>JAZHEH010001321.1:3000000-3307500 GCA_036589455.1 Ateles fusciceps
ATCCAGTGGTTCGGGGTGTCCTGTCATCATAACCATAACATTCAGAGGCAGGGCCTGCATCCAGTGCTTATGATTGTGACGTGACCTCAGCCCTTCACACAGGTTAGAGAAATGAATTTCATCACCATTCACAGGAGGTGCCTTCTTAATTGATCTCTGGGTATCTCCCAGGATTCACCTGCACTTCTCACATAAAATGCCAATTGATGCCCTCAGCTGGCAGGCCCTTCTCTGCAATGTCACATCTGCTCCCACTCGCCACTAACCTGTCAGCTTACCAGACGTGAGTTGGAAGTGTCCCAGCCCATTGGTGCCAGCTGGGTTTGCACGGCTACAGAACGTCACTGGAGATGATACCAGTCCTGGGCCAGCTTGCCCACAGATCCACTCTGCCCGTTCCCTGGTTTGGCTCTGTCACACAACGGTTTGATGGCACGGGCTGCATTTCCTGAGCTCCTCAGCAAGCTGGTCCCCACTACATTCAAACAATGGAAGGCACCAAGAGATGAAAAATGAAAGCAAGGGAGAAGCTGGGGTGTGTCTCCCCTCTATTCTCTGTCTCAGGTGATATCTCCATGTGGCTGAGCCTCCTCTGTGACTCTAGCAAATGCTGACTGGCCCACCAAGTTCCTTCTTCTGCTGGGGGGCCCAGGTAACCCCACCTCTCTCCGTGTCCGTCTTACCCAAAGGGCGGCAGTGGCTGAGCCGATGCTCACGCTGGGGCTCCTCGCTGTCTCTGGCTTCTCAGCTCGTCCCTCACTGTGTTGCTAACACCCCCTGAATTAACTTCCAGGACTCAGTGTGGCTCCTGGCTTCCTGGCTGGACTCTGACTGATGAAGATTATGCCATGAGGTCAATCGTGTAATGCCAAACAGGAGCCTCTGTTTCTGTGAAAACTGGGTTGCAGACTTTGAGAAGACTTAATGAAGGCAGGTTGCTAAAAAAATAAATTGAATTTGGTATGGGTAGGACCAAAATAGTACAATCTAGAAGATGCTACATGCTCATTCCTTCCTTAATCTTTACCTTCATGTTCCACTTTAAAGAAATCAAAACTACGCCAGGCGTGGCGGCTCATGCTTGTAATCCCAGAACTTTGAGAGGGCAAGGCAAGAGACTCACCTGAAGCCAGGAGTTTGAGATCAGCCTGGGGCAACATAGTGAGACCCTCTCTCTACAGAAAATTTTTTTTAATTAGCTGGGTGTGGTGGTGCACAAGTGACATCCTAGCTACTTGGGAGGCTGAAGCAGGAGGATTGCTTGAGCCCAGGAGCTCAAGGCTGCTGTGAGCTATGACTGCACCACTGCACTCCAGCCTGGGCAAGAGAGCAAGACCCTGTCTCTAAAAAGAAAGAAGAAAAGAAAAGCAAAAAAGAAACCCAAACTGAGAATTGTTAAGCTAGAAGAAGAGGAAGGTCATTTAATGCACATTTCTAAGTTTAAAGCTAAAAGAAGGGTTTAAGATACTACTTTTATGATTTCCTTTTATTTTTATATAATATTTTTAAAGATTTCCTTCTTCAACCACATTTTTTGATTAACCTGATTTAAGTTTTTTTAGGGGGAGGACAAAAGGAAGGCTGGCTGCCCACTGCATGACAGGGGAATGCACAATCAGAATTTCAAGGGAAAGGAGTCTCTGGAAATTGAGCACCTGGTATGTGCCAGGTACACTCACAATTATTTTCTCATTGAATCCTCTTTACAATTTTGGGAGGTGGGGGAGTACAATTGGCCCCATTTCACAGGCTAGGAAACCAAGGCTCAGAAGAGTAAAGCCTCTTGCCCAGGATCTCCCAGTTCATAAGAAACAAAGCAGGCTTCAGGTATGGCTGGTTTCAGCCTCCTTGTCCTTTCTGCTTCCCCAGACAGCTTCCCCCAGGGCTGTTTAAAGCCTATCACATGCTTATGAGGGGGCATGTGGAGATGACAAGCCCCTTAGCGGCAAGGACCAAGCCTGGCCCTCATTTGCAACATTGCCCTGAGAATGCACTGAAGTACTCGCTGCTCAGATGCGTCACTGGGCCCTGCATAGCCTCGTGAATTACCTCCCTTTCTTGGGCCTGGACTCAGGTTCCTGGGGGATGGGGAAGCCCCCTCAGGGTGATCAAGTCATAGGGGCTTGGGGGGCCCACACTTAGGTGTGGAAAAAACAGCAAAGCACGTAAGGTGGTATGTTCAAAACCGGAGGCGGTGTTGGTGGAATGGAAACAGCTCCTGGGCTGGGAAGCAGGGCCTTGGGTTCCACTGACTCATTGGGTAAGCTTGGATGAGTCTCTGCCCCTCTTGGGGGCCTCAGTTTCGGCTTCTGTATAAGGGGGGGTCTTCCCAGCTGTGTCATTCTCCGATCTATTTCATACCTGGCTGACTCCAAAATGCATCAAATTCAACTGGGAGGTCAAGGCCCGTTGGCAGGCTCCCCCCTGTGCCACTGACCCCCAAGGGTCCCACGCAGGCTGGCCAGCTGATGAGTTTACAACACAGGGTGGGGGTGGGGCAGCCTCTCCCCCCCGCATGACTGTAATAGCTCCTTACTTGATCTGACTCATAACGGAGCCCACATCGCGTCATGGAGTCTCAGCCAAGGAAACCAATGTTTATGATGCCCCCACCCCATGTTCGTCCCTTTGAAGAAGGTGTTATCCCCATTTTACAGGGAAGAAAACTGAGGCCCAGAGAAAGGAAGTGACTTGCCCCAAGGCCTGACCGCTCAGATTCAGCAGAGCTGGGGCTGGAAACCAAATCTGACTCTCGAGTCCTGTGGTTGTCACCATAAACCTGCTTCCTCTCTGGCCAAATTAGAACGCCTGTCCCCCGCCACCCCACCCCCAGCACCAGTCGACTCACCATTTAGGGACGGAAGAATGAACCTTCATGAGGCTCCAGATGAGGCTCAGAGTGAACGTTTCCAAGGGCATTTACGCACCTGTGGCTGGGGCGGAAACAAGTCTCTTTGGGACCTTGGAGCAGCCCCTCCACCTCCAGGGATTCCCCACCCCCACCCCTGTGGGCCTACAGAGGCCACTGTGAGTTTGAGGCTGGTACCAGGGTCTAGCCCCAAGCCTGGGCTCCCTGGGAGAGGCCAGGGGGTAGAGGCCAGGCTGCAAAGGAACTTGCTGAAGGTTTCATTTGAAGGGCATGGATGGGCACTCTGGTGTCATGCCCAAGGCCAGGGCTATGAGTCAGAGGCTGAAGTTCCAATCCCATTCCAGAATACTGCATGGCCGTAGACAAGCTGGCGTCATCACCCTGGGCCTGACAGCCTGGCCTATGACATGGCAGAGTAGAGCTTGCAAGGGAAATGGTAAAAGCTACCACCTTTTCCCCCACTCTCCACCCTCCCTCCAATTCTGACATGGCTTCGGTTACATCATCTTCCATGACTTTTCTACTTTTGAGCCTCTCTGAGCCTTGAATCCTCAAGGGCATGAGGGTACAAAGGGGGCTTCAGGTTGGGGGAACAGCATGAGCAAAGCCCTGGAGGCAGAAAGCTCCCTAGCATCGGGCTGGGGCAGAAACCCCCAAGGGGATGCACAGGTTGGGCGCCCAGAATGACGTGTCGGGCCTCAGCCCCCAGCCCTGCAGAGGGCCTCCCGGCGCAGCCAGGCCACCAGCTTTCACCCGGCAGGCCCTTCTCGGTGGGCAGGCTGAGGCTGGGCGTGAGTGCTGGCAATAGCACTTTATGTGTTTCCCATCGTATTTAGTCCCAACACCATAAAAGCCCCAGAGGTGCCCCGAGCCACACATGTGGACACCTCTCCCTAGCAACAGTGCTGGTGGACAACAGCAAGGTGTCAGCCACAGCCCGGGGGGCAGCGAGGTGTGGCAGGGAGCTCTCCGGCCGCTGGTGGATCCGGGCTCCAGGCACTCGGTGAGTGGCCCATGGGGCTCCCAGCCCGCCCAGGCCAATGCTGGCCTTAATTAAGGAGTCTCCCACCCAGAAGCCAAACCACCCTCCCGGCCGCGCCCACTCCAACTGCTTTCAGTTCTGTTTCTTGGGCTGCGTGCTGAGGCCAGTCCCACAAATAAAAGCCATCACTTTTCTCTCTCTCTCTTCTTTCTTTTTCTTTTTTTTTTTTCTTTTCCAAAAAGAGAGTCAGCCACAAGATCGTCTAAAAGGCTGTGACATCACGGCCCAGGTGACCGCGGCCCAGCCAATGAGCCAAGGCCGCCAGCAGGCTTCTTGCATCCTGTGAGCTGAGGTTGGGTTGACACTGGGAAGGCCTGGTCCCTCAACCACAGAACCACAAGGCCAGGCCCTCGCCGCCTCCAGGGCCCTGCGCCGGAGCTGGTTGGCTCCTGGTGCTCCCCCACCCCCGGCCGCCCTCGCACCCACCGGAGCCTGGGCTCTGTCGAGGGTAAGCCTCATTCATTCATTCCCGGTGGCGCTGGAGGGGGCCTGCTGTGCTCTGTCAGCCTCGGAGCTCCTCCACCCTGGCTGCCGAGAGCCCCTTCCCGCCATCTAATGATACACTCTGCATGCGCTTCTGTTGAGAATTTGTGGCTAGACATTCCTGTGGGACCGGGAATCCAAATTCTTGGGTACAAACAGAAACTTACTTTCCTTGGGGATTTTTTTTCTCTCTCTCTCACTCGCACACACTCTCGCGTTCTTTCCTTTTTTCTTTCGTAGCAGCAGGGGGAAAAAAAAGAGACAAACCAAAACAACAAAAAGCAACAGCCCCCTCTTTTATTTTCAAAAGTAGTTAGGAAAAAAATAATAAAACAACAGCCAACCAAGTCAATCCCAACCCTACCCCCTGAAGGGCTGAAAATTCTCGCCTTCTTCAGAGCGGGGCATGGCATCGAACAGCATCTTCGACTCCTTCCCGACCTACTCGCCGACCTTCATCCGCGGTGAGTAACGACTGCCCAGGGCCCTGGGGTGGGGAGCTGTGGCCAGACCCCGGACCACGGCCCTCCACCGACCGCCCTGGCTGCCCTCAAGTGTACAGCCTGTCTACCTAAATCCGCTGGCCTCTGAAAGCCTGAGGTGGGAAGAGGGGTTGGTGGCCTCTGTGGTCTCTTGGCATGAAACATCGCTGTGGCACTTTTATCCTTCACTGGTGGGGACAGTAAGCGGCGGGGGCGACGGATACTCCAAGACCTCAAGACCTCAAAGGGTAGCCCTCAGAGGGGCCAAGGGGGACTCTCAGGGACCCTCAGCTTCCTGCTTCACTAATGGGGCCCCTGGGCCTGCAGCCCCAGCCCCTGTCCTGCCTGGGACTCCCCACCTGGGCTCAAGAGGTCACTTTGGGCAGCGTCTGGGGAGAGCCGTGGGGATCCAAGGGTCTTCCTGAAGACCACTGCCTACGTTTTGCATGTAACTCCTGGGGTATTTTCAGAGGCAGAGGGCGGAGAAGGAAGCCAGAGGCTTTTGTAGAAAAACTGCACAGAGCTGGGCTGCACTGAAGCTGGACCCGCACGGGGCTGGGGGACAGACCTGGAGAAAGTTTGTGGATTTGGCCACAGAAGAGAAGAAAGTGTTTCTGGACAGCTTTTGCCTTTTGTGGTGGCCTTCAGGGGCGCAGAGTTCTGGGTTGTGTCCCTCAGCATGGACAGGGGTTCTGAGGTCCCCGACCTGGAGTCTCTGATGGGGCTGGGACTCAGGGGGAGACTTCCCCTACCTCTAGCACTTAGGGCTGACGTACCTTGGCCTCAGACACCCCCTGAGGCCTTCCTGCACCCCAGCAAGAGCCCAGATGGGGCTGTGGCACCTGAGTCGGGGGATCAAGTCCCTGAGCTCAAGTCCCACAGCTCAGTGACTTCCTTGCTGAGAGACCTTAGAGGCGAGTTACTTAACCTCTCTGTGCTCTGAATAGAGTCCCCTCTGCTTGTAGGATTCTCATTGTCTGAGGCTGGGGGTGGACCGTGTATAAGGGAAGTACCTCTGGATGGTTCTTCGGGACGGGTTCGCCTCCAGAATAGAGGGGCTGCATGGAATCTAAAACTTCAGCATTGGGGGCTGGTACTGCCTTTCTCGGCCGAGGCGGTGAGCAGAGGCGCAGAGGTGGGTCTGCCTGCCTGTCTGCCCCTCCTGCCCATAAGCCTGCAGTGCCGCTGGCTGACCAAGTGATTCAAGGCTGGTGCCGGGGCGGCAGGCTCGGGGCAGGGACCCAGGTACATTTGAGTGTTTGAGTCTGCAGGCTTCTGGGAAGCTTGTCTGAGAGCGGGGCCTGTTTCTCTTCCCTGGTGAGGCTGAGGCAGGCCGTGCTGCTGCAGATGGGGACTGAGTCCGGGAGAGAAGGGCACCTGCTGTCCCCTGAAGTGGGGGCACTCCCACCAACCTGGCTGTGGCTGGTGACAAGCAGCAGCTCCACGTCTGGGAGCTGAGAGCCGCGGCTGCTTCCTTGGAGTTGCTGCTATAACAATGTTGTTCCTTTTGTAGTCCTGGGAGCTAATTAAAGGCAGTTCTGCAGCAGGAAAATAAGAGTTTATACAATCCATTTGCCGGGTCTTTGTAATCTGTGTTTCTCCTTCCGTGCGCAAGGTGGAGAAATGTAGGCTTAAAAACAAAGGAACCTTGGGAGACAGGGTTGGAGCGCCAGTCTGCCTGGGCTGGGTCCTGATTCTTGGAGCCTAGGAGGTGGCTGGCAGTAGCACGAAGGGCAGGCACAAAGGGAGAGGTGGCTTTGGCCCAACATATCACATATGCGTCCCGAGATAGGAGGCTGCCAGGCAGAACAGGCTGATCCTGGCCAGCAGCAGCACAGAAGGTGCGTCGTAGGCTGGGGTCTGTGGGGGAGGCAGAATTCTGGGGTCTGGGGTCTGACTGCCTTCCCTGTGCTTTCGTGGAGGGCCTGGCTCCCCTCTCCAGCCTCCTCTCTCCTGCCCAGTTCTGCTCATGACATGCTTGCTGTGGGGGGCCTGTCTCCCAAACCCCATCCCTGGAGGCTCACAGGGCTCCAGCTGCCAATTCCTTTCCCAAGGAAACATCCTCAGGGTCCCATCTGCAGGGCGCTGACCCCACGCTGCCCCCTACAGGGTCCCTAACTCGCTCTGAGCCGCCAAGCCTGGGCAGTCTCAGGGGGCCTGCAGGTTCCTCCTCGGCACTGCATTTTAAATGCATAAGACAAAATCCAAAGTATTACAAAGGAAAAGAAATGGACAGAAATACCGTTATCAAACTCAGAAAGCAAGTTGGTGACATAGTGACTCACTCTGTGTCTCTTGAAGAACTCACTGAGTAACAAGACCCCCGTGGCGGGCCATATAGTCATGATGAGCATGAATGGTATTTCAGGTAATCCCTGACACCCCTGTGAGACCAAGAACACCTGTGATTTCCACTGGTGGAAAACCGCAACGGAACATGATGCTAAATTTCAGCTAGAGGCTAGGGAAAGGAAAGACACCGCCATCTCCAGCCCGATGTCACAAACCCCCGACATTACATGCAAGGCAAAATCTCCAGGTCCATCCAGGTCTAGTGTTCTCAGAATCTTACTCGGGCCGTTCTCTCGTCCGTAGGCTTTTAACAGAAGGGGAAGGGTCTCCCTTTGCCCTCCACTGCCTCCTCTTCCTCCTACCTGTGTCCTCCAAGTGCCATCCCACCTCAGTCCCTGAGCAAAGTGTGATGGAGCCAGCGGGTTTTCTGAGATCACCACCCCTGGAGAGTTTCAAACACCAGATTCCCAATTCCGACCTCAGACTGTGGAATCAGACTCTCTAGGGTTGGGGCCTGGGCAGGTGTGGTCCTGCAAGTTCCCCAAAGTGATTCTGATGGGCCTCTCGGGCAGGCTTGAGGACTGCTGCCAGGAAAGCCCAGTCGCCCACCTGGCTCTGCCACCCCTGTGCTGTGCGACTGTGTCTGAGTCACTTGACATCTGTTCTCGCAGCAGTAAAAGGGTCCCTGTTCTCTCAGCAGTAAAAGGGCATGAGCGAGCTGGATTTGGTGCCTCCTATGTGGGCTTCTCTGTCTCCCCCCACCTGACCCCTCAGGGTCGTCCCTAGAATTATCACGGAGCTTCTACTATCCCCGTGTCCCCCCAGACCAGTGGGAGATGACTTCTCTTTTGTCTTCACTGACAAAGACAGGCTGAGAATGAAGCGTCCCATCCACGCCCCTGCCTTCAGGCACTTGTACTCGGCCAGTGCCACAGCCTGTGCAGGGGCCTTTGAGGCAGCAAGGGAGAGTCAGAACCCCTGGGGAGTCCGCCTGCTTGAGCGTCACATCCCCACAGCTCCCAACGAGCCCTCTCCTCTTGACTTCTCTGGCTTAAAAGAGTAGGGGTATTCATTTTGAGCCAAGGGATCAGAAACTCCCCCTCAGTTCGCTGTGGAGAGAAGGGGTCTGGGAAGAGGGTGGAGAGGCATTTGGGTCCCATCCTGCAGTAGAGGGGTGAGCAGGAGGTGAGAAGAAGGCAACGGCTTGCCCCCAATGCTGGCTCACAGGGATGGTGGAATTCCAGAAGCTGGAATGGAAGGTGTGAGAGGGCACAGGGGCACCCTGGGGTCTACCCCCAGATATGACAAGGGGAATTTATTCCCCCTGTGTGACAAATGGGGAAGCTGAGACCTAACGGCTGTGATCTAGACACCCTGTGTGACTAGGGACAAGTCCCTTCCTCTCTCTGGGCCTAAGTTTCCCCATCTGCCAATTAACGGGCAATGGCCCTGACGACTCCTGAGTGCCCACGCACAGCTCCGCTGGGGCCGAGCACCTTCATTCTGAATTTGCCCCATGAAGGCATCCCTCTCCCCCACAGGTCATCTTTGCTGAACCCTCACTCACACCCCCCACAGGCAAACGCTCACCTGGGACACTGGAGTTGGGTGCCCCTCCAGGGAGGGGAAGCCAAGGAAATGAGCCCAAACTGCCACATACAGGCTTTAAGGGGGCTCCGGGAGGCAAAGGCTTTCATACGTTTATTCAGTCATTTCCCAAAACCTTATCCAGGTGTAGAGTATCGAGATTTCGGCTCAGGCTTCGGAGTCAGGCTCTCCAGGTTCAGGTCCTGACTCTGCCCTCTGCTGTCACCTGCATGAGTGACTTCTCTTCTCCGTTGCTGGTTTCCTCATCTGTAGGGGATGAACCAACCTCACAGGGCTACAGAGAGAATCAAAGGCGCATGATGCCGGCACAGAGTAGTTGCTCAGTAAGCATTTTCCATTTGTTGAAAGCCATGAGCCTGGCCTTGTGCTGGGAGCTCGGGGGAGACTGGGTCAGAATCTCCATCCTAAGAGCTCATGTCTGGTGGAGAAAAAGATGGGTCAACAGAAAATTGCCCTGGTGTGCGATAAAGGTTGTACAGGAGAAGAACCAGGGCTGTGAGTTCAAAGAGGGGTACTGGCCCAGCCTTGGGGAAGAGAGGACAAGTCCTCTGGAGGAGTGAGTTGGAAGCTGGGTCCCTAAGGGTGAAGAGGTAACAAAGACAGGGAAAGAATGCTCCAGGCAGAAGGAACGTCCTGGGTAAAAGTGTGGAGGCAGGAAAGAGTGAGCTGGTCTGGGGGCCCAGGGAGGGCTGGGAGCATGGTTGGGTCTGGCCAAGGTCCCCCAGCAGTGGGTGGAGTTGGCCGGCAGTTCTTCCCCCTGAAGATGCCTGGAGAAGTGGAAAGCACTCTTGGGTATGAGGCGGGCCTGTGTGGAGGCAGGGGGTGAACAAAATGGCCCTGGGCAGGTCTGGCCTAGATGGTCTGACTCAGAGGTCATCGGACAGGGAGGAGGCTGCCCAGACCAGAGAGGTCATCACTGTATTCTCTCCGAAGGTCCAGGAAGTTCCAATAACAGGGGACTCTCTGTTTTAGCACTGAAAGCCCCACGTCCCAGGAAACTCCTTCATCCCAGGCAGCCCTGGACTGCTGGTCAGCCTGAGCGCATGGGTCCATGGGGCCTCCCCCTCCCCGCCATCCCTGGGAGAGGAATGGACTCACCGCCAGCCCTTCCGTGCCCACTATGGCGCTTGCCTGGCGCCACGTCTGCTGGGTCCCTTTGACGGTGGCTTCTGAGGCTGCCGTGCACACACCCGTCTCTTCAGACCACCCTGCCTGTCCAAAGTGCCCCCCCAGGCTGGAAAAGCATTCCTGGGAGCCCCCAACTGCCCACAGGATCTAGGCAGGCATGAGCCGGCCCCACACAGCGGGACTGTGTGTCCAGGCCTTACCGCACCCACTCTGGCCAGCCGGCAGCCCCCAGCAGCCCCACCGGTCATATAGAGGGCCCATTGACGCCTGGGCCTGGAGGTGGCCGCATCAAAGCCAAGACTCCCTCAGTTACCTGGGGGTGGGGGGAGGTGGGAGACCGATGCCCCTGAGAAGCAGGGCCTGAAAACCTGACCTTCCAGAGGGCTGTGAGAGGCAGGAGGAGAGCAGCGGCCTCTGACCCCAGCCTTGCCACTGAACCAGTCTGGACTCCTCCACAAGTGGGGAAACTGAGGTCTGTGCTCTGGGTTCAGTGGGGAAGCCCCAACAGTAGCTCTTATTGCTATCTCCTAGGGACACCTCCTCTTCAGACCCTTCCTCAAATCTGCCACCCAGAGTGTGCCCCCATCCCCCTGTGGCTGGGGAATCTCACCCAATCTTCCAGACTGAACCCAAACACCCCCTCTGCTAGGAGTCATTGCTGGGACACCTGCAGCCACTGGGGGACCCTTGCCCTCCTCCGAGCTTCAGTCCCTGGGCCAGCCCTGAGACACAGCAAGTAGTTCCCTACCTTGCTTAGTGGAAGTAAAGAGAGGAAGGAAGGAAGGGAGGGAGAAAGGAAAGGAGGGAGGGAGGGATTGCCTTTAGTCCTCAGTGGATCTCCAGCCCAGGCCCTTGTCATCTGCCTGGAAATAGCACCTGCTGGAGCCCCAGATACCGTGGGGCTGGGAATCTTGGGCCTAGGTCTGGGAGTGAGACTCTGGTCTTGCCTTGAGAAGCCACAACAACAAGGAACAGCGAATCAGTTCAGGAGCAGGTCAGAGCTGGGAGACGGAGTCCCCTCCTCATTTCATAGACGAGGAAACTGAGGTCTAAGGAGGCATGTGGTCTTGTGAAATGTCGAATTCAGCAGCAGGAAAACTGACTTTCCTTGGCTCCCTGGGGCCAATCATTCACCTTGCACACAGTTTAGGAGTCAAAACAACCCAGGTTTAAACTGCATGGTAGCTGGGTGACCCGACGTGTTAACTCACCTCTTACGGTCTCAGTTTCCACCTCTGTAAAATGGGCTAGTAACCCTGACCTCAAAGGGTGGTTGGGAGGAGTGACTGTGGCCCTGCCCTGAAGCCCTGCAAATGGCACCTGATGCACAGTGAGCACTGTGTTGGCTCGGGCCCCTGTGAGCCAACCTGATCCCCTGCCACTCAACAGATGTTTCCACATCTCACCCTCCTGCTCTTTCTCCAGTGCCATGCCCTGGTTTTCTCAGGGGTAGAGAGGGCTGAGCGGGCACAAGACTAGAGAGACTGTCAGACCCCTTGTCAGTGGCTCCCAGGGATAAACGAAGGCACTCTTTGGAGAGGAAGCCATGTACAATGCGGCTATAAGCCTCAGCTGCAGCCAGGCTCTGCCACTTCCTTGCTGTGTGGCCTTGGGAGAGAGGCCTCCCCTCTTTGTGTTTCGTTTTCTCACCTGTAAAATGGAGAAAATGAACAGCACCCACCTCGAGGCTTGTTGAGTGGGTTTACTGAGATAGTGTATATCATGTGCATAGCACAGGGCCTGGTACAGTCAAGCCCTCCCTGCATGCCAGAAATTACTACTAGTTAATGTTCTTCCTCCTCTGCAAAAACCTTCTCTCTGACTCTAAGCAGGATGTGGAAGGTGAGAAACCCTGGCCTGTCTTCTCAAGGCCCAGCTTCATGGCCGCCCCCTTGGGGAGTCTTCCCAGCTCTTCTCTTTCTCCCCCTCCAGGCGTTGGGGGTGCCCTGCCACTGCTGCCCCTCACTCCTCACCCCACAGTGTCCAAAGGGTGCTCTTGGCAGCAGGGGCAGGCTCACAGGTGATACTCAACCCTTCTCACTAGAATAGATAGAGGAAAGGAAGAATGCATGAATGAATGAATGCATGCATGAATGAATGAATAGATGAATGAATGGGCTGACGATTGGTCACCCTGAGAGGTTTCCAGCTTCTCCCCCACTTCCTCCTTCGCCGTCTGGCTTCTTCTTTGAAACACTTGTTGGCGCGAGCCTGAGCACTCCGGTCCAATCGGTGCAGGCAGCGTGAAGGTTTAGGTTCCTCTTTGGGGTTTTCTTTCGAGTCTGGGAAAAGTGTTTTTTGGCAAAAGGTTCAGACTTAACGTGTGGGCGGAAAGGGCGGACGCGTATAACTTATGATTTGAAGGGTGACCAAAGTCAACCCCCCTCCGAACATCCTTCATCGTGGGACATGGTGACTGAGATTCCACTAGCACACACAGTCCTGTGGGGCTGGGGCTTTTGTTAACGCAGGTCCCTTCCCATCAGGCGCACCTGAGTGTCGACAGTCCGTTTGATTCCTTGGCCTTGGTGGAGAGGAGTTAAATGGCTGGAGTAGAAGAAGCAGAGGGCATCCGGTGGAAGGAACACATGGAGAGTGCAAAGGGAAAGGCAGATGGAGTGGAAAGCGGTAGGCAGGAGAGGAGGGATCCATTTTGGTCATGCCCTTGCCCCCAAACCCAACTTGCCTGGGTACCAGGGCTGAGGACCAGCACCTGTGGCTTGGCCTCCAGTACTCCCTCCTCAAGCCTGAGCTCTGTCCCATCCCATCTCTGTAGGGTAAGCGGGGGACAGGAGGTGAGACCTGATCTGCCTCCCCTAGATCTTCACATCCCCCGTGTCTCAGGAAGAGGTGCCAGGTCCAGGATGGGTAGAGAAAAGACATCCAAGTCAGAAGTGACAAGGAGCCCATGGAGAGAGCCTGGTGCCCCCAAGTCAGAAGTGACAAGGAGCCCGTGGAGAGAGCCTGGTGCCCCTACATCTCCTGCAGAGCGGCTATATCCCTTCCCAGGGGGGAGGAAGCCACCTCTGAGAGCAAGGCACCTTAGAAAAAAGACTAGAAGGAGACACTGAAATGTCAGCAGTAGTTAATGCTGTGTGGTGTGCCATTATGGCAGGTCACTTTTATCTTACATTCTTTTGATGACTGTGTATTTTCCAAACTTTTAATACTGAATATATATTTCTTGTAAATTTAAGGGAAAACAATTTTTTTTTTTTCAAAGAAAGAGGAAGAGGCAGCCCCACCCTCCCAGGAGCAGGCAAGCTGGGGCTGCTGTCAGCCTGGGCTCCAGCCTGGGACCTACCTGCTCCCACCCAGCCAAGGCCCTGCTGGCCGCCCTGCCCTCTGTTCTTCTTCCCAAATCACTGTGTCTGTCACTTGCTACTTGGCTCTGCCCTGTCGGGCTGTGGAGCAAGGGTCTGCCCTGGGCTGGGTAGAGCCGTGTATACAGTAGGTGCTCAGGAAATGCTTGTGACCTGAGGTGTGGTCCCAATCTGCAGTTTCCCTGGAGAGGTGGGCCTAGGTCCCCAGTGGACTTAGGATGTGAGGTGGGCAAATTGGTTGCTGCTGATTCATTCAGTGAACATTTATTGAGCATCTACTGCAAGCAAACACTGTTCTGGGCATTGGGGGATGCAGAAGTGAACATAATGGACAAAGATGCCTGCTCCCTGGGGGGCCGACATTCCAGTGACGTGTGGAGAGAGACCACCTCAGGAACCGCCCTCCCCCTAGTGTTTTTCAGTGTCTGCTTTCCACTTACAGATGGGGAAGCTGACACTCAGAGAGGAGGCAGTCCTTGCCCGAGCCCCACAGCCAGGGAGTTGCAGACGCCGTTCTTAAGCTCCAGGGCCCTGAGATTCAGCCCAGACCTTAGCCCACCCAGCCTTACGAAGGTAGGGTCTCTCCTCTGGCTGCCCACACCCCTCTGGCTTAGGTCCTTCCCACCTATGTAGAATCTCAGCCTCCTGGGACTTACATAAATGCTCCGGATTCCCCATTAAATCCTCATCATGGCTGCGTGTGCTGGGCATCACCACCTCCATTGTGGAGGTGAAAGTAGACTCAGACAGTTGGTGGGACTTGCTGCAGCTAACGTCCAAGAAGAGGAAAGAGGACCCTGAGTCATCCTTGAGTCTGTCTGACATCAAACCAGCCCATCAAACTCTCCCTTCTGCCTAGAAGGTGTCTTCTCTTCCTTTTAGCCTGAGGACACCACCTCCATGGAGCCCTCCCTAATACATCTAGGCAAGGTGATTCATATCCTCCTCTACGCAACCACAGCATCTTTGGGCCCTTCTCAAATACTTCCTGAAGGCTTCCTAGAAAGGGTGGAACCTGAGATGAGTCTAGAAAGGGCAGATGTGGGAAGGAAGGAACCTTGCTGGTACAAGCAGAGTGAACAGCATGGGGAAGGTGTGGCAGAAGGGCCACATGAAAGGATGACCTGGAGATGGAGGGTTTGTGGGTCTTGAGGAGGGCTTGAGGGGGGAGGAAATGGGAGGAAGGTGGGCCAGGGCTGGGGTTGGGCACGGCTTCAGGACGTGGGGGTCCAGGACTGATCCGAGCTGGGCCGTGATGTGTAGCAAAGCATCCCATGAAGCACAGGGTGGCTCTCTGAAGTAGGCCAGTATAGATGTGGCCTTGAGGGTAGGTACGTGTGTGAACGGAGACCACAGGGGCCTCCCGCACCCGCTCGTGAGCCCTATTTTTGTCAGTCTCTAGACACACATCTGAGCAGCCGAAGTGCACTTGTTCTCAGGCATGTAGAGGGCTCTGTGGATGGCCACGTCTGTGGTCGGACGAGGACAAGGGCGAAGTCTCAGAGCAGTCGAAGGGAAACCTGTCCTGGGGAGAATCCCAGGGCTAGGGACAGCGGCATGATTTTCAGTGCAAAATGAAAATACAGGATCCCTTGTTCAAAAATCAGTAAGAATTTCAAGACGGCGACCACAGAACACAAAACCAAGCATGAGGCCCTTCTAAGCAAGGGACCCTGTGCAACCGCACAGGCCTGAAAATAAACCTCTGCCTGCCTCGCCTGCCTTCCTTAAACTTGTGCGGCCTCCATTCTTCACGAGTCCACAGTTTTAAAATAATAATCATGAGTGAAGCCTTGGGTGAGAGCATACCTTGAAGATTTTAGAACCAGTAAGAACACCAGGGAAAACGTGAATCCAACCGACGTCCCCCACCCTGTCTGCATTTTATGTTGTAGAACACCTGAAGGATCTAAGAAATTTAAAAATAAACTTGGTAATCTCAACACCCAGAAGAAACCGCTATCATTCGGTGTGTTTCCTTCCAGTCTATTTTTACCCCATGTCTTGTTTTTGCCTCTGTGGGTCTCTTTCCTCCATGCGCGAGGCCATGCAGATGTGTCTGAGAACCTCAGCAAGAATATCAAGAGGCTAGGCATGGCGGCTCCCCTGTAATCCCAACACTTCGGGAGGCTGAGGCAAGAGGATCACTTGAGCTGAAGAGGTCAAGGCTGCAGTGAACTACGGTGGTGCCACTGCACTCTAGCCTGGGTAGAGAGAGAGATCCAGTCTCAAAAAAAAAAAAAACCACATTAACAACATTAACAGGCATCACAGCTTGAACGTCCCCTACCCAAGATGGTTGGGGCCAGAAGCATCTGAATTTAGGATTTCCGATTTTGTCAGATTTTGGAATAGCTGCATTACACTTCAATCCAAAATCGAAAATTCTCCAATGAGCATTTCCTTTGAGTGCCATGTTGGCCCTAAAAAACGTTTTGGATTTTGGGGCATTTCAGATTTCAGATTTTTGAACTAGGGATAACCAACCTGTGTAGGTGTCAGGATATGTCTAGGAAGACTCTAGAACAGCACCGTCCCATAGGATTTTCTGTGATGATGGTAATGTCCTGTGTCGGTGCTGCCCAACGTGGCAGCCACCAGCTGCACGTGAATCCTGAGCACTTGAAATGTGGCTACTGCAACTCAGGAACTGAAGTTTTTATCTTATTTCATTTTAAATATTTTCATTCAAAGAAGCTACTTTGTAGGGCTACACAGACCTAAAACAGTGTATGCTGACCTGTCGACTGGTTATCTCTCGGGGTGAGATCATGCAGGTTTTCATTTTTCAACTGAAAATGTTTGAAAAGTTTTAGACATAACAAGCATGTACTGCTATAGTAATCAGAAGAAAGCTACCGAAAATGTTAAGTTTTTAATGCATTCAATGCTATGGGGAAAAAAATACTTTAGATTTTTAAAAGCCTCTGATGGGGGAAGATTGATCCTGGCACCATAGGATCTATTTTTATTTTTCCGATCAACGTACAGGAGAATGTATGTGGGGTTTAGAATCAGAAGCTGTGGGTTTGTCTACTGGATCTGCCACTTACGGGCTGTGTGGCCACTTAACCTTTGTGAACCTCAATTTCCTCATCTGTAGGTTGGGGATATTGATGCTAGTGACCTCTCCAGGCAGCTGTGGGGATTGAATCAGACAAAGAAGGTGAGAACAGGAGGTCCGGCCTAGCGATGGGTGTGAATTACTGGAGATGATTTCTGTAGGGGTGGAACAATTCATTCCTGCGAGACGGTGTTCCTCACAGCTCTGGCTCCCCTCCCCATTTCCTAGAAACCAGGAAATCAGGGTGGCATCTCCCAACAAGTGTTAAGATGTTATCAGGTGTTGAACAGAAATAATGGAGCTCTGTGGTGAAACAAGATTGGGATTGGTTGTTTCAAACAATATTCAATGGTGTTTTGCTGCAGGACTTTTCAGAGCCTTTGATATGCTAATGGCTACCTTGTTGGGCCATGCAGATCTAAAATAGTGTATGCTCAGCTGTTTACTGAGTTATCTCTTGGAGTGAGATTATTATGCATCTGGAAGGGGCTGGTGTGCGCAAAGTTCACTTTGGGAAAAGCTGCTCTAGAGAGAGCTGTGGAATCTACCATGGGCTGCAAGCACTGTGGGGGCGGGGAAATTATCTTTTCAAGGACAGAGAAAATTGTCCTGAGACTTCACAGGAAAATCGACTGGATCCTAAATGTAAAAAGGAAAAGTACAATGTTGAAGTTAATAAATTCATAATTGACTGTCCAGAAAACATAAATTAGGATGGCTCAACTCTTAAATAGTTCTATTAGCAGCAAACATTTACATAGCTCTTAACTCTAGGCCAGGCACTGTCTACGCACTTTACATATCTTTGCTCATTTTGTTTATATATGTATTTGAGCCAGGGTCTGGCTCTGTCATCCAGGCTGGAGTGCAGCGGCATCACCTCGGCTCACTACAGTCTCTGCCTCCCAGGCTAATCCTCACAACCCTGTAAGACAGAAGCTATTATGAGGCCCATTTTATAGATGAGAAAACTGAAGCCCAGAGAGCGTAAGGCACCTGCTCAGGTGAGGTGAGATTAAGGCACCTGCAGCCGGAGCCTGCACCTGGGCAGCCTGCGTGGCTCGTCAAAGCGCAGTGGCTATGAGCTAATGGCCATGTCCTCAGGTCAGGGAGCAGCCTTGGTCTCCTCTCGGCCCCCTTCCTGGGAAGAGTTGGTGGTGCTCTCACGAGCTTGCTTCCCACGTCCTCCACTCATACCCAGAGAGGCTGGAGCAACTCAAGGGGTGAGGGGGAAGCCAGGCAGAACCAGTTTCACCACTTTCTTACGGGTGAGTCATTGCCTCCACCGGGCTTCAGTTTCCTCATCTGAGAAATGGGCCAGTAATCATTTGTGGAACAAGAGAGGGAGATTCATAAAACCCAGTGCATGGCCCATGCAGAAAGTACTTGAGGTGTTGTGGTCCTCTCCTTGCCCAGGGCATAGTTAGAGAAACTGAGGCACAGAAGAGGGGGGGCACAGGGCCAAAGCTGAGCTCAGAGAGCAACCCAGGGAGCCAGGCCAGAATCCCATGGCCGGCCCAGGTCCCTGCAGGACATTCAGGGAAAGGGCTTCTCTCTCTCTCGGCTGGTAGTCACGCTGCCCTTCTTACCGCAGCACAGCAAGCACTTTGGCGGAGACCTCTGAGTTTCTCTCTTCTAGCCTCCTCAGCTCTCCTGGGGCCCTTCCACCTATGGCAGGTCTGCCTGATCCAGACTCGTGCTCAGGCCTCCCGCCAGGGCATGGTGCAGATGTGCCCTGGAATTCCCGTCAGGTCCCCTCTTCTGAGTGAGGGGCAGACACATAGGCATGGCCCTGTTCATGGCCCCCTGTGCTTGTCCAGGTGTCCCAGATACTCCAAGCAGAGGGATGCACTCCACAGCCCTCTGCTCCAAGATCAAAGCTCACCCCACACCCAGCCACCTGTGAGACTGGCTATGTTCCAGGGCTACCTGTCCCCCAACCCCCTGCACTCGGATTTAACGCTCAGCAGTTGCCGTATGAAAATGCTGTATCATTTTTGCTCAGAATTGGTGTGTGGTACGTGAAGTCCGATGGACTAGTACGCCTGAGGATCTGCAGCCTGGGTCCAGTCTGCCTCCTGCTGCCTGAGGGATGGGTTCTCCGCAGCCCGCCGCCCTGCACTGCCACCCTCCGCTGAGGCAGGCATGGGGGAGGAGAGGGGCATGGAATCCAAACACCAAGTTTTGGGGTGGCCCCTGGGCATCTGTGAGGGTCTGCGCTCTCCGCACAAGTCCCCCAAGTCCTAGGACGTATGACATTGAATAACAAATAAAAAACACCATGCTGGGTTGAGAGTCCAAAGAAGAAAGGAAAGCCTTTTTCCCCTGCACTTTGAAAAGGGGTTCTGTATTTTCTTTTCCCACTGGGTCCTATAAAGTAGGTAGTTGGCCCTGCCTGAGGACTAGGGAGACATGCAAGGCCTCCAGAAATACACTGCAGGCCGGAGGGGGAGCACAGAGGAGGCCTGCCCTGTTGAGTTTCTGCCAGTGAGAGGAGGGGAGCAATGGTCCCTGGGGTCTCCTGGGATTCTGGGGCACAGGCAAAAAAAGGAGGCTGCAGTATGAGGACCCCAGAGGAGGCTGCAGTATGAGGAGGCTGCAGTATGAGGCAGAAGCCCCTCCCACAGGTACCCTGAGCTCAGCCATGCGGACTCCTCCTGGGGTGGCCCCATGCTCTGAGCTGAGGCCCACCCTTCTGCCTAGCAGGGTGCCAAGGGTCAGGCCAAACTCCTGCTCCAGAGAGGCCTGGCCCAGAGCAGCAGGCTGGAGGTGGTGGGCGGGCTCCTGACTGCCTCACTGGCACTGGTGTGGATGATGGACCGGGTGAGGCGGGCTCCTGGTCTTGGCTTTCACACACATCACGGGGAATGAAAAGCTCCCAGAGGCCACTGCTGATGGCAGGAGGCCGGGTCACAGTTCAGTCAGTGATGAGGGCCGGTGGGGGTCGGTGACAACTTGGACTAGGAGTTAAGCTGTGGTCAAGATTGGGACTCAGTTTGTGGCTATTTGGGAGTGAGATTGGGGCCTCTCTCTGTCTCGTTCACATCCGCCAAGTCCTCGGGTGCGGGTGCAGAGCAGGGTCTGAGTCACAGGAGGTGCTCAGTAAATGCTCCTGGAGGAATGAATAAATGAGTGGTCTGCGGGGAGCGGGGCGGGGAGGCACGGCTGGAGTACAGCCCTGGACGCTGGGGACAATTTGAATTTTCCGTTTAGACAGACTCGGATTCAAATCTTGGCTCTGCTGCTTACTCCCCGAGGGGGATATTTCACCTCCTTTTTGCTGTTTCTCCATCTGTACAATGGGGAGAATAACAGTACCTCCCTCTCGGGCTGCTAGAGAACTCACTGAGACGAACCTGACGAGCTCGGCTCCGCAGCTGCCCGTGGGAAATGCTGCAGTCTGTGGGAATGAATGGATATCGAGAAGACCTGCAGGCCCCAGCCCCTCAAACACACTCACGGTGTTCACTGTGGTTATCAGACTTCGGGCTTTAACTTTTTTTTTATGTGTTTTCTGTGTTTTCCAAGATTTTTCATCGTGCTGATATTATTTGTATCACAGGAGCAGGGGGCAGGGGGCAGGGTGGTGGAGTCAATTAATGTTACTAATTGACAGTATTGTTTAAATAGACAATAATAAGAGGAGGTCAGGCGAAGTTGGCTCCCCTCAAACATTCACTGGGTTCCCAGCTTCCCAGAGGCCCTGACAGCATTTGGGCCATGTGGCCTCCCCCACATGTACCCTTGCCCTGGATATGCCCCTCCCCCCACATGCACATACCCCCCCATGCACCGCTGCCCTTCCTGAACCCTTCTCTCCCATGCACCTGTCTTGCTCACACCCCTATGCACCCCTGCCCTGCATGTACCCCCTCCCCTGCATGTGCCCACCTTCAGGTTAGACCCCCACCAGCTGAGGGTTTCCGGTAAGACCTGCAGGTATGCGGTCCTCTGTCACAAGCTGTCCCAACTCAGCAACCAAAGTCTGGCCCTGCCTCCACGTCAGGCCTCCCGGCCTGTGCCCACCCCCAACCATGTGCATGTGAACACACGCTGCCCTCACACAAGCATACACACACTTCAGAGGCCGCACCGGCTGCCACAGACACAGACTTTTCAGGAACTCCTTCTGGGGGAACCAAGGGCCACCTGGTGGCATGGTCTGAGGGAGGCTGCAGGGGGAGGCTGCTTTGCCTCTACCCATGCTGGTCTTCTCATCTCTGGCCAGGAAATCCTTCCTCTTCCTGGGGGTCCGCAGACACCTGCCATGCGCTCTCACTGGGCTGATGCTTCCAGAGGGCTGAGGCCTCCAGGAACCCAGGACTGATGTGACAGAGTCAGGGCCCCAGCTCAGAAGGAGGTTTCCCAGCTGAAAGAAGCCTCAGTGATGTCTGGAGGGGTCTCATTGTCTGATAGATGGGGAAACTGAGGCTGGGGGAGGATGGGGCCTCCCCAGGTCACCCCAGGAAGAAAGGTATATGCGGAGGAGGCAGCCTCACCCGATGGAAGCACACAGCAGAGAGGGCAGAGGAAGCCAGTCCTGGTCAAATTCTGTGGGCTCTGGGTCCCTCGCCTGTCACACCAGGGCTACTCAGGCCCTTCCAGCTCCAGCTGTGATCTGTGGGGGAGCTCCGGAAGGCTTCAGGGAGCTCCAGGTGAAGTCCGCACAGCTCTCCACGTTGTGGGGAAAGGAAGATGCAGGCAGGGAGCGTCCCCAGGGGCCTAGGTTAACCCCCTGCATCATTTTTGTCCTCTTCTTCCTGTGGGGTCAGTTAAAAACCAGCCTCCCATCTGCTGGGGCGGGGCTGGCCAGCCTCCATCTGGGGCTGACAGGTCTTTCCCAGCCCAGCCTGAGACAGAGACCTGCCCACTCCAACCCCCAAAGACCAGGCTTGGCTGCCTGTGGTGAGCTGGCCCAATCTGGCAGGGTTCTCTCTCCCTTTGACTCAGCACTGAGTATCTGTACCCACTCTGCTCAGAGCCGCCACAGGCCTAGGAGGCTGTCTCCGAATCTCTGCTCTCCCGTTTCACAGATGAGAGGGTGAGCTGCGGTGGCCTCCCAGGGCACATATGGAGCCAAAACAGGGACAGGACCTGTCTGCCCAGCTTGTAAGCCAAAGTTTGTGCTTGCTTCTGGGTAGTGCTGGGCCTGTGTCCCATTGGGTAGCAGGCAGGGGGTATAGTGGGCAGTGTCTTTGCACCCCCAGGTGACAAGGTCCAGGGCCCATAGCTCTCTGGAGCAGCATCAGAACACCCTCAGTGTTCTCATCTGTAAGATGGGGCACAGCCATCCCTAGCTTCGGGGTGACCATTGAGGACACACAGAGATGCAGAGTGTCTGGCACGTGGTGAGCTCCATGGGTTAATTATTAACAAGTTCGATGTCTACACAGGCCTGAGGTCCGGAGCACCCTCAGACCGCAGTGACCTCTGTGGCTGTTTTGGTTGGAACTAAGCATCTGAGCCTTAGACCATATGTGGAGAAAAGGCTGAGTAAATGGGTATTTTCGGCATTGGATGGAATGAGTGAGGCCTTGGGTGTAGACAGGGCTTTTCTCTGGAGGAGCTGGAATCATGCCCCCTGGCTTTCTGTCAAGCTGAGAAGTCCAGGCTGCCGGCGAGAGTGGGGCTGGAGAGCAGCTGTGGGCAGAATGCAGGGGCAGGGTCCAGAGCCCCTCCGTGTCCGTACTCGGCTCAGCAAGCCCAGCCCAGAAACTGTCCTAAGCAAGGAACCAGTGATGCAGCTAAGACACCCGTGCAGGGTGTTCCCTGACAGAAATCCAGACACCTCCTAAACAGCCCATCACAAGGGAGCTAAGGTCTCAAGGGAGCTAAGGTGCTCCATGAGGCGTGGGGGGAATGGGCTTTCCACGCCCCACCCCTACCAGCCCTGCCCAGCAGCCGCTTGTCCCCTGCCATTGAGGAGGCTTTAAGGACACAGGAGAACACACACACACACGTTGAGGAATTTCAAAAGCAGGTTTAAAGGACCCCATACTGTATGTTCCCAACACTCTAAAAGAAAGGAAGGAGTGAAGGGAGGGAGGGCGGAGAAGAGAGGAAGAAACGAAATCTATGCGTACAGTAAGAAGAGCAGAAGGCTGAACACCGAGTGGGAACCGTTGTTCTGGGTGGCAGGATTACGGATGGTTTTAATTTTCTTCTTCATAATTTCATTATTTTCCAATTTTTCTTTAATGAATGGGTATTATTTTTATAATCAGAAAAAAATGTGTTCTGTTTTAAGGAATGGGGGGGGGGGGGATTTGGGATTGTTCTTCCCCTTTTACAGACTCTAAAACTGAGGCCCAGAGTGGAAACAGCATTCATTCATTCACTTAGCCGTTCATTCACTCACTCATTCATTCATTCATTCTCAAATGCTTCTGGAAACCCCCCTAGAGTCAGACTCAGTTTGAAGTCCCATGCCAAAGAGCTGAAAGGGGCCCATCTCTGTTTTCAGGGAGGTGATAGGGAGTGTAAAGGACACAACAGCACGTCCTTACAATGCGTTCAGACAAGGGGCCATGGTGGGGGAGGGGGATAGAGAGGGGGCCAAGTCCTCCTGAGAGTGTTAGAGATGGTCTCACAAAGAGGGAAAAGTAGGGCAGGGCTTTGATGTACGAGCAGGAGCTTGGCAGTCAGAGAACGGGGGAAGCACACACCCTAAAAAGAAACCGGGGGCTGTTAGACAGAGAGGATCCACGGTGTTCAGGGGAATGGGTGGGGAAGATAACACTGGAACATTCCATGAGCCAAGTCTGTCAAAGGCCTGGAGTTGCCTTGTTCTGCTGCTCAATGGTTATGTGACTTTGGGCAAGCTACTAAGCCTCCTGAGCCTCCGTTTCCTCATCTGGAAAATGGGTTAGCCATCTTATTGGGTTATTGCAAGAACAGAGTGAATTAATAAGTGTAAAGCACTCAGCCTGGGTCTGGCATATCAAAGCAGCTATGAAACTATCTGCTTTTATCATTTGCTATGATTTACACTTTACCCTATAGGCATTCTGGAAGCCAAAGAGGGTTTTTAAGCTAGAAGTTAATGTGAATTCATTTGCTTATTTATTTCACCGATTCAATAGGCATTTTTTGAGATCCTAATAGGTACCCAGGAATGGGGTGCTGGGGATGAATTTGCCAGATAAAATACAACACTCCTAAATTATTTTAATTTCAGATAAACAATAAATAATCGCAATATTTGGGGCAACTTTATACTAAAAAAGTGTTCATTATTTATCTGAAATTCAATTTAACTGCGTGTTTTATATTTCCATTCGTTAAATCTGACAACTCTATCTGAAAATGTCACACCAAGCAAACAAAAAATCCCTGCCCTCCTGCAGCTGACGTTCTGTGGGAGAAAAGAGACAATTTATAAGTCAAGCTATTGTGTATCAGGGCTAATCAATGTGCTGAAGAACTGTCAATCAAGGAAGGGAGATATATTTGTTTCCTACGCCTGCCATCATAAATTAACACACTTTTAGTGTCTTTAAAAAAAAAACATGCATTTACAATCTTACAGTCCTGGGGATCATAAATTCTCTGAGTCTCCCTTGGCCAAAGTCAAGGTCAGGGCAGGGCTGTGATCATTGCTGGAGGCTCTGGTGGAGAATTCATTTCCTTGTCTTGTCCAGCTCCTTAAGGCGGCCTGCTTTCCATGGCTCATAGCCCCTTCCTCCGCCTTCAAAGCCCACAGCTTTCAGCCACGTTTTTCCTACACCACCATCTCTCGGGTTCCCTAATCAGTTTCCATGCACTGTCTCCCTCTGACTGTCTTTTTCTGACTCCCTCTTCCACGTGTAAGGACTCTTGTGATCATATGGGGCCCACCTGGGGGAATCCAGGACAATCTCCCCACCTTAAAGTCTTTATCCTTTGTCATATCTGCAAAGTCCCTTTCGCCATAGGTTTCCGGATTAGGATGTGGACATCTTTGGGGCCATTATTCTGTCTACCACAGGAGGTCAGAGAAGGCCTCTTGGAGGACGCAGGAGGAACCTGAATGAGGTAGAGAGCTGAGCCAGGCAGACAAAATGGGAAGGGCTTTCCTGGCAAAGGGAACAGCATATGCAAAGGCCCTGCAGTGGGAGTCTGATCGGCATATTTGAGGGCAGCGTGGCTGGAGCAGGGTGACGGAGGGGCAGCGTGGAAGGAGATGAGGTCAGAGAGGTGGAGGGTGGCAGGTCATGTAGAACCCCATCAAGGCTGGCTGGAAGGGGAAAATCAGCCCTCTCCTGCCCCCTCACCGGCCCCCAAGCCCTGCCCCACAAGTACCACCCTGTCTTGCTAAGCTGACACTCATTCCAAGAATACTCACGTTTTAGTAAGAAACTCTGTGAGGCCCCAAGGGCTAAGTTGCTAATGTTTAGGCCTGAGGGGCACAGTCTCGCCTCCCACACCACCAGGGAATTGGTGATCTTCCCTAACACCAAAGGCCAAACTCTTCCCAGAAGTACTGCAAGATGAGAAGGAAGAGGCTTTCCCTGCAACATGAGGGATTTGGGTTAGACATTTAAAAGAACTTCCTGTGTGCTAGCAGAAAACTGTCAGTTAAGGTTGGTAACATCTGGTGGCCTAGGTCCTGGTTGAGGACCCTGCCCTCAGGGGCCTGACATTGAGCCACCAGCGGAACTCCCACAGTGACCTGGGGGAAGAGTGAGTCCTGATCCTGGACTCCCCAGGGCCCCTGATCATCCTGTGACCTCAGCGCATCACATCCCCTCTCCAGACCTATTTTTCTGACACAGGAGGACTGGCCTCAAAGATTTTCAAGGGTCCTCCCAGCACTGGCCAGCTACTCCAGGGCTCTTATTTCCTAGGACAAAAATCTTGTCGTTGTGTGATTTGGCAGGCTACTTAACCTTGCTGAGCCTCAGTTTCCCTATATGTAAGTGGGGGATGATCATAGAAACCCCCTCTCAGGACAGAGCGAGGATGAAAAAGGTTAAGCTGTGTGAGTTCTCAGAACCGTGCGTGGCACACTGAGAATGCCATCCGTGGGGAGCTACTTCAAAGAAGGTTCTAACATCCTCAGGGGCTCAGAGCCTCAAGTCCGTGACCCTGTCTCCCAGAGCCTCACATTTGCTGGCTGTGGGATTCTGAGTCTCCAGACACCCCCCCTCCACCCCACTGCCAGCGTGCCCCCAAAGCCCTGGCCTCCCCCACGTGCTGGGTGGCATGCCTACCCCACAACCACATGAAAAGCCATTCCCCCAGGGTGTCCCCCACACCTGGGAAAACCGGCAGTCTGCCCGGCGCTGGCCCCGCCTGGTGGCTGGAACACCGGGCAAGATCAATGACGGCCGGCTCGGCTCCCAGTGCTGCCACCTTGTTCCAATCAGGGCTGGGCGCCTTCCGCTCCGGACCCCGCCCAGCTCTGAGCCACTGCTCCCTCCTAGACCCTACCCAGCTGCCCACGTTTCCAGCCCTGTGACCTCTCAGGAGCGGTGCCCACAGCTGGCTCCACAGCGGCTGCAGCCTGCCTGGACTTGAGAGGTTGAAGAACACGCCACGCAATGGGCAGGCTCCGAGGAGCACAAGGCTGGGAGGCGGGAGACCCGGGGCAGTCCTGGCATTCGGGCACCACTTGATGCTGCCCCTCCCCCCTCTAGCCTCAGTTTCCTCAACTGCACGTCAGGCTACTTAGACTCACCCCATCTGGCTCTCAGGGCGGTTGTTGGAGAAGCAACAGAGAGAAAGGGCAGTAAAAGTCTTAGGAACCCAGGATGCTGGCAGTGCAGAGGGGTGGGGAGAAGGCAGGTGGGTAAAGCCAGTTCCTCTGCGCAGTAGGCCCTCCTACCAGCCCCCTTCTCCCTTCCCGGGTCCCTCTCAACCCTTGGGTCTCAGCTCGGGGTCACCTGCTCCGACAGACCTTTCCTGACCACCCCACCTAAAGTATTGGCAACGAGCCCCTCTCTCCCATCCACCCAGTCACTCTCTATCACTTTACTCCCAACTGTTTTCTTCAGTGTCCCAAGACACTGTCCAATATTGACATGCTTATTTATTTGCCTCCTTGTCTGTCTTCTGTCTGCCTTGCCGGAATCAAAGCCCCAAGGAGCTCCATAGCTTTCTTGTCCATTGCTTATATTTCCAGCACTTAAAATAGCCCCAGGCACATAATAGGTGCTCAATTAGTGTGTGTTGACTGCTTGAATCTAGTGCCAACTCCTCCTTCTTCTCTGTTTCTTACTTCTCCTTCTCCTCTCCCATCTCATCTCTCCCCTCATTTAAGCTCAGAGCTGCTAAGGACAGGACTGTGAACCTTTTCCTGTGGGGACAAGGATGGGGGCAGGGACAAGTCCAGGCCTCCATGAGCTAAAACGGCCTTCAGATCATCCAGCCACCCTGGATTTGACTGAGGCTCAGAGATGAGGCAGTGAGAGAGTCCCCCCCCCACCACCACCCCAGGTCTGAGGACATTCAATGGGCTTCTGGAAGCCCACTCAGGTAATCAAGGTCACATTCCTGCCAGTGGAAACTTATGCCAACAGCAAATGACAGAGTGCCCAGTGTCTGAGCCTGTCACCCGGACTTGCCAGGCAGGGAGTCTGAAGCCTGTTCTAGCTTCTGTTTGGCTGTACCCACAGCCTCAGCACCTCTGCAGCAGCCATGACCCCGTAAGGAGGTGGGGACTCAGCTCATCATGTGGGGCTGGCATCACTTTGGGGAGCAGATCTCCCATCCCGGGCAGCATCCGCCAACCACCCTGCCAGCCTTTGGTCCCTTGGGGTCAGCTGTGGACCCTGGAGCCACCACTCTTGTCTTTTGTTTCCATGAAGTCTGAGCGCCTCTCACAGCCAGCCCAGGCAGCACAGACTGGGATCAGGCTGCTGAGGTTCAAGGCTCAGTTCTGATACTCATACACAGGGTGTGAACTTGAACATGTTCCTGACTTTGCTCTGCCTCAGTTTTCCTACTGTTACAATGGGGGGTGATGACTATGTACCTAATACAAAAGTGGCTCCGAGGATTCAATGGCATGTGTCACAGTACATAACATTAGTTACTATAATCAAGGGGCCTGGTCCCTGGGATGAGGTTGCTGCACAACTTTGGCATTGACAGAGCTGGTTCAAATCCCAGCTCTGCCGCTTCCTCTGTGGGTGCAATGGACTTCCTTGCCTGTAAAGTGGGCCCCCTGACACACACCTGAGGGCTACTGGCGGGCCATGAGGAGGGCTTGGGGAGCTTTCTCAGCAGGGGCTGTTACCTAGAAGTGCTTGTAGGTGGGGGCTGCCGTGATGAGGACGGTCGCAAGGGCCTGCTGAGAGTGTGATGGTACGTGGGACCACCTGGTGGGAACAGTGATTTGGCTGAGAATATACACACCCCAGCTTTGCTGCATCATGAATAGCTGCACGACTCTGCGCATTTAAGCATATTGTCCATTTTTTTCAGAAGTTTGGGGCAGAGGGACTTTTTCGAATTTTTATCTTTTGCTTTCCTTTAAAAATATGTTTAAACATGTAAAATACATGCACAGAAGACTGTATAAAATATAACTATTGTTTAAAAAAGAATAATAAAGCAGACATCTATGTACCCATTACCTGGCTTTTAAAAACAAAGCATTAGTGGGACCTCAGGGCTCCCACCAGTGTCCCCTCCCCGACTGCATCCCTCTCCCTCCCTGTCATGGGTGGCAAGTGGTGGGGGACCACTCTCCTGAATTTTTTTTTTTTTTTTTGGTAGATACAGAGTCTCATTTTGTTGCCCAAGCTGGTCTTGAACTCCAGGCCTCAAGTGATCCTCCCACCTCACCCTTCCAAGTAGCTGGGATTACCAATGCAAGTTACCATGCCTAGCTATGATTTTTGTATTAACCATTCTCTTACGTGTCTGTCTGCTTTTTGCCTTCATTGCCATTTTCTATTCATAAGAGCAGAAATTCTGGGACAATCTGAAAGGCCAACAATAGGGGATGTGACTTACTGGAGCTCTTGGAAATAATTTGTTCTCCCCATTTCACAGATGAGGAAACTGAGGTTTGGAGAGGGCCAAGGTCATGCAGATGGCAAGGTAGGACCCTAGAGCTGGTCTGCTCTGAATCACAGATGACTGTTAAGAAATGGAGCTCTACAGTCACTCTCTCATTTGTTCAACACGTGCTTTCGATGAGCTGAGCGCTCTAGATGCTAGCATCTGGTCCAGCCCCTGCACCACCCAACACTTGAACTCCTTCCACAATACCCTGGTCTCAACTTGAATACCTCCCATAATGGAGAGCTCTCTACCTCTGAGGGGGATCTGTCTCTCTTCCTAGCCGGCTCTCATTACTTCTTTTCCTGGTATGGAACCCCCAGCATCCACATGGTCCCTGCCACCTGGGAGCTCTTCATAGATCTGACAGAGGAGCTCTTACCGCCCCCAAGCCTGCTCTCCTCCAGGAACAAGTCTCCAGTTGCTTCAACAATTCATCACATGACATGGTTTCAATACTCTTTCCCACGCTGAGGTCCCTGGGGGTGTCACGTGGCCCTAACAGACAGGGCTCAGGATGAAGCCCAGGGAGGCCATATGTTGGCCTAGGGCGTCTCAACCTAAACCCAAACTGAGGTCTCTGGGCCCGTAGGCTAGCGCCCTACCCTTCCACCCACATCGCGTGCAGCACCCTAGCTGCTGCCCTCCCACCACTTCCCTCACATTGCCTTTCTCCAGGCTGGGAGGATGGGCTCTCCTTGTCCCCATGGAGCAGTGAGGGGCGGGTTACACTCAGATGCTGAGGAGTGGCTTGGCAGCCCCAGGGGGCAAACCACCCAGAAAGTCTATGTCTCTGAATGGAGGAGAAGCAGAAACTTCCACAGCCAGGGTTCAACTCCTCCCAGAGCTGACCCGTCGAACAAATCCAAAGCTCTGAGCCCTGATTCAGTGCCTGCCTCTGTATACAGACCTGTAAACACAATGGTCTGTTGTTTATATAACTGTGATGTGGGTTTCCACACCATCATGTGTGTGTCCACACCATTCTATATGGGGCCTATCTGTGCATCTACACCAATAGGTCTGTGCCTGTTGATGCGGATGGAGACATCTCCTAGGAGTACCTTTGCACACGCATGCACTTAACTGTTCACACCTATGGCTGCACTGTAACAATGCCGTTCTCCATGAGGGCTTGTCCACGTGGGTGGGTGTGAGCTGCCAGTGAGTGTGTGAGAGAGACTGTGCCCATGAGCCTGGGTGCTGTATGAGTGCCCCCATGCAGGGTATAGATGTGTGTGTGTGTGTGTGTGTGTGTGTGCGCGTGCGCGCGCGCACCCTGTGTGCCCAGGGTCCAGTGGAGAATTTCCCATCCTAGCCTCCTACTTCACGTGCCCCTCAGATCCTGGAGTCTGGCCTTTCCTCCTCATTTTCTAGCTAAATTATAACCCCTGGAAAAGAGGCCTTTATTATGGAAATGCTAACACAGCCTAAATGCCATTGGGGAGAAAGGGGTTGTTGCCATCTCAGGCCCACTTTTCTCTAGAGAGTGTCTTAGTTCATTCTGTGTTGCTATAACAAAATACCCGAGACTGGGTAATTTATAAATAGAATTAGAGAAATGGAAACTTCTTACAGTTCTGGAGACTGGAAAGTCCAAAATCATGACTCTGGCAGGTTCAACATCCGGTGAGGTCCTGGACTCCCTGCTTCCAAGATGGTGTCTTCTGGCTGTACCCTCCGGAGGACACAGAACGTTGTGTCCTGAAGTCAGAGGGCAAAGAGGACCTAATTCATTCACGAGGGCAGAGTCTTCACCACTTAATCACTTCCCAAAAGCCCTGCATCCACCTCTTAATACCACCACGATGGGGCTGAAATTTTAACGTATGACTTTTGGGAGACATTCAAACCATGGAAGAGGATCTTTATTGCCTGCCAAGGATCCTTAGCTGTGATTTCCAGGCCTGGACACTCAGGCTGCCTGACAGGTCAAAGTGGGCTAGAGGGGGGTGGGACAAGGGCAGGCTGAGTTGATGCCGAGTCCAAGAAGGTTTGTGCAGAGGGAGCCGGGCCTGCAGACAGGAGCCTCTGAGTCAAGTCCAGCTGCCAATAAGCACCTTCTGTGAACTTGGGCAAGTCTCTGATCCTTCCTGGGCCTCAGTTTCCCCAGCGATGAGATGGGGGAAATGAGCAGACTGGTTGTAGATTAGCATGGAATTCTGGAATGTTGACAGAGAGGCCAAGAGGGGCTCGGGCGTGGTCCAATGCATTTACCTCCCTGAAGGGGAGTCTGAGAGCCAGAGAGGGAAGAGACTTGCCCAAGGTTACCCGGCAAGGAACAAGGAAGTGGGCTCCCCTGGATCCAGCAGCTGGCTCTGAGCCTCAGGCCTAGCCCCGGTTATAGGACACCACAATCTTTGGGCTCTGTTCAGTCCCAACTTTCATCAAGAATTTGGACTCTTAGAGTTTAGCAAGGTGCCAGATGCAACTGCTTACTGACCAGTGAGGGTGACAGAGGAAAACTGCAGCATGAAAGAGTAGAAGAAGACATAAGGAAGGACTTACCAGCTGTTTAGAATGGAGAGCTGCTGGGGGGAGGGGGGACGGGGCAGAGCTCCAGCTACATCCCAGACCAGACTCAAGGCAGTGGTCTGCATAGAAAGAGCTAGTAAATGTACAAGTGGCACAAACAACTATAAAACTGGGACTCCCTCCCCAGCCCTATGGATCCAGGCTCAGGTCCCCTGTTGCCCAGGCCCTCGGTTTGACACTGACTGCGTGTGACCCTGAGAACCTTCATTTTTCCAGCCTCAGTTATCTGGGAATAGAGCATCCTGACTGTGCATCCCAACCCCCTGGGCATGGTGAAGATGAAATACTGCAGAACACAGAGCTGCTAAGATCACTCACTTAGGAGTAAGGGAGACCTCAGTTCAAATCTAGACTTCCCTGCCACACAGAAGCCCTCTGAGCCTCAGTTTTCCAAGTCTGCCCAATTCGCAAAGTTGTTTTGAAGTTCATCTAGAGTGATATAAGCAAAGTGGCTAGTAGGTGCTCAGGAAACCCTACTCCCCAGGACTGGGTATGTGGCAGGGGCCAGGAGAGATGTGGCGACTGGTGATGGGGGAAACTTTCAGTCAGGACTGGCTACGTAATTTGGGGGGGCCCAGTACAAAATGAAAACGCAGGACGTTTACTGAATAAGTACTCAGAAGTTCAAGGCAGCAATGGCAGTGCATTAAAACAAGCTCAGGACCCTCTGAGAACAGGGCCCTGTGCGACTGCACAGCTCACAGGCCCAGGAAGCCAGCCCTGCCTCTGGGATATCTGGGGCAGCTCAAATCCAGTTCAGGTGGAGGGGCTGAGGTTTCCCCTACCACACTGGGGGCCACTCCCTCTCCCAGGACTGAAGATGGGACCATGACTGCCGGCCCTGCCACTGTCAGTGGCCATCAGAGGCGGCATAAAGACCGGCTGTTCCCCACATCTTCATGCTCATTTTTATCTCATGCCATGCGTACAGCACATAACTGATTTCTTTCCGCAAAGGGCTGCACTTTTTTCTCTTTTCCAAGGGCGACGCTGGAAAGCCATGTGGCTTTTATTGCTGACAGGAATGTCTGAGGCGTTCCTTCACCACCACATGAAATAGAGCCGTAATCTTCATCTGCGTAAGGCCAAAGCCCCCAGTCTCCTCCAAGCCATTGGCCTCTGAGATTAATTAAGGCTTCACAAGGACTGACAGTCATTAGGACCTTTTCGGGGGAGGTGGAAAATCCCTAATGGGCCTGGCTGGGCCCAGAAGCTGCTGGGTGGGCAGTGGGGGAGAGGAGCCTGCAGGAGAGGAAGGTACGGAGTCAGCGGGAGGTAGCTGGAGAAGGAGGGGGTGCAGACTCTGTCCCTGGCACCGGCTGTGACCTTGAGTGAGACTCTTTTCCTCCCTAGGCCTCAGTTCTGCCGTTTGAGAAATGGGGATTTGGATTTGCTGTCTCAGAGCCCTTTCGAGTCTGACATTGTAAAATTCTGAATCCTGCCCACAGTTCTTCTGCCAGGATTCTAATTCTATTCCATGACTGAAACTTTCGAGCACCAGGTTTGGGTCCACGAGAATAGAGTGTAGTGGGTAGCAATGTGGGCTCTGGGGCCAGGCTCCCTGGTTGGAAGCCTACCTCTGTGGTTTCCCAGCGATGCCATGTTAGGCAAGTTACTTGAGCTCTCTGAGCCTCAGTTTTCTTTCCTGTAAAATGGGAATGATAATTGTCGTTACCCTCTAAGAATGCTGTGAAGCATAAATGTGTGTAAAGTGAGAGCCACTTAGAGGAGCTCTTTCTCTCCCCTGCCTGCCAGAGCTGAACCCCCACCCTGGGGCTGGGGGGAAGGGCACACGTTTCCCAGAAGCCCCCTTGGCTTCAAGCTGCTCAGGTCCCTCCTACCACTCCAGGCCTCTCAGTAGAAGAGTCCTGTGTTTGATGGCTCTGCTGACAGGTATCTCTGCACTCACCTACTGCTTTGGACAGAGAGCTCTGCACTGAGGACAGCCCTCAGAGCACAGGCAGCCCCTCCCCTGATGGAGGAGTAGGGGTGCTGGAAGGGCTCCTGAGAACTTGTTTGAACTTCTCAGATTCTGAGGCTCACGGAAGAAAGCTCTTTACTCTCGGAGCCTGGGTTTCCCCATCTGTAAAATGGAGAGAATAAAATCTCTGCCCTGCAGAGGCACCGTGAGAGTGAGCGACAATTGGTGGAAAACTCCCAGCGTGCGGCAGGTGTCCAAAAAATTAGGGCAATTATTAGTCATAGACCACTGATCAAAGTCACAGACCAAATAACTGTCTACTAGAAATATTTCCCTGATTCACAGATGACAGGAGTGAGTAGCGGCGGGGCGGTAGGAAGGCCCCACCAAGTGATGGGAGCCGGAACCAGAACCCACTTCCCTGGCAACAGATGGCGCCGCCGGTTTATCTGCTCTGCGCCCCTGTCCCCCCACAAGACAGAGGGTCCCTGTTCTCTCTTTTCTCTGTCCTTGTCTCCCTCTCTCTCTCCCATCCCCAAAGCAGAGTACCCTCTGACCACCCACCTGCAGAACAGGGTGGGGATGGGCGTGGAAGGATCCCAGGTCATGTGGACACAAGGGAGCTGGCGTCCCACAGGAGGTGGTAAGGAGCTGGGTAGGAAGGAGGGGCCTCTGGCTCCAGGCCACCATGAAACCCTGGGGTCCTGCAGGAACCCACCTGGCCTGTAGAGGGGCCTTGAAAGTGCGCCCCCCACTGAGGCCCAGAGGGAAACGTGACTGACTCTAGCACTTCCCCGGGGGCGAGAGGCACTGAGGGTCGCATCTGGACCTTAGTGTACCAGGCCGACGGGGCTGCAGCCTCCCACCTGCCTGCGTTTTGCTTCACGGCGCTCGCCCCTGGCGGTGCTGGCGCTCAGTCTAGAGCCTGATCACGACTCTCCCCTTTCTGGGCCTCCGTGTTCTCAACTGCAAACTGAGGACTACTGTGGATCCTGCCTCCCTGCAGACTGGTTCTGAGGCCAAAGGACAGCAGGTGGTGGGTGCACTCAGCTATCACAAGACCCACCCCGAGTGACCCTACCAAGTCCTGCAACTTCCTGCAGATTTGAAGGGTTTGCTGATTTCCAAGCCCAGGGCTGCTTAGCAGAATTTACCGCCCCAGCTCCCTCTCCCCATCACGGTAGCACTTTCCTGTCTATCTAGATGCCAGCTTTTCCCATCACTCAGCCACTAGGAGGAGAGCGCCGACTAGCTCGGCCTGGTGATGCCTGCCTACCCCACATTTTGAGCCAGAGCAGCCTTTTAACCTGGGTCCAGCCCTCTCTAGCCTGGCTGACCTCGAGCAACATTCCTCTCTGCTTACATGGGCATACCACCCACCACATACAATGCCATGGGCATTGAATACCATGCTTAATACCCACGTGCAGTGCCTGGCACAATGTAAAGCCTCAGCACCCCCAGCTGTTACCATTCTTCCCATTTTACCGTTGAGGGGGGGACCAAGGCTCAGGTGAGCGCAGACACATGGCAAAAGTCTCAGACCTCACAGGCAGTATCTGGGTCCTAACGCCCTCGTCACCCTGTCTCCCCTGCTCCTTCTCCCTCCCCTCCAAGTCTGATACTTTCCAAAAAGAAAGCAAGATCTCTATAATTTGAGAAGCATACTTGTCCTCCTACACATTCTGAATCCTTCCAGAGAGGCCTGCCCAGAGAGATGACCCTAGAGCTGGACTCCCTGGGAGTGGACCCCCGGCCTGCAGGAGACAACCCCTCCACCCAGATACATTACCATTTTTCATTAACTTTTCTCCCTTAAATATTCAGATATCATTATCTGAAATCGGGATGCAGATGAGTCCTAGTTTACTGAGCAGCATTTTCTTCTGTTTCTTCAAACAATTGATCACAATTTAGATATAGTGAAACACGATGCCCCTCCCCCTCCTACAGAGAATCCTTAATCCCCCTCCTGTGAAATGGAGTGGTTACAATGACCTCCATTGACAGAAGAGGAAACTGAGGCTCAGTGAGGGGCATGAATGTCCCCCCTTTGGGTTACAGGGCACCAGGTTTCACCCTGGGTCCTCTGGACGGGGGGATTTAGGGCCAGGCTGGAAGAAATGTTCAGTTCTACAAGAGAGTCCTCTGCCCTCTTTGCTGGACTAGGCTCCGGTGTGATTCGGGATATGGGAAACAGACGTCTCCTGGGAAGGAAGCGGGGGTCCCTGGCAGTGTCTGCTGAGGCCCAGTTGCTTCTTAGGAAAGTGTCTGCCTATGGGAGGGGCCAAAGTGAGGTTCTGAGAGGAATGGTCAGAAGGGCCATCATCAAGACCCAGCTCTGGCCGCCCTGTGATGGTTGCTGGAAACCCCCCCTGTGAGCTGACTCCACGTGGAGCTAGGTCACAGCAAGTCCTTACCTCCCCCAGGCAGCCTGTGGGCAAACCGAGGGGTCAGGACAGCATGGACGTGGCTCAGAGTCCTGGCAAGCTTTGAACATGAGAACTGGACATTTCACAGATGGGAAGTGTGAGGCCCAGAGCACGGCGGTGGGGGGGCGGGGGGTGGGGGTAAAGGGCCCCAGCAAGGATGGAGAGGTCTTATTTTTTCATAATGACGGTGATGACTCCCCCGTGGCTGGAGCACTCTCTGTGTGCCAGGACTGTGCTAAGCACTTTACACACAACTCTGTGAAGGGCCACTATGAGTGCCCCCACTTTACAGACGAAAGAAATGAGGCTCAGAGAGACTTAGGCAACTCTCCTTAGAGCGCTGTGGGTGGGAGAAGAAGAAATGCTCAGGCAGAGGGACTGCACACCCAAGCTCTTTCAACTGCCCATGGGGCTCCTAGGTGGCTTCCCAGAACATACCTGCCCCTCGTCTGGTACCCTTGGGGGATCCCTGCCCAGGCGGCAGAGGTACTGTGAATTACACCTGCCCTGGGAAGCCCGCACCCTCACTGCCAAGACCGCACTTGGAGTGTACTCCTAAATGCCTGAGGTAGACGAATCCCCTTCCTGGGGTAAAGGAGCTGGCTATATTTGCTCCAGGATGGGTTCTAGGTTTACCCAGCTCTGAGCTAAGGTAAAGGAGGGAAGTGTCCTGACCTTCCGCTTCCTTGTCCTGCTGTGGACAAACTGGGGTGCTCTTAGGTGGGGGCCACTGGGAGAGAAACTGGGCTGTTTGTCCTTCGATCTGATGGAAGAGGGAGAAAAGACGAGGGTCCATGCCAGCTAGGGAAGGGCAAGTGTGTCCGCATGCCCCAGATGGGAGAGTGGGAGCTCTCCCTCCCATCGAACAGATGGCAAAGGTTGTAGGTCTGGGATAGGGAGGAAGCAGGTTGGCGATCCGTGGAAATTGGGAACAAGCTGGCCAGTTCTGTGGGTCTTCCCCAGTGCCCGAAAACGCGAAGGCAAAAGGCGTCCGTCTCATCAGAGGTGAGCAAGGCGACCTCGGTTTGACACAAAGCCATCGGTTTGTCCGAAACCTGGCCGCACCGATGGCAAGGAATCGGACGGGCCTTCGGTCCGGGACGGACAGCTCCTCGGGGGCGGCCGCGGCGCCTGCACCCGGGCCGCAGCTGGCGCGCATCTGTAGCCCGGCGGAGCCCGCACCTCCGCGGCTGGCAGGGCGCGGGCGCCAACTAGCGGCGACTCCCGCCACTGTGCCTGCTAGGCTGCCCGGCGACCTCGGGCTGGGGACCCAAGGGCCTGCACCCCCCGGTCCCTTGGGTCTGGTGCCCACGGGCAGCGAGCGCCCTCCCAAGGGCTGGAGCCGTGCCGGGTCCTGCGCCAGGTGCCCGGGCCCACAAGAGCCCCCCATTCTCTGGAAACCCGTCTGTCAACCCGCCGTAGGGGTCGAGGGAGAAATCAGGCGGAGGAACAAGCAAAGGGCACGATGCAAACGGAAAACACTGGACACATGGAATTTGCCACGACCTGAAACAGCGGGTCGCGGCTCCGCCACCGCTCAAGGGCAGTACGTGTCGCCGGCCCCCGGCCCCGGCCCTACCTGGCCACGACGCGCTGGGCCTTCCGCGGAGACTTTCCCGGAGGTGGGAGCGTCCAGGCCGGATCGCTCCCTTCCTCTAGTTCTGCTGCTCGTTCCAGGCGCTCGAGCCTTGGTCCACAATCGTCAGCTGCCAGGCGCAGGTTCTCTGAAAAGGTCCAGGCAGGGGCCTTTGCCGTCCTTGCTTTCGACACGTCCTGAAGGCGTGATGTGAGGTCCTGGGGGGGGGTAGGGCCAGCTCTCCCGATGTTCCGGGTGAGGCCAGAGTCTTTCGCCCCCTGGAGCGCACGCGGGGACTTGATTTCGTTTGGCGAAGACGAAATGGCGCGCGCTGGGCAGGGGTCAGATCCATCATGAGATCCTGCGGCCACCGTTGGATCCTAGGCTTCTTTGCTTCTGAGGCTTGGAATTCACTGTTTTGCACCTGTCGAGGGCCGGAGGCAACGAAAATCTAGCTCAGTCTCCAAAGCGGCGGGGGAGGCTCAGCACTTGTTCGTTCCCCAGAATCTAGGAGGTGTCTGGGGCGATAATTCGGAAGGATTGGGGCTTGACCTTTCCGTTGCCCTCCCAGCTGTAGCCGGCCCCTAGGCCTGCTCGACTGACAGGAGGCGGGGAGAGGCAGAGGTTGTTCGCAGTGAAGGCCAGGAGCGGTTGGGCCGCGCGGCTGGGAGTGGGAGCGGGGACCCAGAGCCAGGCGGGCAGGCAGTGCCTCGGCGAAACTGGCCGCGGTCCCTGCGGCGCAGCCGGAGCACAGGAGCCCAAGAAGAAGTGGAGTCGGACCCGCGGAGGCCACTTTCCATCTGCATGGAGAAAGGCAATTCTGTCCTCTGGAAGCCGAGGCCCTTAACTTTGCAGCAGTGGTTCAGTTTTCCTTTTGCCACCGACCCGCGTACTGTTTCACGATGCAGGGCCGTGGTTACAGGCGTGGAGGAAAAAATCGGGAAAACGCATTTTGCAGGCCTCATCGTGTTTTCAAAGAGCTACAGGCCGCCACAACGAAGAACGACGCCGCGAGGCCTGCGAAATCCTGAAACTTGTTTTTAGGGGAGAGCACAGGGGAAAGGGGTTGCTGACCCCAGGATACTTAGGGTCCTTGGGAGACTCCCTTCCGCCTGTCCCCGGTTTGGCACAGGGGCCACCGAGGCTGGGACCAAAGCCGCACAGGGCGGGGGAGCTGCAGAGCCCGACGGCCGGGCGTGGATGGCGCGCAAAATCCCGTTTGGGGTGGAGGCGCTTGGGTCAGAATAATGTGCGGGGACGAGGTGCGTAACCTCTTTGGGGCGGCTCCCGGTTGCGCTGTCACCGGCCCTGGGCCCCCGCGGCCCCCAGCCGGGGGGTGCAGAAGTCACGGACCCGAAGCAGCAAGAGCTGGGGAAGCCTGGCCGCGGCCAGCAGGGAGGAGGAGAGAAGAGGTTGCGCCCCCCGCGTCAGGGGAGACATGACCCGGGAAAAGGCTGCAAGGGCGACTTCTGTGGGACCCGGACGTTCTAAGCAAATTTCTAGCGTCGGCGCGGGGCTCCCAGCGCTCTCGGGGGCCCTGGGCTGTGGTTCGGTAGCCTCCTCCGCGGGGCGGGGCCTTTCGCCCCCTCCCGCTGGCGGCCTCAGGCAGGCCCCGTTCCTCCCAGCGAACGCAGCCAAGGTGCCCGCGATGGGGGCTCCGCGGATTGGCTGCGCGACGCGTCGCTCGGGCCGTCCCCGCCCCGCCCCGCGGGCCCCGGGTGTACTAACCCCGCGCGGGCAGCCACGGCCCAGCCACTTGATTCTGGAGGACTTGTTCTGGGGCTGCGGCCGCGGAGTCGCGGCGGCCGCGGGCGGGCTTCGGGGTGGGGAGGCGGCGGCGGCGGCGGCGGCGCAGCCCCGAGCGGGCCCCGCCGCGGCCCAGACAGCCGGGACCGCCGCGAGGGGCGGCCGCACGCGGGGCGGCGCGCCGGGGATGCGGGACTAGCGGGCGGGCTGCCGGCGGCCGTCGGGGCTGCGAGGGCTTGCAGCGGGCGGGTCCCGGCGGGTAGTGGCCGGGCGCCGCCCCCTGCACCCTGAGGCCCCGGGCCCGGCCGCTTCTGCTTTCCCGCTTCTCGCGGCAGCGGCGGCCGAGGAGGCGCCCGCGCCGGCCACCCGCCCGGCGCCCTGACGGCCGCTGTTATGCGTATTCCTGTAGACCCGAGCACCAGCCGCCGCTTCACACCTCCCTCCACGGCCTTCCCCTGCGGCGGCGGCGGCGGCAAGATGGGCGAGAACAGCGGCGCGCTGAGCGCGCAGGCGGCCGTGGGGCCCGGCGGGCGCGCCCGTCCCGAGGTGCGCTCGATGGTGGACGTGCTGGCGGACCACCCGGGCGAGCTCGTGCGCACCGACAGCCCCAACTTCCTCTGCTCCGTGCTGCCCTCGCACTGGCGTTGCAACAAGACGCTGCCCGTCGCCTTCAAGGTGAGTGCGGGGCCCGGGGCGGGGAGGGCGCCGGCCCTGAGGCTCCGGGCGTCCCAGCTGCGCAGTTCGGGGCCTTGGGAGCCTCGGGGGAGGGGGAGGTGGCCGAGACCCCGCGGCGACACCCGGGCACCCGGGTCGGCCTCGCTGCACGCTCGGCTCGGTGACCTCGGCGTCGCGTCTCGGATGCGCCCTGCACAGATGCCTTTTCAGGGGGTTGCCCCTCTCCACCTGGGCTTTGGGCAGCTCTGCGTAGAGACGTTGGTGCGGAAACGGGCGGATGGGGTTTCCTGCGCCCTAACCGGGATTGCTCAGACACAGCCCTGCAGGCAACGGAGGAGAGGATCCCCAGACCCGGGTTAGGACACCGCGGGTGGGGTGCGGAGGGTGAAAGGGCCTATCCTCCGCCGGCAGCACCCCTCCTCCCGCGCCGCTTCACAAACGCTTCCTGCTCACACCCTCCACCTCGGGCTTCTGAAATTTTACGGGACGGCGCTAGGCCGGAATCGGGGCACTGCCCGGCAGACGTTTGCTAGGGGATATTCTGCGTCCCTAATGGCTGGTTGAGATTGGGGGACCCCCACCCCTGGCAGCCCCCAGCCATTCGGAGGACCTTTTTCTTTATGCCAGGGAGTAGGCGAGTGTTTCATTTTCATTTTTTAAAGGGGGCAACGAGATGAAACGAAAACGCCTCGGTTTTCCCCTAAACCTCTCACAGCTGCCGTGAGAAAAGGGCAGGGCAGGAAAGGCCGGCGGCTGGGGGTGGTGCTGCCCGAGGTGGCTGGAAGCGGCGGCCGCTGGCAGCTGAGGTCGTCCTTGCTCCCATTAAGACGACTCCAAATTGGAAAAAAAAAAAAAAAAAAAGATTGAGTGGCTCTTTGAGGTCTCCTGGGTGACATCTTAAAATACCAGTGGGGAAAATCTCCCCGGGAGGTGGGGGAGGCCCGTGTGATTTGAATCGTCAGATCGGAGGTTTTACTGTCACTTGGAGCTTAAAAGGAGTCTTTGAAATTAAAAGAAGACAGGATGTTGACAGGAAATCTGACCTTTTTAATCAGACCCCAAACGTTTTTCTCCTTGAAATTTTTACCATCTGGATCTTGAGTCCCTGCACGCGGCATCCACGTTTAAATGACTGTCAGTCTGTTTAAAGTCTGATTCTTTTCAAAAGGCGTCTGCCACTCCGTGCTCCTGGGGGTGGGGGGCTGGGGGAAGATGGTGTTTAGGGAGACATCGCCACCCCCATCCTGCACTTCCCAGCAGGTGCATTCTTCTGTCATCAAAAGCCCCCATCTCACTTTAAAGGGGTTTTCTGGGTGACCCTTCTCAAAACACCAGTGAGTTTTGCATCCTGCATTTCCTCTGCGTAACGAATTTAGGCTCTGCAGAGGCCAATAAACTGGGCCTGGTCCACATTTCGGGGCCACATTTCATGCCCTGAACAGCTCTTGCGTAGAGTGAGGGTAGCAGCGCTGTTGTTGTTATTGATACTCTTTTTTTTTTTTTTTTTGAGATAGAGTCTCACTCTGTTGCCAGGCTGGAGTGCAGTGGCACAATCTAGGCTCACTGCAACCTCCGCGTCCCGGGTTCAAGCAATTCTCCTGCCTCAGCCTCCCGAGTAGCTGGGACTACAGGTGCACGCCATCACGCCCAGCTAATTTTTGTATTTTTAGTAGAGATGGGGTTTCACCATGTTGGCCAGGATGGTCTCGATCTCTTGACCTCGTGATCCGCCCACCTCGGCCTCCCAAAGTACTGGGATTACAGGCTTGAGCCACCGTGCTCTGCCATATCGTTGATATTGTTTTTTACTTGGAGACTTCGTTGCTAGGGGCATGTTGATTCCTCTTTCACTGCAGCCGAAGACAACAGGGGAACTGCTCCCCCACATCATAGTTACTGAGCTGATTCACAGCTCCGGCTTAGACTTCGCTGAAAGGATGATTTCTTGGGACACAGTTTAAGCAGTTGATCTGGGATTTTGGTGTGGAAGCCCGAGATTCCATCTTTTTGTTTTCGTGATATTTGGGGGAAGGTCCTTTTTGTTTTTAAGCCTCTTCTCCACCCTGCATCGGAGAAATACGCAGTGCGCCTGGGACCTAGGGGAGCTGCCTGGCCCAGCCCCTCCCCCTCCTTTCCCTTGCCTCCCGATTCCTTTCTAAGCTGTCCCCCTGCATCCCCCATCCTGTGTCCTTAGGTGGTGGCACTGGGGGGATGTGCCGGATGGCACGGTGGTAACCGTGATGGCAGGCAATGATGAGAACTACTCTGCTGAGCTACGCAACGCCTCGGCCGTCATGAAGAACCAAGTGGCCAGGTTCAACGACCTTCGCTTTGTGGGACGCAGTGGGCGAGGTAAGCGGGAGGGAGGCCTCGCCAGTTCAGCATTGGCAAGGGCAGGGGCAGCGGGGGAAGGAGGTTGAAAGAGGGGCCTTGGAATCCCGAAAAACAGGTCTCCAGACACAGCTTTGTCTAAAACAGTGATCTGTAATCTCGTAGAATGTTACAGATCCCTTTGAGGAGGTGAGGAAAGTTATAGTCTCTTGCCAGAAAAAGACAATGTTCTCACAGTTTCTAGGGTTTACCAACTCCTGAAACCTTTCATGCCACCCCTCTTTAAGCACCCCTGATCTCACAAAAGATGCTGGCAGGAGATTGTGGATTCACAAGCTCAAAAAGGGAGCTTAAAGGTCTTTCTGCAAGGGAGTTGCAAGATGAGTCCCTGGTCTGTAGGGCCCAAGCACCCCAGCCACTCTCTCCATAAGGGGCAGAATCTCACCCACACTCGGAGGCTCTGTCTCCCCCAGCTGTGGTCTCTCAGATGCAGTTTCCCAGCGCCTTTGAGCCCTAGGTGGTCTGGAATGGAAGCTAATGCAGCTGAATGTTGGAAAGCACAGCTCGAAGGCTGCTATCTCCTACCCGAGAGTCAAGGCTGGTGTGCCATCCTGCCTGTCTGATCGACCTTGGGCAGTAGAAGGAAGGTGGTACAGGGGTGGGGGACGGTGGGAATGGGAGGCTTCTGGGATCTGAAACCCCTCATCACTTAATTCTTGGGTGGGAAAGTCCTAGAAACCCTGCCCCCGTGGAATGGAGGCCTGAGGGTCCGCTGCCCCTTTAAGACCAGCCTGCCTGCGAGAAGTGGCTGAAGTGGGAGTTGCCCTTCCCAAGCACCAGGCCCACCTCTAGCTTTGTTGAGAAGTAAGCTAGTTTCCCTCTGCTCCCCAACTCCACGCAGGCTGAAGCGGCTGAAGCAGAACCATGCTTTTCATCACCAATAAACAGGACCTTCTCAAGGTTCTAGTTCCCTCTGAGCTGCCAGCCCTGCTCAGAAACGGGCATCTGGGCACCATTTTCTCCCTCTCCCGCCTTTCAATGTATACATCCAAATGTCAACCATATTTTGACTTTTCAGCATTAATTAAAACCAGGACATTATTTGCATGTAATAACTGTTTACTTGTTACTTTTTATGAAACTGAAATAGTTTACATTCTTTCAAACATTTCCTGTTCCTGTTGGCTCCCTTCCCCACGCACAGATTTCTTTCAAACGGTGCCCTTAACTGGTTGCAGGTTGGTGGATGGAAAATGTTTGCTTTTATGAATTAAGCTTTCATTGCTGCTCCTAATTAGTCTTCAAGTCCCTTTTGTCATCCCCCAATCTCTCAAACCCTTTGCAACTTAATCCCAGCTCTGAGAGGAGAGTCACTGGTCCCTGGTTGGTGACAGGCAAGGCTGACTGCTGACTGCACGGCGGTGGCTGGGTCTGCTAGCTCAGGTGTGTGTTGGGGGCACCACAGCTGCTGTCTGTTGCGAGGCGGGCGGATGGTGCTGTGGATCTGGGAGCCCAGCAAGGCATCAGGAACTTGATTCCCCCTTCCCACTCCCTCTCCGGGGAGGCGAGATAAAGAAAAAGAAGAGGCGATGATTTTCTGAGTTCCCGAGACCTTGCCTGGCCGTTCTGCACACTGAGAATGACTTTTTGTGTGTGTGGTTTTCATGCCCACAGACTTTGTGCTCCCCCCCGCCAGGAGGAAGATGGGTTTCCAAAGCTTTGGTTGGGAGCTGGTCCTTGTAGCAGGCATGGCCGAGGCTGGGGTTGTGGCTCTGGGAGATGCCAGAGGCTGAGTTTATAAACCATTCTCTCATCCATCTTCTCTCAGTGGTCCATACAGTCTCAGTGGTCCTGGGAGGCAGGAAGTGCTCTGAGGAGGAGTTCCGATGTCTGAGGAACTCTGGCTAAGGCGTTCAGTCTTCAAAGGCTTGAGGTCTTTAAGAGGCTGCATTCTAGTATCAGCCGCCCTGCCTTTGAGTCCCGGCTCTGCTAATGACTTGCTGGATGACATTGGGCAAATGGCTTAACCTCTCTGTGCCTCGGTTTCCTCATCTGTGAGGTGGGGGATGATAATCGGACCTACCTCATGAGATTTGGGGAAGGTTAGGGAAATTGATACAAGTGTATCAGCTGGCACATACTGAGAGCTGGATACATGTTAGAGATTTTGTTACTTCAAATGCTTGGGACTGGAGGAGGACTTTGAGGTCCTTTTGAGTGGTGACAGCCACTGATTCTCTGATTACCGTGTGGTTTGGGCGGGGGTGGGGGAAACCCAGAAGGTATGAACTGCTGAGTGGGAGAGGTGGAGGCGGTTGGCAGGGAGGAAAGAGGGTGCCGGGTCCGCTGGCATGCAGACACACATCTGCGGTGCCCATCCTGCCGACTGGGAAATTCCCACCTGAGAGAACAGTCCGTGGTTGACAGTGACAATCTGGGCCACTCTAGGAGTTGGGACACTTTGGGAGTTAAGATCGGAGGAGGCTGGGACCCAGAATCTTTGCCTGGCTCTCTGACTTCTGCCAGAACTGAGAAGTCTGATGGAAACCTCTGCTTGTTTCCTCAATTTTTAGTCCTGCATTCTGTCTGAATTCCAGGAAGATGGCTTTCTATGAAAGACATCCACCGAGTAATACCCCAGAGCGCTCACGATAGGGCTGAAGGTGTGAACCAAGAAAAGGAAGGGAAGAAATCCAGGTTATTGCTGTCTCCTGCAGTGATTAGGGCCGAGGCCCCCGCCCTGCCAGACACGAGGAGTCTTTCTTACAGTACATATTTTGTATCAAGCCTTACATTGAAATTTGTAAATAACGTAACCTACGTATTTACAGGCAGTTGCAAACTATGTTACTCCATAGCTATGATGGAGGAAAAAAGAGAAAGTAATTTATAATAAAACACTGATTTGAATATGTTAGGGCCAGAGGACTCCATGAGGTGGACAAATGCCATCCTCACAGAAACCCACAGCAGAGGAACAGGCAGAGTGGCAGGACTCAATCTGAACATGGCCTTGCTGCCAATACCAGGACTTTCTGAAGTTGTCAACAACTCTTGGCAAAGCTGTGAACACAATTTAAAAAAAAAAACAAAAAAAAACTGTCTTTCCTTCTGGAAAATTCAGTAGATATTAAAAGTACCAAAAAAAAAAAAATCCCTTGTTTTATGTAAAACTGAATTAGGTTCATGACTCAGAGAATTTTTTTTCTTTTACTTTTTCCTGGGACAAGGTCTTGCTCTGTCACCAGGCTGGGGTGCAGTGGTGCGATCACTGTAGCCTCTACCTCCTGGGCTCAAGCAGTCCTCCCACCTCAGTCGCTGGTACTATAGGCAGACACCACCACGCTTGACTGATTTTTTAAAATTATTTTTTGTACAGATGGGGGTGGTGGTCACTGCGTTGCTCAGACTGGTCTTGAACTTCTGGACTCAAGCGATCCTCCCACCTTGGCCTCTTAAAGTGTTATGATTACAGGCATGAGCCACCACACCCAGCCGGAGAACTTTAATAAGCAAGTTTTACCCTCCCAGGAAGAATGAATCTTCACTGCCCTGGGCAGTGCTGGGCGCTGGTGTCCCCCTCCACATATACACACCCCACTCCTAATGCTGGCAGTGCCACCCCAGCACTGTGTTGACCACACGCCACCACACATCCCCAAAATGCCCTCTAGCAGGCGGCCACTGGCCTAGGTGAAAATGAAAAGCACATGAGCTCCAGAGCTGTGATCAACTGGTTAAAAAGCAACAGTGCGTGGACAGAGATTCAGGGTGCACTGTGCCGGTGCGGGCTGAGGGGAACCACTGGTTGGGGGGAGAGATGGATGGCTTCTTGATCATCTTCTTGAAGTTGAGAAAACCCCGAGGTCCCCTGAGACTGAGACCTGTCTCCTCCCCCGCCCATGCAGCTCTGGTGGGTAGGGAGGGAACCTTAGACACATAGGAACACAGGCAGAGAGGCTCAAGGACTTGCCTGAGGCCACACTGCCAACCCGGCTGCTGAATGATGGGTCCAGGACAAGTTTCTGGAGCCCTAAAGGAAACCCATTTCCCAGCCTGAGACTTCTCCCCTGCTGCAACCAGGGCCAGGCCTCCAAGAGCCTGAGTTTGCAGTTCCTGGGCTCCTGACGGACTGTGGGTTCGCCCAGGGCTCCTGCATGGAGTTATATCTAGAGGCTGAGAAAGAGGGATGGATGGGTTTGCTGCTGCCAGGCAGAGAGAGAGAGCTGGGCAGGGTCGGGGGAGCTGAGGGGCACTCAGGGAGACCTCTTTCTCCCACCCCTGGTTCCCAGGCTCCCTGTCTCCAGTGGTCCTGGTCCCCATGCCTACCCCATCCTCTCACTCCTCCTCTTAGGTCCCACACTCCTCCTTTATACCTGGGACGGTTGAGGACAGGCCCAGAAGCTGGTGGAAGCCACTGAGGAGTGCTGGTGACCTCGGGTGGCATGTGGTTTGCTACCTGGTAGGGGTGGGGGCTTCTCACTGCTCAGGAGCAGAACCTTAGTACCTGTGTGGAGGGGCAGACGCTGGCACATTCTAACTTTTCTGAGTCCTGCCTGGATACTGTGTGACCTGCTCAACTCACTGCTCCTCTCTGAGCCTCAGTTTTCTCATCTGGCAAAATGAGAGCCATTATCTCTGCCCTTAATTTGTTTTACAAATGTTGTTGAGCACCTACTGTGTGCCAGATGCCATCCTAAGGGCTGGAGACACAGCATGAACAAGACAAAAACTTCGGCCCCTGGGGAGTTTATAATCTAGTGGAAGGAAACAAAATGAGTAGATGGATTATTAAAAGCAATAGGCATTGTGGGAAAATTCCAGCAGGTGCAGGGAATAGAGAAAGGGAGTGGGAGGCCTGTGATACTTCAGATTGAGCTGCTTCGCCTCTTTTTTTTTAACCCCATGGGCCCCTTTGCTATCTGGTGAAGAAGCCCACACACCTTTCTCAGAATAAGGATTTTTTTAAGGTATAAAATCAAATCCAAAGTATTACAATGGAAACCAATTCTATTAAAACATGGCAAAATGCTTTAAAAATTGTGGTAAATATGCTGCTTTGCTCAATGTATTAAATAAGATCTAGCATTGGGTTTAATGATGACCATGGTTTTGAAGTTGTGACGAGCATAAAAGATATTTAGAGAAACCTGCAGCAGCTGTAATGTGAGATGTAAGTATCTGTGACGTCTGCTGGCGACAAGGTCACAGGTACAGCTGATAACACCTCTGCGATTTGTAGCCTACGCTCATACTTGAGAGTGATGGTAAATTTCAGTCAGAGGTTAGGGACAATACAATTGTAATGTTTTCCTATCCCAGTTCTCAGGCTCACTCAATTATACGGAGCCAAGTGAAAAATGCCTGCCAGGTGTGGTGACTCATGCTTGTAATCCCAACACTTTGGGAGGCCAAGGCGGGAGGGTCACTTGAGCCTAGGAGTTCAAGACCAGCCTGGGCACATAGTAAAACCTTGTCTCTACAAAAAAAGAAAAAGGAAAGAAAGGAAAAAAAAATTAGCCAGGCATGGTGGTGCTCACCTGTTGTCTTAGCTACTCAGGAGGCTGAAACAGGAGGATGGCTTGAGCCTGGGAGGTCCAGACTGCAGTGAGCTATGATCATGCCACTGCACTCCAACCTAGGCGACAGAGCAAGACCCTGTCTCAAAAAAAAAATTTTTTTTTAATTTAAAATGCCCACGTTAGATAAAGTGACCAGGGAAGGCCTGACTGAGAAGGTGAGAGACCTGAAGGAGCGGTTTAGTAAACTTTCATGTGCTGCTGTGGGCCTGGGGCCCTGTGGCAAGGCACTGGGGCCCATTCGTCCTCTGTGTCTGGAGTCTGGCCCCTAGGGCTCTGGATTGTCAGAACCAATAAGGTGCTGGACAACACTGGCAGGGTCAGAGGCTCAGGGACCCAGGAGAGGGCTGAGCTGGTTGGAGGAGGAAGGGGTCCAGGAGAGAAATGACGTCAGAGTGAGAACAGGCAGTAGAAGGGGTCGGGCAGGGAGCCTGAGGCATCTGCTGGGCACTTCCCTAGACCATCTGCACTTTCTGTTTCTAGAAATCATGCAAAGTGCCCCCATGACCTAAGAATGGGAGAGCAGGTCTATTCTGACCTGGGTCTCCAGGGGCAAGTGCCGGCTGGATTAGGAAGAGATTCCAGAGAAGCCCCCACTTCCCAGTTGGAGCCACATGTCAGTGGGTCTTGAGATTGAAAACTCCCCCTGGTGTCTCAGAGGACCTCTCGTTCTGTGGTGTGGCTCCTAGCAGCCTAGCTGGTTTAATTTTGTTCTGGATTCTCCTGCCTCTTGGGCTGGAATTTTCACTTGGTAGTTGGCCACCAAGTACCTGGTCATGCAGAGAGAACTGCGAGATCCTGGCCTCCACCCTGAGCTTCATCTCCCGCCTGCAACGTGCGGATGTTGAAACCCACCTGCTCACCTTGGAGGGTTGTCAGAGGGGGGAAAGGAAAACATTACAGTTGTATTGTCCCTAACTTCTGACTGAAATTTTGATCACTCCTGCGCTTGGGCAGCCTCCCTCGGTCCCTCGGTGGCCATCCTGTGCCAGCCCTGGGGTGCGGGTGACATGTGCCAGACCATTGGCTCTACCGACAGGGAGTTCCCAGGCCCGTATGTGGGATCCAGAGCCAGGGATAGGGGGGATAAAGTCTAGCTTGGGGGGATCCGCAAACCCCGCCCCCCCCACTCCGGGCCACCAGTCTCGTATCACATGAGGCTGTGGATCATAACAGAATAGGGCGAGAGGAGGATTCTTACCAAGACCCTAGGAAGACTGCATTGGCCTTTGAGGAAAAATCCTTATCCTTTACCATGCCAACCAGCAAACTCCCAGACACATCAGAGAATTCACTGTAGAAAGTAGAGAGAACACTGTCGAAAGTAAATCTTGATAAACTGCTTTCTACACGGAGAAAGCAGTCTAAACATAAAACGATAGGAGAATGAGAAATAGAAGTGAAAATGAAAAACCGCCCAGCGTGAGAAGGCGAAATGTGCAGGCTGGAGACCCAGGGAACTGATGGCCACAAATACAGCATGGAAAGTATTAACAAGCTTCATATATAGCGATTTTTAAAAGGCACGAAAACCTTCACAGGAAAGTAAAAGACCATGAAGCAATAATGAGTGTTGGATTATGATGGATATGATCATATAAAAAGTTTCAGTCTCACTAGTAATAGAAAAAAGGCAAACAAAATCAAGAGCGTGTAAAAGATCTTCCATCTTGATAGACACATCCCTGGGGTGTGACGCAGCCTCACAGGCGAGGGTGACGACTAAATCTCTCTGGAGAGTCATCTCACTCCAAGAGGGATCCGCGCCCGTATGTCCCAAGCCTCTGATGCCGTGAAATCACTCGCCTATTCTTGGAATCTATTCTAAGGAAATAAGCAGAGATGCAGGCGAAGATGTTTATAAATAGAAGGCCACTTTCATTTTATTTTAAATGGTAAAAAAAAAAAAAAAAATAGTATTTTTAAAGTTTTTTCCCCTCTCAGGAATTTTGAATGGAGACTTTGGAGCCAAATGTCTATCTAAAAATAGAAAAACATTCTGGAAATAACAGTTGTGTCTACAGAAGAAATGTCTATAGCTCCCAAATCAGTCCTTTTTCAGCTCCAGCTGCACACATCAATAAGAAATTAGCAACCGTGTAAATACCCGGGAGTAAGAGGTAGATAAATAAAAGATGAGGCTTCCGTGAGTTGAAATATTTTGCAGCCATTAAAAATGAAGTTTATGGAGAAGTTTTAATGACGTGGGAAAGTGCTTCTGATGTGATGTTAAATGAAAAAGAAAAACAGTATGAAAATCTATATTTTAGTACCACTGCTACTGTGTAAATATACAAACCCATACAAAAAGAACTGGAAGAGAAAACACCCAAATGGTAATGGTGTTTATCTCTGCCTAGTGGAACCGTGGGAGGGTTTTTTCTTCTTTGTTTATATTTTCTATGTTCTTGAATTTTTCTACAAAGATCACCTATTACTTTCAGAAAATAGAATATACCCATCCTGCTCCCTGCCACAAAATGGTGTGTTTCTGAATAGAAGAGACAGCAGAAAGGCCAAGTAGCAGGGAAGACATGAGCCAGGGTCGCCACGGCAAGGGGTGGAGGGTGGCAAAGTTGGTGTCAGACCCCCAGGAGCCTTGAATGCCAAGCCCAGCAGCTTGAACTTCACCCTGCCCAGGTCCAAAGAAGACAGAGTGCCCCTTCTTGAAAGTTAGGGGCTTCCAGGGGTAGGTACAGGTGGGGGGAGCAGGGTGTTGTGGAAGTTTCCAGGTGCCAACCGCCTCCCTCTGTCCCCCACTCTCCCCCAGGGAAGAGTTTCACTCTGACTATCACTGTGTTCACCAACCCCACCCAAGTGGCCACCTACCACCGAGCCATCAAGGTGACCGTGGGATGGACCCCGGGAGCCCAGACGTAAGTGCCACCGAGCCCCTGCGTTGGGGAGGAGGATCCAGTGGGGGGAAGGACAGCAGCTAGGTCAGACAGATGGAGCCCTCTTGGGGTGTTGCAGTCCCCCACACACTGCGCGCCTGCTGGAAAACCCTAAACCCTCTGGGCTTAGCCCTAGACTGTGGGAGGCGAGCGAGGAGGCTGGGGAGTGGGGGACAACTGTCCATGGGGACTGCTGAGGGAGTCAAGGGAAGGAAAAGTTTAGAGAAAGCTTTCAGATGTGGCATGTGTGGCGTGCTTGTGCGTTTCTGGGTGGAGGTTGGGCCAGGCTTGCTTTACTCTGCCCCAGCTTCTCTGCCGGTGGCTGAGGGATGCATGGAGGGCAGGAGTGATCAAAAGTCAGGGACTGGCCTGGCTGTGAGGCCAGGTCCTCTCCCTGGAAACTGGGTCTTTGAATCTTAGCATGTGACTTGCTCAGGTCACCCAGAGCCCGGGCACTTGGATCCTCTGACCCACACAAGTGACATCAGGACTGCAAATTTGATTCCGCAAATATTCACTGAGCACCTGCTATGAGCAGGAAGCCCTGGTCCGTCAAAGCGAGTTTGTGTTTAATTCTTCTGCTTGCTGAAGGTCAGATTAAGGCTGGGGAAGTGTGAGGGTAGGCCGAGGCTCTGTGTCTGCAGAATGAATGAAATGAATGAAACAGAGCCAGCCAGCTTCCTGAGCTCCATCCCACCTCCCCGAGGCATTCTCAGCTTGGTGCATTGAGGGTTGGACTGCCTCTCTCTTTCTCAAGAAATGTGACCCTTTGGCCAGGTGCGGTGGCTCACGCCTGTAATCCTAGCACTTTGGGAGGCCGAGGTGGGTGGATCACCTGAGGTCAGGAGTTCAAGACCAACCTGGCCATCATGGTGAAACCCCATCTTATAAAAAAAAATAAAAAAATTTTAAAGAAAAAAAAAAAAGAAAAGAAATGTGACCCTTTGCAGTTTAGAAAACGTTTTTGCAGTCACTATTGAATGGGATCCTCGTGACAGCAGAGCCAAAGGGGTCACCCAAGTCCCAGTGAGGAGAGAATCCAGGCCTGAGGGAGTTGGGTACCTGAACAGCACCTTATGCTGTGCCAGGTGTGGGGAGGTGTCCCAGGCCTCAGTCTTCCCAGAGGCAAGATTCTAGGCTGAGCAAGCTTGGGGCAGGAGGCCTGGCCCTAGGCTGGACCCTCCCTTCTTGGGAGTCAGCTAGGCCTGACACCCCATCATCTGATTCCTGGGCCCACCCCAGCATCTGACCACTTGGGAAAGGCATGGAGCTGAGCCCAGCAGTCCTGGAAGAGTCTCCCTCTAGGCCTCTGAGGGTCACCTCTGCCGTCCCTGAGCTCCTGCATGCATCCTCAGGCCTGCACCACCAGCTCCCAGCCAGCACTTGCTCTGGCCATACTCCTGCCATTTCCCTCCTGCCGGGATCAGACATGGACCGGCCCATGCTCTTGGCCTTGGGCTTCATGGCCCTAGGCAGGTAGTGTCTTCTTTGTGGCCTCAGTTTTGTCATCTGAGAACTGGATCCGTGACTGCAGGAGTCTCGACGTGGTGGCTGGGAGCCCTTGTGAGCCACAGACCACCATAGCGCAGATACCATGTTCCGAGCCAGCCTTCCTGGCTGTGGGGTCTTCGGCAAGTCATCTCCATGTCTCAGTTTCCTGATCTGAAAAATGAGATTCACACAAGCAGCGGCCTCATGATGCTATTTCGAGGAAACAGTGGCTTAACCTATTGAAAGCACTTACCAGTGGGGGGTGGGCAGATGAGCAGTCACTTTAGCCAGAGCTGTTATCTGCGGTGTGACCTAGGGCAAGTCATTGACCTCTCTGGGCCACAGCTCCCTCCTCTGTGACGTGTGATGATGCCACCTACCTGCAGGCCCGGAGATCAGTGGCAACATGTGGACAGCACATGGCTGTAGCGCAGAGAGTTCCCATGAGTCACTGGGTCCACACTGTTCTGTCGTCCCCGGTACCCAGCCCCCTTTCTGCACTCCCCCACCACCATTTGTCAATGATGGACTCTCTCATGGGCAGCAGCAGGGCAGCTGCCTTGGTACTAGAGGTGCAGGCATCAAGTCTCCATTGAAGGAGGTGGCAGCCCTGCCCTACGTCTCCAGGGGCAGGGGCAGCACGGACAGGAGCTGCAGTTGGGCTCCCAGTAGGGATGTGGCCCTTGAGAGCCACTCCAAAAGAGGGGAGCACTGGGTTGGTAGAAGCACGGGACAGGGCTCTTGACGCTTGGTGGGAAGATGCCGAGGTACTGGGCAATGCTGACACCTCTCAGAGTCCTCCATGCTCTCAGCCCAGTCCACCCCAGAGCTGCCCACCCTGCCCTGCTGGGGCCCCTGGATGAGCGTGGAGACTGAGCCCTGCCTGTGGGAGAGTCCAGTGGAATCCCCTCCTGCTCTTCCCTGCCTGGCTCTCCCAGACCTGAGATGACCCCTTCTGGGGTGAGCTGGGAGGGTGAGCGGTGGCTCAGGGCGAGGCAATAAGAGGAAGGGATAGAGGCTGGGCCTGGAGACCCATGGCATCAGAGGCCAGGCTTACTGCATGACCTGAGACAGTTGGCCTCCCTCTCTGGGTCCCGGAAGGGGCTGGATCAGTGGTTTTGTTTATAGAACAGAGCAGAGATGGGGTTGGGGGGCAGCCTACCAGGTCCCCCATTCTCAGAACCTGCCTGCTCTTGTCTCAGACATATTCTGGCCCTAAGATAGGGTCCCACTCATGCCCTGGTTTGTGGCCCTACTCCTTTTGTCTTTGACCTTGGACAAATCTGACCTTGGCCTTTCTGGTCCTCAGTGTCCCCATCTGTAAGAGTGAAGGGACCAGCTCAGCAGCTCCTGATCACTGGGCAACCCCTCCCCTGTGCCGGGCCCTGTGCAAAATTCCCATTAACTGATCTCTTGGGCAGCCCCAGGAGAAGACAGAGGCCAGGGCACAAAACCTCTTGCCCAAGGTGACCATCAGCACACTCTGGGGGCTCCAACCCGGGGGCTCCGGGAAGTGAGGACCACTTGGAAGGGTCTTTTGGCCTCAGTGTGCTCAGGTGTGAAATGGGTGGTATTGGTGTCTGCCTGGGGGAGTCGCCGTGAGGGTTGACTGAGTTTCCCGTGGCCTGGCCCCAGGAAGTGCCCCACCACCCTCCTGAGTATTATGGGCTTTGGTGCTCCTGGACTTCCTTTCCCAGCAGTTTTTCCTGTTTTGCCACCTCCGACCCTCTGAAACCTGAGCCTGTTGTGGGGTGAAGTGGGATTAGGGTCTGGTCCTGGGAGCCAAGGACTGGGAATCTGTAGATCCCTGAGGCCGGCTGTGGGTTCTGTGGCTGGGTCGTTCCCCTCTGGTGCCCTGCAGAGTGTGCCCGGCCTGCAGCCAGGTGGCCAGCTGGGTTTGAAGGCTGGCTTGGTGGCTTCCTGCCTGTGTGGCCTTGGTTTCTGAGGTTCTCAGTGCTGGTGTCCCTCAGAGTCACTGGGGGCTGGTTAAGAAGCAGGTTGCTGAGGCGGGTCCAGGATCCCAGCAAGGGGCTGCGGCACCCGGCAAGTCTGGCATGGACCTTGGCAGGGGAACGGCCCTCACGCCCACCTAGCCTGTGCCTGTTACCCCCTGCCCTCCTCTTGCATGCCCTCCTCTTGCATGCCCTCCTCTTGCACACCCTGCTCTGGCCATCCTGGACTCCTGGCTGGTCTTTGCACTTGCCAGGGACACTTCTGCCTCGGGAGCCTTTGCACTGCTCTTCCTTCCCCCTGGAACACTCCTCCGCAGACACCCCCGGATGCCTGGCTCACTCCTTCCACCCTAAACCTCTGCACTTCTCAGCCGAACCCCTGTTTCAAGTGGCACACACACACAACCTTCCTCACCTCTCCTCTTTCTCCTTCCGGGCTTTGGCGTACCCCAGCACTTACCACCTTCTAAGATGCTATCTAGTTTGGTCATTTGTTTCATTCATTATTCATCTGTCTCGTATTTTGTGTTTTGAGACGGGGTCTCACTTTGTTGTCCAGGCTGGATTGCAGTGGCTCGATCTCAGCTCACGTCAACCTCTGCCTCCTAGGTTATGATTCTCCTGCCTTGGCCTCCCGAGCAGCTGGGATTACAGGCGCCCACCACCATGCCCAGCCAATTTTTGTATTTTTTAATAGAGATGGGGTTTCACCGTGTTGGCCAGGCTGGTCTTGAACTCCTGACCTCAAGTGATCTGCCTGCCTCAGCCTTCCAAAATGCTGGGCTGACAGGCATGAGCCACCTCACCTGGCCCCCTATTGTTTATGCTCTACAAGGGCAGAGTTCTTTCCGCTGGTTCGCCAGGCCCTGGTATAGATAGACCCCAGGAATGCAGGCAAGAGCCTTTCATAGCTGGTCCATAAATCGTTGATGAATAAGCAAATGATCCGTTAATGTCATTTCGAGTAGCGGGGAAGTCCTATGAAGAAAAACAAAGCTGGAAGGAGTGGAGCCTGCAGGGGATGGGACAAGGGGTGGGGCGGGGGAGGCCTCCTAAAGAAGTGACCTTTGAGCGAGGGCCAGAAGTGAGCAGCCAGCAGAGTGTGGCTGCCGAGGGTTTGGCATGGGCAGGAGAAGTGACCCGAAGCCCACAGTTGGGCCTTTGAGGGCCTTAGAGTTTCTGCAGTTTCTTCCCAGGCTGAGGAGAGGCAACTACTCTCAGCTACCAAGATCCCCCCCCCATCCCCCAGAAGTCCCCTGGACTAGGGGCAGGGCTAGGGGGAGCCAGGGGAGTCCGCCCAGCAGGAGGGAAGGGGTTAACCGCAGACCTCCCGGGTTCTCCTAATCAACCCCAGGCCGCTGGAAGCCCCACTTGCAGCCCTGGGAGGGAGCTGCTTGCCTCCCTGCCCGCTGGCCCCTGGCCAGCCCGTTTCCCTGCCCAGCCACCGACCGGGCTTTCATCTGCTCACAGGGGGCCGATTCACGGCAGACCACCCCAGGCCCGGCACCCGCCTGCTATTCCTCGAGGCTGTTAAGGGTCGGGTGTAAATCTCCTGACAGGCCGCAGAGCCGGCCTCAGGCCTGGCGCCCTACCCTGCTGCTGGGCAGACAGTGGCTGCTGTGTCTGGGTCACAGCCGCACCAGGCGGCCAAGGAGGCTGCCGAGTGGCTTCAGATGGGTGAAGGGCCTGGTCATTGGGGATCACACTGTCCCCAGCAGATGATACTGTTCTGTGGCCCTGCCCGACTCTGCTCCTCCCAAGAGGCTGAACACTGAGCTGGCCTCTTGCCAGCCGGACCTCACAGCTGGATGACCCAGCATTTCTCTCATGCAGGTCTTGGGAAGCCATGACCTTAGCAGCTGAGCTCCATAGAGCATGTGACCTTTCCAGGTTTGAGTCTCAGGGTGCCACACACCATGTGACCTTGACAGTGTGCCTCCACTTTTCCATCTGGGAAATGGGGGTAATCGTAGCTGCCCGTCAGAGGGGTGTGACCCTTGGAGACGACACGCATGACCCACCATGCACAGTGCCTGGCACATCATAGATGTCTGCTAAAATGGTTGCCACTCCTGTCATGGGGGCTTGTGCTGGGCCTGTGTGGAGGCAGGGGGGTAACCCTGATGATCTCTTGGTTTCCCCAGAAGCACCAGATACCTGGCAGGGGTGGGACCCCCCCCCAGGTGGTGGTGAAGGATTCCCTGGGGACGGTGGTAAAGGAGCCCCCAACCTGGAATCCAGCCCTGGTCCTCTAGCTCCCGCACTGTGTGACCCTGGTGAGTCACCAGCCTGGCTAGGCCCCAGCACTCCTTCCCCCGACTTTGGCTTTTATCATAAGCCTGTGAGGTTGGTCACCCCCCACTGCACAAATGCATCAAAGGATCTGTTTGCCTAGGTGCGGATGGCCAAGTCAGAATGGGAACCCAGAATGCCTTCCTTGAAGGCCAGGGTCCGATGGGCTGTGTAATTCTTTAAACCTTTCCTGGCCCTCGGGGGTTTTGCAGATGAGACAGCTGAGGCCCAGAGGGAAAGAGTGGCTTGCCAAGACCGTGACTGCTGGTGGGTGAGAGCTGCCTGGTATGAGCTTGGGGCCGCCGGGCCCTTGGGAGGGGGCAGGCTGAGATCTGCCCTCCCCGCAAGTGAGGGCCATAGGCACTAATCCAGGCCGTGCTGGAGTCTGATCTGAGTCTAGCCGCTGGAGGCTGATAGCAGCCAGGACAGGCCCTGAAGGTCAACTCAGGGCTTTCCCCAGGCATCTCCATCCTCTGCTTTTAAAACCATGTGCCCTGTCCTCCAGCTCATTGGCACCCTCAGGGGTTAAACAGTATGATAACCACTTTACAGATGTGGAAGCTGTGGCCCAGAGGCAGAAAGGGACTTGGTGAGCTAGAGCAGGGTATGACTGGAAATTGCACTCTCAACCCTGAATTTCATAGCAGGGAAGGGCCCCTGATGGAGTCCACTGAGACCTTCTCATCTTCCTGTCCCAAGTCCCATCCTCCTGGGCCTGCAGACAGTGCTCTCGGCCCTGGGGCTGCATGGGGCCCTGTCACCTATTGTGGAGTCCCGATTGTTAAAACACAGGCTCCAGAGAGAGCAGGTGGCCATGTGTCTTCTGCATGACCTTGAGCTCACTGGTTGTCCAGAGCCTCAGTTTCTCACCCATACGATAGGACGGTGGCAGAGCTCACTCAAGGGGATGTTGCAAGGTGAAACAAGACAGAGCATGTCGGCTGCCTAGACGCTGCAGTGGAGGAAGCGCCCAGGAAGCACCTGCTGCTGTTCTGATGATTTCCACTCCTGGAAATCAACTGCTTTTAAGGGCAGTCCTAGCCTGCAGAGGTGCGATGGGGGCTCCATTGTGGGAGAAGGGGGCTTCCTGGAGGAGGGGCTCCTGGATGGGCTTTGAAGGACAGGAAAGCATTGCTGGCAGAGGCTGTCCTGAGCTGAGGCTCTAAAGTCTGGAGGGCAGAGGATATTCGAGACATCCTGGGATGTGGGAGTAAGTGGGCCCTGGGGCCCGCAGCCCTGCCTTCTTTTCTTTCTGGGGCCCCTCTGACCAGGAGCTGATCTTTGTTAAGATTCTTCTCCTCACTTGCTTTCTTAAATCAGGGACTTTCAAAAAGAAGGGGCCTCAGTAAGTAGACTGTACAGAGGGGAAACTGAGGCATAGCAGGACTAGGCCCAGTTGATGGAGTGGGTTAGGACTGGAGCTCCCCACCCAGCTCTTGCTCTGGGTATCTGAATGAAAGAGGCCTTTGCTGTGGCCCATCTTCTTTCTCGGGCACAGGAACTTCTGTCCTGTTCCCAGTGTGAGGCCCCGGCCCTGTGGCTCTGAGACTCTCTGGCGCCCTGGCCACGTGGGGCTGCCTTGGCTCCCCCTCTGCCCCCTCCCTGGCAGTGGCTCCAGCATTCACAGCAACAAGGAAACAATTTCCTAAGTGCTGTTGAACTCCCCCTCCTCCAGGAAGTCTGCCCTAAGGAAGGCAAGGGGGCATATGGTGAGAGCGTGGGTTCTGGGGCCGGATTACCTGACCTGCAGCCTGGGTCCTGAGACAGCCACTCAGTATGGGTCTCCTGGTGAAGCCTCAGTGGCCCCTTCTGAACAATGGGAACAAAGGGAAAGCGTCAGGAAAAGAGCCCAGGGCTTGGAGTCGGGAGATCCGGGTGTGAATCCCGCTTTGCTGGCCCGGCTCTGTGTTCCACACACGACTTCACCATCCTCGCCTCCACGCCCATCTCCAGCATGGGGATGATGGTTCTGCCTCCCTTGGGCATGAGCAGAGATGAAGGTGATGGTCATGATGGTGGTGTCCCACGTGGCCGGAAAGTGTCCACACCTTAGGCCAGCACCTCAACCCACAAAGACAGTGTGATGGGGACACCGCAGCTCAGCGTGCAGGGAGGGAGTGTGACTTGAGCGAGGTCACCAGACTGCAGGTGGCAGGACCCATCCTTGAACCCAGGCTGGCTGTGAACCCCACCCTCTTCCGCCAGGCCTCAGGAGTCACTGTAAACACTTTGTACACGGTGTGACTCAGAAACAGGGGACTTTATTCTCCTGTGACGAAAGTAACAAGGCCTGAGGTTTTGCACCAGCCCTCTTGGCTCCCTTCAGGCTTGTGGCTAAAACACCCAGATCCTTTGCACCCAGGCTGTTATCGGGTCCGCCTGTGGTCCCCACGTCCCTCCGGAAGGCTTCATGCCTGTCAAGAGTCTTCTGCTTACTTGTCCCCCCAGCTCGTCCACATCTCCCTGCCACTTCCAGCGGCCTCAGCAGCAAGGAGCACATTTCCTCCAATGCCTGTTAGGGCTGAGAACTGGGTCTGGAATCAGAAGCTCTGGGCATACAGGGCCTGCCCTCCTCAGGGTACCAGTCAGGTGCTTTCCACAAGGCACATCCTCTCCATCCGCCCCAGGCCCCACCCATCCCACTTGCCTCGTTCACGTGACTTGCCCCATCCCCATGGGCATCTGAGTTTGCAGCCCCAGCTCCAGCTAAACTCACCCCCAGCCCATGTTTTCTCCTTTGTTGCCAAGGGTCCCGGGAGGCACCAGTGGGGGGGCCTGGCCAGAGACCAAATGGTCTTATTCCTGCCACCAAGTGTCCCATGGTCTGGGGCCTTGTAGGAGGAGAAAGTGGGGGCTCTCTGGTTCTCGGTGACAGGCTGAGTCCCTGTGGCTCCCAGGCCACCTGCTTTGTTTCTGAGGCTCCCAGATGCCCATTTGAGCTTGCAACAGGGGTGCTTAGGGAGCTTGGGGGCCTACAAGTACTGGAATCCATTGTGTTTCCATTCTGAAAATCAGAAATCAGGCCCATGGGAGGCCTCAGGCTCTGTCCCCTCATGCCCTACAGTGGTCGACAGTCTTTTCCCACTTTCCAGTCCCCGGGGAATCACTTGTCCAGGCTCCAGGAAGCACAGGGAGTTCTGTTTTACCTCCCACCTACATCCTGCCTCTTCTCCTTCTGCCAATCTAGAAAATGCACATCGCTCTAGACCCAAGGACTTAGGCAAACCTTCTCTCCTCCTTAGCCTCTTCCCCCACCTTTTATCTTTTCTTTTTTTTTTGAGATGGCGTCTCACTTTGTCACCCAGGCTGGAATGCAGTGGCACAATCTCGGCTCACTGCAACCTCTGCCTCCTGAGTTCAAGCAATTCTCCTGCCTCAACCTCTTGAGTAGCTGGAATTACAGGGGCCCACCACCATGCCCGGCTGATTTTTATACTTTTAGTAGAGATAAAGTTTCACCATATTGACCAGGCTGGCTTCAAACTCCTGACCTTGCTCAGGTGATCTGCCTGCCTCGGCCTCCCACAGTGTTGGGATTACCGGCATGAGCCACCATGTCTGGCCCCCACCTTCTTTTCTAAAGGGTCCCAAGTCCAGGAAATCCCACCCCCCTCATCAGCGTGTAACCTCCGACAAGCTTCCTGGCCTCTCCGAAGTTGCAGTTCTCTTACTTGTAAAAGAGGGCCTGGCCACCCTGCCTGCCTGGCAGCCTCCCTCCAAGTCAGGTGAGGCAGAATGGCCCATGGTCCTGACCGTGTTAGGCTGATCAGTGGAACCCTGGTGCACAGTCCTCCAAGGGAGCGGCCCTTCCTCGGGTCTGCCCTGGAGAAGTCCCAGCCACTAGTGGATGTGAACAGGGACGTTCCTATGAGTGCTGCAGGTAAGGGAACTAAAGAGGAAGCTTGGAAAGGACTGGTGCGGTGGAGGGGCCTGTGGGGTGAACTGTGCCTCCAGTGGCCAGCCGGAAGGAGGGAGAGCAGTGTCATGGCCAGCAGGAAGGAGGGAGAGGAGTGTCATCCTTGTCATGCTTGTTAAATCTCCTCCGAGGCAGGGAGGATTCCCCAGGGTTTTATGGGAACTCTGTCATTTTGGTGGGGCTGGGTTACTTTCCCCATTTTGCAGTTGAGGAAACTGAGTTTGAGCTCTAAGGTGCGCTACCGAAAAAGCAAATTACAGAATGACACGCGCAGGCTGAGACTGTTCAGCAAGAGTTCCATGAGAAACATATTCTGTGTTTTCCATTCATGGAAGACGAAAAATGTCTGGAAAGAAACTGGTCACAGTGGGGACGCTGGAGAGGAGCTTAGAGCAGTGGAAAGCCTTATCTGTAATGCTTTTATTTTTGTAAATATTCATATGTTGCTTGTGAAATGTAAAATTAGTCATTACAAAAGTGTGTATGGCGGTGGGTGGGGGGAGGTCCCTGCAAGCTTGACGTCACTCAGAAGTGTCCCTTGGCCTCAGCAGGCTGCAGGAGGGTGAGGACCTGGCCACCTTGAGCCTCCCAGCACCTCTGGGGCCTGGGATGCAAAGCTGGGGTCCTTCCTGTGTGGGCTCTGGCAGAGAGGGGAGTAGGAAATGCTGACAGTTTTCTCCAGGTGTGACGTCCCAAGCCAGGTACACTCGTCCCCTGTCCGCAGCTTCCAGGCAGAGATGGCTGTCTAGCCCCTCACGTAAGCCCCCTGCACCTCTGCCCAGCATCTTGATGGAGTTTTTCTTCTGCCTGAGGCCCAGAGAGAAGAAGGCATGTTCTGGGGATCCCAGAGTGACTTAGGGCTGGAGAAGCCTGCAGTCCCATCCCGGGGCCACCTCCCATTGTTCTTGTAGACATGAGAGAGCGCGCGCAAGGCAGGTTGGGATGCTGGGAGGCCGAGGGTGGCAGCACTCCTGGGTTCTCTCCCTGGGGGCATGAGCCACTTTCTCATGTCTGTTGCCTCAGTTTCCTTTTGTTAGAGCTAGGGTCCTGGTTCTGTTGCCCAAACTAGAATGCAGTGGTGCAATCATAGCTCACTGCAGCCTCCACCTCCTGGGCTCAAGTGATCCTCCTGTCTCAGTCTTCCCAGTAGCTTGTGCCACCCCACCCGGCTAAGTTTTTTACCCCACCTGGCTAAGTTTTTTTTTTTTTTTGTACAGATTGGGGTCTTGATATTTGCCCAGGCTGCTGATCTCAAACTCCTGGGTTCAACTGATCCTCCCACCTACTCTCCTAAAGTGCTAGAATTATAGGCATGAGCCACTGCACCTGGCCCTCAGTTTCTTCTTCTGCCAAACAGTTTGTGTGTAGAGGTTTAGATCACCGTGTGTGTAGAGGTTTAGATCACCGTGTGTGTAGGGTTTAGATCACCGTGTGTGTAGAGGTTAGATCACCGCGTGTGTAGAGGTTAGATCACTGTGTGTGTAGAGGTTTAGATCACCGTGTGTGTAGGGTTTAGATCACCGTGTGTGTAGAGGTTTAGATCACCGTGTGTGTAGAGGTTTAGATCACCGTGTGTGTAGGGTTTAGATCACCATGTGTGTAGAGGTTTAGATCACCGTGTGTGTAGAGTTTAGATCACCGTGTGTGTACAGGTTAGATCACCGCGTGTGTAGAGGTTTAGATCACCGTGTGTGTAGAGTTTAGATCACCGCGTGTGTAGGGTTTAGATCACCGCGTGTGTAGAGGTTTAGATCACCGCGTGTGTAGGGGTTTAGATCACCGCGTGTGTAGGGGTTTAGATCACCGCGTGTGTAGGGGTTTAGATCACTGCGTGTGTAGAGGTTTAGATCACCGTGTGTGTAGGGTTTAGATCACCGTGTGTGTAGAGTTTAGATCACCGTGTGTGTAGAGGTTTAGATCACCGTGTGTGTGGTGGTTGAGATATGTGGGGGTGGCACATAGCCACCATTCTCTGTCAGTAAGTCTTTTGAAACCTCTGGAAAGAGGCTGGTGGTGACCTCAGGGTTCTCCCAGCAGAGGCCTAAGGTCAGACCTCAGGAAGAACTTCCCAGCAGAGTGAGGTATTTCTGTCTCCACTAAGACTCTGGGAAGCAACAGCTGATGGGTTCCCTGTGCTCTGCAGGGCACCGGCAGAAGCTGGAGGACCAGACCAAGGTGTTCCCTGACCGCTTTGGGGACCTGGAACGGCTGCGCATGCGGGTGACACCGAGCACGCCCAGTCCCCGAGGCTCACTCAGCACCACAAGCCACTTCAGCAGCCAGCCCCAGACCCCCATCCAAGGTATGGCACTGAGGGAGGGGCTGCAGCAGGGTAAGGTGGGGGTGGAGAGCCTGGATGTGGTCCAGTCTGCCCAGACCAAAAGTCTGTGGAAGATCAGTCACTGCACCTGCTTGTTTTATAGAGGAGCTGCTAGTATTCATTTGCACCTGCAGATGGTTCCTGAGGGCTTGCTGTGTGCTAGCCGTCATTCATTCACTCAACAGACACTTACTGACATTACTGACATACGCCCGGGGCCCGGCCCCAGGGATCCGCATGGGCAGACAGCACCCTGCATACCAGTTCACTGTGCCTGGGGGAAATAGGGCTAATTCCATAGTGCCCCTATTAGAATTGAGCCATGACTTGTCCAAGGAGCCATGACAGACTGGTCCCTGCCATGTAGTTTCCCCACCCCTGCCCCCAGCCTCCGATTTTCATCTGAAAGTGGATTGGTGGTGGGTGCCTCTGCCCAGGGCTGGGATGACATTCGAATGGCATTACTGCACTCACACAAACTTTGCGCACTGTTAAGTGACGTTCCAGCCCTACGGAGGCCCATAGCATTCCTAGGAAAGGTCTCCCACCCTGCCCAGAGCCTCCTCCCAAACAGGAGGAACTGAGGTGGAAGGGAAGGCCGAGCGGGATCTGTCTCCACTGCCTAGATGGGTACAGCAAGCATGGTCGCAGCCAGGCCTCAGGCAGGTTCTGGAGTATCAAGGTGCCTGGCGTATAGAAGGGGCTCACTAAACGACTGGGGGGCTGCGTCTCTCCTCTGTTCTCTCAGTCAGTGAGCTGGGGACGTGGGAGGCTGTGTGCATGGCCGGCCTTTGGGCCAGGTGGGGTGCCAAGGGTGCTTGGTAGCCGGGTGGACAGAGGCAGGCAGGCTGGCTGCTGTCACGGGCTGTGCCTGTTCTTTCTCAGTTCCCGGAGCCTGGTTAGAACTCCTTGGCAGATGAATGAATTGAGGCCTAAGAGGTTCAGGGCCACCCTTGGGTCACACAGCCCATCTGTGACCAGGTCCAGAGTCTCCATAGTATGTGTTCCCAAGGACTTTCTGTACTTCTTACGGGACAGACAAGGGGCCTGGAACAGGGCTGCCAGTGGGTCTGCCCGCCCCACCCCCTTCTCCTATGCCACGCTGAGGTGGGGTCCGACTGGGTCCCTCTATTGACGTTGTTCCAGGCGTAGTGCAGTGGCCAGGAGCTTGATCAGGCCCTCAGTGTGAAGAGAGAACCCCTCCCCTTCTGGCCTGAGCTCAGGACCTCCAGCCGTGGTCCGGCTGAGACGCTAAGGTGGGAAGAAGCCCCAGGCCCAGCCTCTCTGAGCCCAGGAGCTGGTGCATTTGAGACTCTCAGCTCTTGAGTCCACGAGTTGGAGGTCTGCGCTCAAGAGGTGGCGGAAGGAGCCCTGAATGCTGTGCTTATGCCCACTGCTGCCCTATAGCTGCTCCTGCCGCCCACAGGCCAGCATCTATCGAGGTGTGGTAGCCTGGGAGCCAGCCTTTACGTGCCATGAACAGAGCCAGGCCAGGGGGATCAGCACCCAGCCAGGGAGCCAGAATCCAGGAGGTGGGGTAAACAGTGGCTTCCTGTCCCCCAGCCCCCATGGAAGGAGAGCCCTCGTCTGCCCATCCACCCATGTGTGGGCACAGCTTGGGAATCAGTGCCTGCAGGAGTCTGGGGCAGGTGTGGTCACCTCCATCCAGCCCCAACGGGCCAGGCTTAGCCCCACAGCAGGCACAGCTGCTGCTTCCACCCTGGGCTGGGAGGAAAGGGGCTCTGGCCTGTGTGGGGGAGTGGCTGACCTCTGCTTCTCTGGCTGCTTCCTCCTGAGGCCTTGCCCAGTCCCTCACTAGCCACCCACAGCACTGGGCCACAGTCAGCCAGGCCTCTCCATCCCCAGGCCCAACCTCTTTGGATGAGAGAAAGGCCTCAGACAACCAGGACATGGCAGAAGCGTGAACTCTGTCAGGTGGACCAGGCTGGGACTCAGGCTCTGCCAGGCATTGGCTGTGTGATCTTAGACAAGTCACTTAAACTCAGCCTCATTTTCTCATCTGTGAAGTGGGGAGAAGGAGGTCCCTGACAAAGAGGGGGTGTTGGCAGGCCTAGGCTTGGGAAGTCACTCTCACAGGGACGCCCTGGCCCTTAGGCTCCCTCCTGGGGATCCCCCTGGAACACCCCACCACCACTTCTTTCAGTGCCTGTTAACTGCCTTGACCCCCCCAACCTTGGTCACTGGCAAGCAGTGCAGAGACCCCAGCCCCTCCCATACCCCAGCCCCTCCCATACCCCAGCCCCAGCCCCCAGCCGCAGCCGCCCACAATGGGGGCTTCTCACAGCTGAAAGGGCTCATTCAGCCACCACGCAGCAGCCGGGGCAATCTGGAGAAGAAAATAAACATTTCCTTCCACTGTTGGGATTGGCTGCTCAACAGTGGCCCGGGCAACTTGGGTTTCCTGGGGCTGCGAGGCTGCTGGGTGGGGGTACAGGAGCTCTGAGGAAGCTGCTGGGGGGCCTGAAGGGGTGCTGAGGGGCAGGTACTTCCCCACCACTCTAGAGGAAGGGTGGTGGCCTTGAGGAGAGAGGCTGGAGGGGACAGTGGCAGGTCCAGGGAGGCCCAGTCCAGCACCTGGCAGCCCAGTGAGCTCTGAGGGGCATAGTCCTGCTATTGCATCCTGGGGTCCCTGTGTGTTTCCTTCGTCTTGAGAATGGGGTTTCCACAGGCGGCCAGCACCCACTTCCACCCCACCCGGCACCTGCCACAGGACCTCTCCCCCCGAGGGGCTCCCCAGATGAAAACCGGCAGCCAGGCGCCTCAGAGGCTCTCGGCCTCAAGGGGCAGGGACAGCCAAGTGACCTAGGGAGAGTCCCGGATGTCCCAGAAGGCCCCCGCCACCCAGACTGCTGTCCCCACATCTTCTTACTTCAAGCCAGGACCGTCACTCGGCTCTGATCCACGCCCAGTGCCAGAGCCTGCTGCTGAGGGAAACATACCCCAGCTGACTTGGGAGGACCCCAAAGCCCCGAGAATTTCCAAGTTCTGGCTGAAGCCACACAGCAGCTCAGGCGCTCAGAGGTCTCCATCCTCAGCCAAGCCTCGGCATGGCAGGCAGAGCCCACCCCGGCCAGCGCCGGCCCTTATCCTTTGGTGGGTGAGACAGAGGGGATGCTGGGCCGGACAAACTGCACCTCTGGACCACTGCTGGGGGGCTCTTCTGCCTCCCTCTGCTGCCAGAGTACAAGGGAGGCCCTGCACCAGGGCCTCATCTCGGCAGGGCCCTGAAGGAGCCAGTTCTCCTGGGTACCCAGAGTAAGAGGCACCACAGCCATAGTGGCCTTGCAAAGCCTCACGGACCCCTACTCTTTGCCCGGTGCCATTCTAAGTACTTGATGTGTATTAACTGAATCCTGATGAATCGTTATCCTCTCCATGTGTTATATGGAGAAACGGATGCACAGAGAGGTTAAGTGACTTGCCCAAGGACACACAGCTAGTAAGTGTCCAAACCAGGATAACTGTCCGGCTCCAGAAGCCGCACAGTAAGCCTTGATCCTATGCTGCCTCAAAGACAGGACAGCTCCCTCTCAGGCATGTTTTAGGGCTCAGGACCAGAGACCCTAGGATTGTGTGCCAGGTCCAGTGTGCTGTGTGACCCTTAGGCAAGTGTCTCACCCTGTCTGGGCCTCAGTTCCTGCACCAAGGGTGTTAGACTCAGTCCCCTAGCCCTTTGAATGCTGAGGTTTTGGAGGTCTGTGATGACAATCAGGGGGCAGGCGCTGGAACACCCTTGCCTTGGAGCCCATTGAGAAGCCACACTCTGGGGGGGGGGGGCAGGGGCAGGGTCTGGGATGGACACTACCAGGTCAGGGTCTCGGTCCCCAAGTTTGTCTGACTGCTGTCTCACTTTGCTGCCAAGGCAGGTGGCATCTGGTCACTGTGTGGCCATGAGTCAGCTCCAGAGACACAGGCCCAGGGTAAGGTGGAGGGTGGAGGGCAGAGCTGCTGTGAACTCAGGGCCCACAACCGAGATGTGAGTGCTCAGAGTGCTGCACCTGGGCAGGAGAGGCGCGTGTGCAGGTGTGCACACGCACACACTCGACGTACACACTCGTACTCACGCACACTTGCACATACACTCGCTCACACACGCATACACACGCACATTGACACATACGTGAGTGTCCCCAGCAGAGAGGCCGTGTGGTGAGTAGCAATCCTTTCTCTACGCAGGTGTGTGGACACACACACTAGGCACACGCGTGTCCCCAGCAGACAGGCCATGTGATGAGTAGCAGTCCTTTCTCTGCCACACAGAGACTCAGTCTTGCTCTCTCTCTGCCTCCATTTTCTTTTATTTGAAAGCGGGTTCCAACTCCCAGCCTCACATCGGAGCCCTTTTCACATCCATGGCTTTGTCAGCTGTTACCACAGGCCCGTGGGAGGAGGCACTGCCTGGGCCGGGCCGGGCTGCTCGGAGACCTGAGCTGACCCCACCCTCAGTGCCACCCCACCCTCACATCCAAGGCCTCTCCTCTGCGAGGCTGGGAAGGAGGATTTTTTTGTTTTTTCTTGGAGATGGAATCTTGCTTTGTTGCCCAGGCTAGAGTGCAGTGGCGCAATCTCAGCTCACTGCAACCTCTGCCTCCCAGGTTCAAGCGATTCTCCTGCCTCAGTCTCCCGAGAGGCTGGGATTACAGGCGCCCACCACAACGCCTGGCTAATTTTTTTTCTTTTTAGTAGAGACGGGGTTTCACCACGTTGGCCCGGCTGGTCTCAAACTCCCAACCTCGTGATCACCCGCCTGGGCCTCTCAAAGCACTGGGATTATAGGCATGAACCACCACGTCCAGCCCAGGAAGGAGGATAGAAAGAGAAAGAAAAGGTCCTCCCCCTCTTCTGCTGCTGCTGGCGAGGAGACTCCCATGGCCCCTCTTGGCCCAGGGCAGCTCCCACCTGCTCCCCAACGGATCTGTGTTCCAAGTTCTGGCAGGCGAGGCCCTGGGCAGCCTAGGGCAGGAGTGAGGTCTAGAACCAGGAGTCCCCTAGATGGACCAGAGAGCCCAAGGTCATTCTTCAGGAAGGCCTCCTGGGGCGTCTCGGGCTGCCACTGACCTCTTTCTTGCTGTCCTCCAGGCACATCAGAACTGAACCCATTCTCCGACCCCCGCCAGTTTGACCGCTCCTTCCCGACGTTGCCAGCCCTCACGGAGAGCCGCTTCCCAGACCCCAGGATGCATTACCCCGGGGCCATGTCGGCTGCCTTCCCCTACAGCGCCACGCCCTCGGGCACGAGCATCAGCAGCCTCAGCGTGGCAGGCATGCCGGCCACCAGCCGCTTCCACCACACTTACCTCCCGCCCCCCTACCCGGGGGCCCCGCAAAACCAGAGCGGGCCCTTCCAGGCCAACCCGTCCCCTACCACCTCTACTACGGCACGTCCTCTGGCTCCTATGAGTTCTCCATGGTGGCCGGCAGCAGCAGCGGGGGTGACCGCTCGCCCACTCGCATGCTGGCCTCCTGCACCAGCAGCGCTGCCTCTGTCGCCACCGGCAACCTCATGAACCCCAGCCTGGGCGGCCAGAGTGACAGCGTGGAGGCTGACGGCAGCCACAGCAACTCGCCACGGCCCTGAGCACGCCGGGCCGCATGGATGAGGCCGTGTGGCGGCCCACCTACTGCCGCCCAGTGGACTCCTCCCGTGGGAGGTGGGGGACCCTAACAACCTTCGAGACCAGTGACGGGCCAGCTCCGAAGCCCTGGGCACGTATGGGACCTGCGCTGTAGCGTGGTCTCGGTCCCAGGGTGGTTCCAGCTGGTGGGTGTCTCTGACTGCACCTGTCCAGCACATCCTTGTACAGAGGTGTGGGGGAACAGCCCCACCTGGGACACTGCCCCCAGCCCAGATCCTGGCGGTCTCATCAGCCTCCTGCCACCTCCCCAGAAGGACCTCACTGTCTCCATCTATGCCCAGTGCTGCATGGGGCCCATGTCTCCTGGGACAGAGGCCATCTCTCTTCCAGAGAGAGGCAGCATTGGCCCACAGGATAAGCCTCAGGCCCCAGGAAACCTCCCCACTCCTGCATCCGCTGGGTCTAGCTCCCTCTGCATTTACACAGATGGAGTCAGAACTGGAAAGTGGCCCCCATCCCTGCCACCCTTGAGAGGGTTTCCCCTCATTGTACAGATGGGGCAGGACCCTGCACATCGCTGGCAGAGACGGGATGAGAACACATCCAAGCCAGTCCCCCCAGCCCGGCTTCCCCTCCATTCCTAATAGTTGGCTTTCCCCCGAGCCGCATGGGTCCCAGGCACCAGAGGAGTTGAGTCTATGGCATCAGCTCCCTAAACCCAGGAAGCCCCTGCAGACTGGCTCCTCCATGCACTTTACCAGCCCAAGGCATCCACCCTCTGTTCTCTTGGTTGGGGGCAGGGGGGTCCCCTTTCCCCTAGGCAGTCTCATAATTTCCATTTGTGGAGAGAATAGGAGGGCCAGATAGGTCCTAGCAGAAGGCATTGAGGTGAGGGATCATTTGGGGTCAGACATCAGCCTCCCTGTCCCACCTAGGTCCAGCCAAGCTGCGCCCCGTCCCTCAAGCCTCCCTGGAGGACCTGGCCAAATCTCGAAACTCCTGACACATACCTGTCTGTCTTTAGCCTGTTTTGTGCTCTGAAAGCGAATAGTCCTGAACAACAAAAAAAAAACAGTTTTTAAAACTGATTTTAGAAAGAAGCTTAATCTAACATTTTCAAACACAAGGTCTCTTACAAGTGTAGCTCCGTGATGATGATCAGCATCCCTAGCCCCTCCCCCTCACCAACCCCCAGCTGCTTGCAGAGGGGTGTGGGGTTATTAGGGTCTCAGTACTTCCTCAAGGGGTTACACTCCCACCAGGCGGCATCCCAGCAGCCTGCACCACAGGCGCCCCTGGGAGGACAAGGGAAACACTGGTGAGATGCTGGGCTCGCTGTCCTCTGTGGCTCTGGGACATCTGTCCGGGAGGCTGTGTGGGTGTTCTGGTTGGAGTGGGTGGGATGGGAGAGGTGGGGAGCACTGGCTTTGAGTGGCAGAAGGGAAGCACTGTAAGGGTGTGCCAGCCACATCTCGGCCCCACTGCATTCCGAGGTGAAGTCTTGCCCCCTGAGTTTTGCAAAATGGAAACGTGGGCCTTGCCCGAGGGCCAGGCACGTGGATTCTCATCTCATAGTTCTCTGGCCCTAGAAAGGCTTAGAAAATGTGTTAAAGGACAGGAAACTCATAAAGGCCAGCAGCACGTGGTTTTTGTGGCTTCTGCCTCGTCCTCTGTGGATACAGAAATCTGCCCTACAAAAGGGTCCTCAGTGTTGCCTCTGTGAGAGCACTGCCCCCACCCAACCTGTCACAGCAGCCAGAACCATACACCAGAGAGACACGGGCAGGCTGGGCAGTCCTTCTGGTGATCCTATTCCAGTCTCTCCTGCTGCAGTTTCTCTTGGCCTGTCCCCACTGGAAAAACAGTCTCCATCTCTTCCAAGCAGCTGCTGACTCCCTGTACCCAAGGTGCCTCTCCACCCTTACTTAGGAAGCAGCTACAAGTCCATTGTCCTTGTATTTTCTTCCCTCCTGATCTCTGGTTGTAGCTGGTCCCGGGTCAGTATAGGAGGCACCTTTGGTTCCCAGTGCCCAGCACTTTGTAGTCTCATCCCAGATTACTACCCCTTCCTGATCCTCAAGCCTTGGAGAAGCAGGGATGGGAAATAAATTGCTCTTCCTACCCCATCCCCCATCCCCTGACAAAAAGTGATGGCAGCCCTACTGAGTCTGTTTGTAAGGTCCAAAGTGGGTACAGACAGCCCGGGCTGGTAAAAGTAGGTCCTTATTTACAAGGCTGCTTTAAAGTTGTACAAGACAAACACTGATATAGGAAGCAGGAAGAAAGGAAGATGTTTTGATACAATGTAACTGTGAGCCTGTCAGTAGTGGGTAACAATCTTTTTATGACATACTGTCATGCTGACGTGTGACACTTGCTGCACTCATATCGGATGCAAAACCATCCCAGAGCTGGCGAGAGGATGGAGCAGGGTGGAAACTGCTTTGCACTATCATTTGCTTGGTGTTTGTTTTTGATGCACAACTTGCTTGTACAGTAAACTGTCTTCTGTACTATTTAACTGTAAAATGGAATTTGGACTGATTTGTTACAATAATATAAGTCTGAGATGTGTTGAAGGAGCCCAGTGCTGGGCTTCTAGGGCTATGCATGGAGGCAGGGCCGGGGGTGGGGGAGAGGATGGAGACCTCCTGCCGTTCCCAGGAGGAACTGGGCAGGACCTGGGGCAGGAACAGAGACACCCAGCACCTTCATCTCCTTGCTTCCAGCTTCTTCAGGAATGGCCACAGAGACCACCCTGGCCGCAGGACAGCCCACCGGTGAGGCCTTCTCCTGTATGGCCAGAACCCCAGGAGAGCATCAAATAGGTCTTCAAAGTGCTACCAAACCTTCCATCAATCATGAGTGGGCGGTGATTCTTCCCAGCCATGTTGGGAAGAATTCCTACTGTTCCCCCAGACTCAGATTTCTGGGAGGAAGCAGAGGCAGAGGAAGAGTCCAGCTGCCTTGGTGAGAGCTCCCCTCTGAGCCTCGTGTTTCAGGATCTGTGGCAAGCTGGCAACAGTGGGGATTCGGAGAGTGCAGCCACTTCGGTGTTCCCATTTTGCAGATGAGACAACTGAGGTGCAAAGAGGGGAGTGTCATCAGGGTCCATGTCTCCCTGGGGCTGTCCATGGCTGAACTGGGAACACACTCCAATACTGGAAGCATGGGTGTGATGTTGTGTGGACCTGGCTTGAAAGCCCCCCTCCCACCGTTTCTATTTGTGTTCATTTGGGGTCACTTTGTAGGGAATGATAGCCCCCTCCTCACCAGACATACTTTGGTGCCACAGCAGATGGGAGAGTGGCTGACGTCCAGAGTCCCTGACTCAAATCTCTATCACCTGCACCCCAGCAGACACGAATCAGCATACCCAGATTGCCAACCAGAAACTCAAGGTCCAGAGGAATCTCCAGCCTGCCTGAGGTCCCAGGGCTGTGGGAGGAAGCGCTGCAGTAGCCACAGTGGCCTGCAGGTGGCGGCAGGGGTGAGCATTGCTGGGCAGCAGATGGAGAGACTGGACATCACCCCCTTCGGACAAGGGTGAGGACAGGCTGCCTCAGTTACAGCAAGAATTCAGGTTAGGTATTAAGAAGAACTTCCCAACTGCAAGCGACTCATTCCCAAAAGGGTGTGAGAAAAGTCTTGATGGGGGAAGGTTTTTCCTTCCAGAGCTGTGTGGCAGTGAGAGGTCCTTTTCCCTCTCTGAGCCTCTCTTTAGGTCATGTGCTAAATGAGCACCGGCTGTGTGCTGGGTGTGGAGTAGGATGCCACGTCCCATGATCCTCTGCTTTGGGACAGGGGTGTACCTGGCTTGAAGGAAGGGTTGACTTTCATTGTCCTGCAACCCTGTCCTCCTGGACCCTGGGCCCAGCCTCACCCGTGTCTCCTGAGCCACCAGCAGGAGCTTAGGACATGCAGCAGCCAGTCCAGGCTGAGAAAGCCATTTGTTTCCACAGTCTGAGAGCCCCTGGACTCCAGAATTCCGTGTTGGAGGCTCTAGGGGTCCCATTGATTTAGGCTGGACTTTGAGTCCCTCCAGTTTCTCCAGCCCCCACAGCTTGAGGCTGGCCCCATGCTGGATGTGACCTGGGGGCTCCCAGACGTGGCCTCCTGAGGGGGTGAAGTGGCCCCAGACAGACCCATCTTGCTGGCCCCTGGGAGCAGGCCACTGCTGGGCCATGGCCATGGGGTGGCTTTGGCTTTTATGCTGAGAAAGGGGTGTCCTGGCAGGGGCTGCTGGCTGGAGATGGTGCATACCCATGTAGTGGAGTGATGAGGGTTGGAGGAGATGGTGTGGGGTGGGGCTAGTACCATGTGACTGGGAGGGCAGGGCTGGATGGAGGCCCAGCCCTGCCCTCCCTCCTCAGCCCCAATTCCTCCCAGACGGTACCCCCATAAACCTGCCCCCACCAGCGTGGCCCAGGGGGCAGCTGTAGCCGCACCAAACACCCCAACTTGGCCACGTGAATAGAGAATACACCTCAGTGGGTCGGTTTATCTCTGGGGTCGTAAATGAAATGAGCTGGGACAGGGGCAGGAGGGGAGGCCAGAGTGAAGAATGAACTGTTCCTGGCAGAAATGCCAGAGTGCCCCTCATTCCTCCCCATGAGGGCTCTGGAGCTGGGAGGGGCGAGGGGCCGCATCGCCCAACATCCGCAGCCACACCTGTGTGGTCCAGCGGCTGGGGAAGCCTGGGGAGCCCGATTCCACGCTTCCTAGTTTTAATTTTGCAGCTAAGAGCGCGCTGTTTGCTTTATATATTTATATTCACCCACAGAAAGGGCCTGCCCTGGCCTAGAGGACCTATCATAGGAAGGGGGGTGCAGCAGCCCTGGAGCCAGCCTGGACCACCCTCCTTTGTGCCCACCCTGACGGCTGGAAGCAATGTGGGCTCTCTGGTGTCCAAGAACACCATTTGGGCCTCACCATCCCACTCAGCTCTTTGGGCTGGGTGTCTTGGAGGCCTTGGCCAGAATTCACTCATTCACCAAACACAAAGCCCCACCCCACCCCCCAGGTGCCAGACACCAGGAACAAGGTGAACAAGTCACACCATGCCCTTGGGGATCTCACAGGGCAGACAGACAGGAAATCAGGTTGTGCCAACCCAGTGTGGATGAGGGTGAACAAGGAAGGCTCCCCCAGAGAAGGCGTCCCTCTCCCGAGAGCAGATGGAAGAGGAGTAGGAATGGACCCAGCAGAGAAGCGTCAGGAGGGGAATCCCACATGCAAAGGCCGGGCAGACTGTGAGCTGGGAGGATGGTGGGGAAAGTGGAGCAGTGGTGGGGCAGGAGCCGAGCCAGGGTCGGTGGCACGGGGGAGCCAAGCGGAGGGGAGCACCATGATGGTGCCGATTGGGGATGAGGGTGGAGAGACGTGCTCACAGGCGACTAAAATAGTCCGGGCAAAGGAGGGTGAAGCCCGGGCAGAAGTGACAGAGGGAGAAGCTAAGAGGCATCTTAGACATCACTGGCGCCAAAGTCACAGGAAGGCCGCCATGCCCCAAAGCCCACATTTAAATGTCTCTCCATCCCTCAAGGTTAGTGGCATTTAATGTGCCACTGGGAACAAGGTCTTAAAAATAGTCTTTGTTATCACCCAGCTGGCCCTTGCCCTGTCCCTCCTGACCACTTCACAGTGTTTAGTGAAGCCTTATGTCCTGCCTCAGTTTCCTTAAAGGACCATTTGACCACACCGGAGGCCACATGCAGCCTCTCAGAGTTGTGGGTCCGGGGGCGCTGCCCCACTCCCTTTCACGGTCTAAAAATATAAAGATTATGAGACTGCATCCTTGGTTCCTGAGTTCTTTGTACTACATTTTAAATAGTATTTCTAGTTTTTATTTTTAAACAGGGTCTCACTCTGTCACCCAGACTGGAGTGCAGTGTAGCCTCCAACTCCTGGCCTCAGGTGATCCTCCTGCCTCGGTCTCTCAAGGAGCTAGACCTACAGGTGTGTACCACCACAACTGGCTGATTTTCTGTTTTAGAGGCAGGGCCTCGTCACGTTGCCCAGGCTGGTCTGGAACTCCTGGTCTCAAGCAAACCTTCCACCTTGGCCTCCCAAAGTGTTGGGATTACAGGGATGAGCCACTGCACCCAGACTAAATGACATTTTAAAGTGACACAAACTAATACATAATCATGAGAGGGAAAGTAGACAGTCCAGATTACCAAAAAGCACACAAGAAAAAGGACCCAGAATCCCCCGCTACAAAGATAACCACTGTTAATTCAGATCTTTATTTTCTATAAATATATAAATACATTTTAGAAAGAAACATTTTTCTTTTCTTTTCTTTTTTTTTTTTTTTTGAAATGGAGTCTCGCTCTGTCACCCAGGGTGAAGTCAGTGCAGTGGTGTGATATTGGCTCACTGCAAACTCTGCCTCCTGCGTTCAAGCGGTTCTCCTGCCTCAGCCTCCCGAGTAACTGGGACTACAGGTGCGTGCCACCTCACCCGGCTATTTTTTTGTATTTTTAGTAGAGACGAGGTTTCACTGTGTTAGCCAGGATGATCTCGATCTCCTGACTTCATGATCTGCCCGCCTCGGCCTCCAAAAGTGCTGGGATTACAGGCGTGAGCCACCATGCCTGGCCAGAAATAAACATTTTTCTAGCCAGACTCACACTGTATATAGAGGTTATCAATTAATGTAGTTAAAAATAGAGATAAAAGTAATCTAGAATTAAATCAGTGGAAAGATGGGATTACGGCTGTTTTCTGTTTTCTTCTTTATAGTTTTCTAAAATGAGCACACTTGTTCAGGGTATAGCATATTAAACTTCTAGACTAATAAATATCCAAGCAGAGGAGTTCAAGATTGTGCAAGGGCTACCTCATCTGTCATCAGCTGAAATGGCACCTCTTCCAGGCAGTCTTCTTTGATATCCTCATGTTGGGTTTGATGTCTTCTCTTTATCTCTGGAATAATAATAATCATTAATACTTACTCTATGCCAGGCACTATTCTAAATATTTTGCCATTTTTTAACCCAGCTCATTGAAATATGCATTATCATTATCCCCATCTTACAGATGAAAAAAACTGAGAAACAGGTCGGGTGTGGTAGCTCATGCCTGGAATCCCAGCACTTTGGGAGGCTGAGGCAGGAGGATCACCTGAGGTCAGGAGTCTGAGACCAGCCTGGTCAACATAGTGAAACCCCATCTCTACTAAAAATGCAAAAACTAGCCGGGATGGCGGCACATGCCTATAATCCCAGCTACTCAAGAGGCTGAGGCAGGAGAATCACTTGAATCCAGGAGGCAGAGTTTGCAGTGAGCTGAGATCATGCCACAGCACTCCAGCCTGGACAACAGAGTGTGATTCCGCCTGAAAACAAACAAAACAAAACAAAACCCCCGAGAAACAAGGACAGCATTCCACCCCAGTCCTGACGAAGGCAGAGCAGTCGCTGAAAAGGTTGAGTTTAAGTTTCCCACCAGCTAAAAGTACTGGAGGCTTACAGTAATAAGTTGAGTTTAAGGGGAAAAAAAGTGACATTTCTACACATACTTGCTTATAAAGATTGATCAAAGGGTAGAAAAAACGAAAAAGAAATGAGAAAATGTCTTTTTTAAAGAACGGAGGCCCTTTCTCTGCATCTGAGAGGGATGCCTCTACCTTTCTGAGTTGTGATTCTAAGATTTCACAAAGTGTGAAATCAAAACACAAAAGTCACTGTCGCTGTGTCTGAATCCGTCTGGAAACCACCAGCCCACGGTTCCCCACCCAAGTGGGGCGCTTCACAAACGAGGCCTCCCTGGAGCTGGGTCCAAGCCTCTTCATGGCAGGCTCACCCGCCTACCCGGATACGCACACGGGGGATATCTGCCCGGTGGCCATCGTGCCCTGCCACAAACAGGTTCTATTCCTTTCTCCATGAAAACAACTCCGTCCTAAATCACTGATGCTTGAAATTAGAAAATTGCGAGGCCATATTATCATAAAGCTATTTTACCACAGTGGGACCCCTTCGGTGGCAGAAGGTGGCCAAAGACTCGGCAGCCCTTCCAATCGTAGCCCCTGGAAGTGCTCAGAGGGATGAGAAATTTGGTTTTCATTAACGGCGAATGTGAGGAGTTCTGTCGCTCTGAATGGACCTTTGATTCTGGCTGGTGGTGGAATCTTTCCAGGGCCTGGTGAGTTTTGTTTTGTTTTGTTTTCGTATAAAATGGGCCAGGCCCTTCCAGCTTATATCTCCCTGTACTCCACGAGAATTGGGCAACACCCCCAATCTCTTGACTTCTAAAGTCAACAGCTGGGGCCCGGCAGGAGAGGCACCCGAGACCATTCGCCTTTATTGACTCTGAGGTTTTATTTAAAATGTTATGTTTCCTTGAGGCCTGTGCCAGACCCAACAAGCAGACCGGCCAGTGAGAGGCTGGCAGACGCCAGGGGTTTGCACCACCTGGAAGACAGCCTGCCTTGACCTGCCTCCTCCCACCCCAGCGACCCCCAGAAATGGCCTCCGCCTTAGAATCTCCACAGAAAACTCTATTTCTTCCCCCTCTATCTACTTCAAGTGAAAGAATCCTGGTCTGCTCTTTGTTCATTCAACACACATTGGTTAGGCACCCACTACAGTGGTGGGTGCTTGGGATGCAGCTGCGGACAAGTCACACAGTGTCCTTATTCCCCCTGGAGCCTACATCCTAGTTGGGGAGAAAGGCCGTAAATGAATAAATAGGTCACATGACTGCAGACAGTAATCAGTGACATAAAAAAATAAAACAGGATCATGGATTGGAGGAAGAGCGAGAGTTGGAACGCATCATTAGATAAGGTGGTCAGGGAAGGCCTCTCAGAGGACCTGACGGCAGACTACCATAAACCTAGCCAAGCACAGCCCAGTTTCACCCACTGTGCCAGATGCGGCATCTCTGACTACAGCGGATCAACACTGTCTCTGGAATTTGGTGTGTAGCCACCAATTTACCAAATTCTTTCTTCCTGATATCCAACAGCAGAGAGGCACTAGAGCAGTTTACATGGCAGGGACAGCAGAACACCTTCACAGTCCAGCCTCAGGACTCCCTCACTCCATTCTCCATCATAGTATTATTTAATTGACTCACTGTTCCACATGGCTGGGGAGGCCTCACAGTCACAGCAGAAAATAAAGGAAGAGTGAAGGTGACTCTTGTTATGTTTTAGCAAAGAGACTGGAGGCATTTTGCCCCTGCCCTAGAAATCTGTGGAACTTTGAACTTGAGAGAGATGATTTAGGGCATCTGGCAAAAGAAATTTCTAAGCAGCAAAGTATTCAAGAGGTGACTTGTGTACTGTTAAAAACATTCAGTTTTAGTCATTCACAAAGATATGGTTTGGAATTGGGACTTACGTTTAAAATGGAAGCAAGCATAAAAGTTTAGAAAATTTGTAGACTGATGAGGCAATGGAAAAGAAAAACCCATTTTCTGAGGAGAAATTCAAGCCTGCTTCATAAATTTACATAGGTAATGAGAAGCCAAATGTTAATTGCCAAGATGATGGAGAAAATGTCTCCAGGGCATGTCAGATACCTTTGTGGCAGCCCCCTCCCATCACAGGCCCAGAGGCCTAGGAGGACAAAATGGTTTCTTGGGCTGTGGCCCAGAGCCCCCCTGCTGTGTGTAGCCTAGGGACTTGGTGCCCTGCATCCTAGCTGCTCTAGCCATGTCTAAAAGGGGCCAAGGTACAACTCGAGCTGTGGCTTCAGAGGGTAGAAGACCCAAGCCTTGACAGCTTCCATGTGGTATTGTGCCTGCAGGTGCACAGAAGTCAAGAATTGAGGTTTGGGAACCTCTGCTCAGGTTTCACAGCATGAATAGAAACACCTGGATATCCAGGCAGAAGTTTGCTGCAGGGATGAAGCCCTGATGGATAACTTCTGCTAGGGCAGTGCAGCAAGGAAATGCAGGGTTGAAGTCTCACACAGTGTCCCCCACTGGGGGACTGCCTAGCAGAGCTGTGAGAAGAGGGCCACCATCCTCCAGACCCCAGAATGGTAGATCCACCAACAGCTTGCACTGTGCACCTGGAAAAACTGCAGACACTCAATGCCAGCCCATGAAAGCAGCCGGGAGGGAGGCTGTACCCTGCAGAGGGGTGGAGCTGCCCAAGACTATGGGAACCCACCTCTTGCATCAGTGTGACCTGGATGTGAGACATGGAGTCAAAGGAGATCATTTTGGAGCTTTAAGATTTGACTTTCCTGCTGTACTTTGGCTTGCATGGGGCCTGTGGTCCCTTTGTTTTGGCCAATTTCCCCCATTTGGAACAGCTGTATTTACCCAACACCTGTACCCCCATTTTATCTAGGAAGTAACTAACTTGCTTTTTATTTTACAGGCTCATAGGTAGAAGGGACTTACCTTGTTTCAGATGAGACTTTGGACTGTGGACTTTTGAGTTAATGCTGAAATGTGTTAAGATTTTGGGGGACTGTTGGAAAGGCATGATTGGTTGTGAAATGTAAGGACATGAGATTTTGGAGAGGCTAGAGATGGAATGATATGGTTTGGCTATGTCCTCACCCAAATCTCATCTTGAATTGTAGCTCCCGTAATTCCCATGTGTTGTGGAAGGGGCCTGGTAGGAGATAATTTAATCATGGGGGTGATTTCCCCACATACCGTTCTCATGGTATTGAATAAGTCTTATAAGATTTCATGATTTTATAAGGGGTTTCCCCCTTTCACTTAGCTCTCATTGTCTCTTGCCTGCCGCCATGTAAGACATTCCTTGCTCTCCCACCACGATTGTGAGGCCTCCTCTGCCATGTGGAACTGTGAGTTAATTAAACCTCTTTCCTTTATAAATTACCAGTCCTGGGTATGTCTTTTTTTTTAGATGGAGGCTGGAGTGCAATGGCACAATCTTGGCTCTCCACAACCTCTGCCTCCCAGGTTCAAGTGATTCTCCTGCCTCAGCCTCCCAAGTAGCTGGGATTCCAGCCATGTGCCACCACGTCCAGTTAATTTTTTGTATTTTCTTAGTAGAGACAGGGTTTCTCCACGTTGGTCAGGCTGGTGTTGAACTCCTGACCTCAAGTGATCTGCCCGCCTCCCAAAGTGCTGGGATTAAAGGCATGAGCCACCATGCCCAGTCCTGGGTATGTCTTTATTAGCAGCATAAGAATTGACTAATACACTCAAGGACTCTCTTAGTCGGGGTTCCCTAGAAGCAGATCCAAAGGTGAGGATTTTTGAGGGGTGAGCTTTCAGGGGAATTGGAAAGAGGGAAGCAGGACAGAGCAGGGGAAGAAAGCTAATCTATGACATCCCTAGGCTGGAGGCCAGCCTCATTCTGGTCTCATGGGGGCCCCTGGAGCATGAATTACAGCACCTAGTTGTCCCCTCCAGAGAGCAGACCTTTTGTGTCCTCATACAAGACTTGCCAAGCCCCCAAAGGGGCATGACCTCCATGGTGAGATGCCTACTGTTGGCAAAAAGCAATTCTCCAGAGAAGGAGGCAGAAGTGAGCAGTCTGAAGCTAACGCTCACACGATGTCAACATGATGGACCTGGCTGGCAGTGTGGGTATCAGGGTGATCAAGGACACGGCAGTGGATACTGTTGGGAAGCCTCTCAGCAGACCCCCTTCTCTGGGCAGGTGCCCCATGTTTCTGCTGCTCTGAACCTGATGAGGAGAAATGGCAAGAACCCAAGATACTTTAATAAAATGTATGACCAGGCACAGTGGCTTACAACTGTAATCCCAGCTCTTTGGAAGGCTGAGGCAGGTGGATCACCTGAGGTGAGGAGTTTGAGACCAGCCTAGCCAACACGGTGAAACCCCGTCTCTACTAAAAATACAAAAATTAGCCAGGCACAGTGGCAGGTGCCTGTCATCCCAGCCACTTGGGAGGCTGAAGCAGGAGAATGGCTTCAACCCAGGAGGTGGAGGTTGCAGTGAGCCAAGATCATGCCACTGCACTCCAGCCTGGGTGACAGAGTAGACTCCATCTCAAAAAAACAAAACAAAGCAAAAGTATATGCACACCAGAGAGTGGAAGATAACCCCTCTGAAAATTTAGGATCCCCCGTATTGATGAACATCTTAAGGAACCTGTGATCTGAGGCATGCCAAGCCACCCCCTCTCAGAAAAAGGACAAGTTGCTGCATTTTGCACCTCTACCATACAGTAGGATGAAAAAGGCCCCCCCCCAAAAGATACATCCATATTCTAATTTCCAGAACCTATGGATATTACCTTATTTGGAAAATGGATCTTTGCAGTTGTAATTCAGTTAAGGATCTCAAGAGGAGGAGATAATCTTGGATGATGCAGGCAGGTCCTAGATGTAATGGCAAATGTCCTTATAAGAGACATACAGAAGAGAGGCGTGTAGGGAAGAGGAGGGAGGCCATGTGACCACAGATGCATGCAGATTGGATTGATGCAACCACAAGCCAAGGAACGTCTGAAGCCAACAGAGGCAGAGGAGGCAGTACACGGGCCTCGGGAGGGAGCGCAGCCCTGCTGACATCTTCATTTCAGACTTCTGACCTCCCCACCTGTGAGAAACTGTCTTTCTGTTGCTTTATGCCACCTTCTTTGTCCTCTTTGAATTTTGAAACAACATATACCACACTTAGGAATGCTACTCGGACCTATTTATTGGGTGATTCAGAAAGCCGTCAGTTCTGAGACAAAGCAAAAGAACTCTGTGCAGGTCCCAGCTGCAGCGTGAGCCACTCTGCTAGCCACGAGACTGCGAAGATTCATGGTGCTGGATAAAGAACTTGGGTGGAGCCTTTAACAAACCCCAGTAGAAGAGTCCCAGTGCAGACCTCTAAAATTTTGTGTGGCAGAGAACTACTCTCCTTTTGAAAAACAATTTCTGGCGTGCTACTGCATCCTACAGAGACTCAGAGCCTGACCATGAGACATCAAGCAACTATGCTGCCTGAGTTTCCCTCTGTGAGCTGGCTGTGACCAGATCCACCAAATCCTGATATGAGGCAGGCACAGCAGCAACACAGTGAACAACGGAAATGCTGCAATGCACTATTTACAATAGCAAAGACATGGACTCAACCCAAATGCCCATCAGTGATACACTGAATAAAGAAAATGTGGTACGTCTACACCATGGAGTACTATGCAGCCAGAAAAAGGAATGAGATCATGTCCTTTGCAGGGACGTGGATGGAACTGGGAGCCAGTATCCTCAGCAAACCAACACAGGAACAGAAAACCAAACAGTGCATGCTCTCACTCATAAGTGGGAGCTGAATTATGAGAACACGTGGACACAGGGAGGGGAACAACACACACTGGGGCCTTTCAGGAGGAATGCGGGGAGGGAGCGCATCAGGATAAATGACTAATGCATGCTGGGCTTAATACTTAGATGATAGGTTGATCTGTGCAGCAAACCACCATGGCACACGTTTACCTATGTAACAAACCTGTACGTCCTGCACATGTACCCCAGAACTTAAAATTTTTTTAAAAATAAATATTTGTAGTAACATACAAAAAAAGAAATGCTACAGTGATATTTGGGATTGGGGCTGGCAGGTCCAGAAGATACAAGTGGGTTACACGAAGAAGTGTGCCAGACCCCACGCCACCCACTTCTGTTGTGTCTCTACCTGTCCCTCCACACACACCTGTGGCCTCATAGTGATTTCCTGCTGCCAGCTGTCAGAGGGGTAAGGGGCCCAGGTCTGGTTCCTAGGTTGGCACACCGGACTAGGAATGGCAGAGCTGGTCATCTCCACGGCATGGAGGAGGAAGTGCGACATGCCCTCGCTGACTCCTGAGCTAGCTGGTCAGCAGCCTGGAAGAGCAAGATTAGATCTTGGACAGTGTCATCGAGGAAGGCCTGCCCGTAGAGGGGAACAATTGAGCAGAATGCGTGGCAAACATCCCAGTGTTCACAGAGGGACTTCCCATTTACAGAGCACCTTCGCCCATGAATCATGGAACCCCCCGGATCCAGGGAGGTGGATCCCTTTGTGGCTCCCTGGGCTGGGTTCCTGCATAGCAGTCCTGGCTGCAGCAGACTTCAGCGTCGGGGGACCTGTTTCAGCTTGGGGCTGCCCAGAAGCAGACTTTGAGAAGAGAATTCACATGAAAGTGATTTCTTAAGAAAGTGCTCCCCAGGACAAGCCAGTGTCAGAGTAGGGGGAGCTGGACATGGAGGGTGAAGTCAGTTGAAACTGACCTATGGGGGGCTCTGGAGTGTAAGTTACAGCTCAGAGTTTGTGCCCAACTCCAGGCCAGGGATCTGGGTTTCCATACTTCTGCGGGTGCATCTGTCAGTCATTCCTTTTTTTTTTTTGAGACAGAGTTTCACTCTTGTCGCCCAGGCTGGAGTGCAGTGGCAAGATCTCAGCTCATTGCAACCTCTACCTCCCGGGTTGAAGTGATTCTCTTGCCTCTGCTTCCCAAGTCGCTGGGGTTACAGGTATGTGCCATGCCCAGCTAATTTTTTTCTATTTTTAGTAGAGATGGGGTTTTACCATGTTGGTCAGGCTGGTTGGTCTCGAACTCCTGACCTCAGGTGATCCACCCACCTTGACCTCCCAAAGTGCTGGGATTACAGGTGTGAGCCACCACACCCGGTCCACTGTCAGTCATCCCCATGGTAAGACAGCTCCAGGAGACATGAATGCCCAGCTGTGTGTGGCTGTGTGGCTGTGTGTGTGTGTGTGTGTGTGTGTGTGTGTGTCTGAATTTTGTGCACACAAAGCCTCTCTAATAGCTCAAGGGGAGGCCTCCAGAGAGGGTGGCAGGTACAGGCTGTTAGAAGCAAAGACACAGAGGAGCCAAGGAGGAGCTCACAGAAATGGAGTCATCTCCAGCCTCCTACCTAGTGATGCCCTTGGCATTGCCTGGTGCACTGGGCTGGACACTGTCCCGCTCAAAATTCATGTCCTTCTTGGAACCTGACAATGTGAGCTTATTTGGAACTAGGGTCACTGCAGATGAAATTAGCTAAGACAAGGCTATATTGATGCAGGGTAGGCTCTTAATCCAATATGGCAATGAGGTGAGGAGAAGAGACACAGAGAGAGAGACAGGGAGAATGCCATGTGAAGATGAAGACAGACACTGGGGGGGATGCATCTACAAGTTGAGGGGCTCCAAGGATTGCCAGCAGCCACCAGAAGCCAGGAGAGAGCCTGGAACAGATTCTCCTCAGATCCTCCCATAGGAACCAGCCCTGCCAACACCTTGATTTTGGACTTGCAGCCTCCAGAACTGTGAAAGGAGCAATGTCTGTTGTTCTGAGTCTCCCGGTTTGTGGCTCTGTGTCACAGAAGCTCTAGGAAATAAACACACGTGAGAGCATCTAGGTTACAGGTAAGAGGCAGCATCTGAGGCCATTGGGCACTGATGGGAGACCGCAGGCTCATACCAACATCATCTGGTCAGAAGAACCTGGAAAGATGCTTATGTTCCAAAAGAGAAAGGAGGAAAAAAAAACAACCACACTTCCATAGCCTTCTAGGAGGTAAGGAGCTGTATCCCCACCCAGAGGAAAAAACCTGGGTCTCAGCTCTGGACAGGAACAGCACTAGTCCAGGCTGGAAAATGTATCCGAATACTCCTGCAGTTGTTTTTGGAACTACATCTGGCTAAATGCGAGAGGTGCCGGGCCTAGCAGCTGGACCAATGCCCAGTTACAGAAAGAGGAGGGAGTGGCTGGCTACCAGGTAAATGGTGGTAGGGTTGGGGGGAGAAGGAGGGAGTCACTCTTCTTTGCTCCAGAGACCTCTTGTCCATGAATGCATGCTTGGGAACAGCAGAGGAGGCAGAGCCTGGCTGGGTCTTGCCAAGTTTACCCTCTGGGTGGGAGACCAGAGGCCATATCTCTTCAGCCCTGACATTTTTTGCTGGATGAAGTACATTCCCAGGCCAGAGGAAAACACCAAGGAGGAAGAATTCACCAGAAACAACATTGCCCAAATTTTACTCACTCAAGTACCATCTTCACACATTTTGCCATGTCTCAGGATCAGCTCAGTATATACATAGATGGGTAACTTGGATTTCATCAAAATAAAAGTAGATAGTTCATCAAAAAACACTCTCAAGATTCAGCCTGGGCAACACAACAAGACTCCACCTCTTTAAAAAAGTTTAAAAATTAGCCAGACATGGTGGCACACACCTATTGTACTAGTTGCTGGAGAGGCTGAGTCGGGAGGATTGCTTGAGCCTAAGAGTTCAAGGTTACAGTGAGCTATGTTCATGCCACTGTACTGTAGCCTGGGTGACAGAGTGAGACCCTGTCTCAAAAAAAGCCTCAATCAAGAAAGTGAAATGAGGCTGGGCACAGTAGCTCATGCCTGTAATCCCAGCACTTTCGGAGGCTGAGGCAGGAGAATCACTTGAGCTCAGAAGCTTAAGACCAGACTGGGCAACATAGTGAAACTTCATCTCTACAAGAAATACAAAAATTAGCAGGGTATGGTGGTGTGCACCTGTAGTCCCAGCTACTGGGAAGGCTGAGCTGAGAGGATTGCTTGAGCCTGGGAGGTGGAGGTGGCAGTGAGCCAAGATTGCATCACTGTACTCCAGCCTGGGTGACAGAGTAAGACCCTGTTAAAAAAAAAAAAAAAAAAAAAAAAGAAAGAAAGAAAGAAAGAAAAGAAAATGAAATGACAACGAACAATGGGAAAAAAATGTTTGTAAATCATATATCTGATAAGAGTCTAGAATCCAGGATATATAAAGAACTCTTGTAATTCAGCAGCAGAAAGACAAAATAACCCAATTTAAAAATGGTCAAAATGCTTGAACAGACATTTTTCCAAAACAGACATACAAATGGCCAAGGAGCACATGAAAAGATGTTCAATATCATTAGTCATTTGAAAAATCCAAATCAAAACCACCATGAGATACCCTTTCATATCCACTAGAATGGCTAGAATTTAAAAGAAAAGAAAGAGAGAGAGTGTATGAGAGAGAGAGAGAGAAAGAAAGAAAAAGAAAGAGAAAGAGAGAGAGAAAAAAAGGAAGGGAAAGGGGGAGGAAAGGAAAGTTAAGGTAACAAGCACTGACGAGAATGTATGCAGAAACTGGAACTCTCATATGTTGCTGGTGGGGATGTAAAATGGTTCAGCCACTTTGGGAAACAGCTTGGCAGTTCCTCAAAATGATACAAATGTTTGTACACAATGTGTACAGTGAGTACAAATACATAGCAGCACTATTTACACAGCAAAAGGTGGAAACAACTCAGATGTCCATCAGTAGATGAATGGATAAACACAACATAGTATATTCACACAACACAATAGTATTCAGCCCTACAAAAGAATGCTATCACCATGGATGAACATCGAAAACATTATGAAAAGTAAAAGAAGCCAGATACAAAAGATCACATATTGTATGATTCAATTTATATGAAATATCCAAAATAGCTAAATTCATGGAGATAGAAAGCAGATTAGTGGTTGCCAGGGGTTGAGAGGGGAGATGAGGATTGGCTGATTAATGGATTCAAGATCGCCTTTGAGTTGGTGAAAATGTTTTGGAGTTAGATAGAGGTGATGGCTGCACAATATTGTGATCATACAAAATACCACCGAATTGTATATTCAGTGTACAATGGAATTAGCATAAAAATGAAAACAATCCAAATAACCACCAACTCATAAGCAGATAAACAAAAAGTTATATATATATATATATATATATATACACACATACACAATGGAATATTATTAGGCCATAAAACAGAATGAATTTGACCTTATTCTGGGCCATAAAACCCACCTTAACAAATTAAAAGGAGTAGAAATCATACAACATCTGCTCTCAGACCACAATGGAATTAAACTAGAAATCAATAACAGAAAGATAACTAGAAAATTCCAAAACATGTGGAGATTAAACAACACACTTCTAAATAATACAGGGGTCAAAGAAGAAATCTCAAAAAAATTTTTAATATTTTTACCTAATGAAAATTGAAACATAACTTATAAAATCTGTAAGATACAGCCAAAGCAGTGGTTAGAGAGAAGCTTAGCATCAAGCACATATTCTAGGAAAGAAGAAAAATCTAAAATCAATAATCTAAGTTTCCACCTTAACAGACTAGGAAAAGAAAACCAAAGTAAGTAGAAGAAAAAAAGAATAGTAAGAATTGGGGCAGAAATCAATGAAATTAAAAACAGAAAATTAACAAATAATCAATGAAATCAAAAGCTGATTCTTTGAAAAGATCGATTAAATCAATAAGTCTCTAGCCAGACTAAGAAAAAAAGGGAGGGAACACAAATTACTAACATTAGAAATTAAAGAAGGAACATCACTACAGATCCTATGGACATTGAAAGGATAAGAAAGGAAACTATGAACTCTATTATTCACCCAGAAATTTGGTAACCTAGGTGAAATGGACCAATTCTGTGAAAGGCACAATTTTCCAAAACTCATAAAATAAAAAATAGACAATCTGAATAGGCCTACATCTATTAAAGAATTGAATCAATAGCTAACAACCTTCCAAAACAGAAGAAGGTTAATAACCTTCCAGGCACAGTAGAGTTCACTGGTGAGTTCAACCAAACATTTAAAGAATGAATTAAACCAATTCTCTACAATCACTTTGAGAGGATAGAAGCAGAAAAAAATACTTTCTAACTCATCCTATGAGTCCAGCACTACCAAAACCAGATAAAAACATTACCAAAAAGAAAACTATAGACCAATATATCTCATAAACTCAGATGCAAAAATATTCAACAAAGTACTAGCAAATCAAATCCAACCATGTATAAAAAGAATTACACATCATTACCAAGTGGGATTTATCCTAGGTATACAAGGCTGGTTCAAAGTTTGAAAATAAATTAATATAACCATCATATGAACAAGCTAAAAAAAGAAAAACTCCATGATTACAATAGATGAAGAAAAATAATTTCACAAAATTCTACAGTCATTCATACAAAAACTCTCAGTAAACTAGGAATTGAGGAGAACTTTCTCTGTTTCATGAAAAATACCTACAAAAAAAATTACAGCAAACATCCTACTTAGTGGTGAGAATCTAGAAGCTTTCCCACTAAAATCAGGAACAAGGCAAGGATGTTTCATCTGACCACTACTTTTCAATATTATACTGGAGGTCCACACTAATTCAATAAGGCAAGAAAAGGAAATAAAAGTTAAACTGATTGGGAAGGAAGAAATAGAACTGCCTTTGTAGATGACATGATTATCTATGTAGAAAAATCCAAATAAATCAACACAAAAGTTTCTGGAACTAATAGGTGATTATGGTAAGGCTGTAGGATATAAGTTGTTGTACAAGTCTGTCACTTTCCTATATACCAGCAATGGGCAAGTGAAATTTGAAATTTAAAACACAATACCATTTACATTAGCACCCAATAAAAGGAAGTACTTGAGTATAAATCTAAGTAAATACATATAAGATTTATATGAGGAAAGCTACAAAACTCTGATGAACAAAATCAAATAAAAACTAAATAAATAGATATTCCATATTCATGGATAGGAAGACTCAATTTTGTCATGATATAAGTTTTACCCAACCTGATCTGTAGATTCGCTGCATGAGGTCAGGAGTTCGAGACCAGCCTGGCCAACATCCCAAAACCCCGTCTCTACTAAAGATACAAAAAATTAGCCGGGCATGGTGGCACATGCCTATAATCCCAGCTACTCGGAAGGCTTAGGCCGGAGAATTGCTTGAACCTGGAAGGCAGAGGTTGCAGTGAGCCGCGATTGTGCCACTGCACTCTAGCCTTTTGTTCTTTTCTTTTCTTTCTTTCTTTCTAGCTTGGGCGACAGAGCAAGACTCTGTCTCAAAAACAAACAAACAAACAAAAAGACTTACTCTTGTTTTGGACTTCTTTGGGGCATGTTACTCCTTTCTGCTTTCCTGTTGCTCCCTTTTGGAATGGGAACCTCTATCCTTTGCCTGTCCCACCACTGTCTTTTGGAAGTAGATAACGTGTTTCGATTATGCAGACTCACAACTGCAGGGAATTTGCCACAGCATGAGTCATGCTTCGAGTCTCATCCATATCTGATTCAGAGGAGACTCTGAACTTCAGCCTTTTGAGTCGGTGCTGGAATGAGTTAAAACTTTGGGGCTATTGGAATGGGATGAATGTTAGTTTGTATGAAAGAAAGACAAGAGTTTTGGGCCAGAGGTGGAATGTTATGGCTTGAATGTCTTTTCCAAAACTTACATTGAAATTTAGTTGCCATTGTAACAGTTTGGAGAGACAAGACCTTTAGGAGGTGATTAAGGCCAGGTGCAATGCCTCACACCTGTAATCCCAGCACTTTGGGAGGCTAAGGCAGAAGGATCACTTGAGTCCAGGAGTTCAAGCCAGCCTGGGAAACATAGCAAGACCTCATCTCTAAAACATTTTAAAAATTAGCCAAGTATGATGGTGCATACCTATAGTTTCAGCTACTCGGGAGGCTGAGGTAGGAGGATCGCTTGAGCCTGAGAGGTCAAGGCTGCAGTGAGCAGCCTTGTGCCACTGCACTCCAGCCTGGGCAACAGAGTGAGACCCTGTCTCAAAATAAAAACAAATAAAAAAAGAAGTGATTAGGCCATGAGAACTCTGCCCTCTTGAATGGACTAATACCATTATTAATGGTATTAATGGTTAGTTATCGCTGGAGTGAGCTCCTGGTAAACAGATGAGTTCAGTCTGAGTTCCTCTCTCTGTCCCATTAGCTAACTTGCCTTCTGCCATGTTATGACACAGCAAGAAGGTCCTCACAAGATGCAGCCCTTCAATCTTGGGTTCCCCCCAACCACGAGTCTCATAAGTCTCTTTTCTTTACAAATTACCCAGTCTGTAGTATTCTGTTACAGCAGCAGAAAATAAACTAAGATAATGACATTCCGGAAAAGGCAAAACTGTGGAGACGGTAGAAAGATTGGTGGTTGCCGGGGGCTGGGGGCTGGGAGGAAGGAATAGGTGGAGCATAGAGGATTTTTAGGGCAGTGAAAATACCTTGTGTGATACCGTAATGACAGATACATGTCATTACACACTTGTCCAAATGCATAGAATGTACAACGTTAAGAGTGAACCGTAAAGTAAACCACGGATTTGCAGCGATAATGATGTGTCAATGTCAGTTCATCGGTTGTTAAAATTGTTCCCTTCTGGTGGGGGAATGTGGATGATGGGAGGCTGTGTATGTTGTGGGGGCAGAGAACATAGGGAACTGGTACAAGGTTTCTTTTGAGAGGAATGAATATATTCTGGAATTAGTAGTAATGGGTTGCTTGACCTGGTGAATCATACTAAAAGCCACTGCATTGCACACTTTAAAGGGTTAATTTTATGGACTATGAATTATATCATTTAAAAGTTATCTTTGGGGCCGGGCACAGTGGCTCATGCCTGTAATCCCAGTACTTTGGGAGGCCAAGGCATGTGGATCACCTGAGGTCAGGAGTTCAAGACCAGCCTGGGCAACATGGTGAAACCTCGTCTCTACTAAAAGCGCAAAAAACTTAGCTGGATGTTTGGGCACATGCCTGTAATCCCAGCTACTCCGGGGGCTGAGGCAGGAGAATCGCTTGAACCCAGGAGGCAGAGGTTGCAGTGAACAGAGGTTGCAGTGAGCCGAGATTGTGCCACTGCAGGCCAGCCTGGGTGACAGAGCAAGACTCTGTCTCAAAATAAATAAATGAATAAATAAAAGTAAAAATTTTTTCGGGGCTAGAGTAGTTGGAGACCAACAGGGACCATCAAGACATTTGCTCCACATGATTGCAGTACCCATCTCACAGGGTGGGTGAGCAGAATACTAACTGAACGCTGTGATTCTCACAGTTAGATTTCAGCAGAATCTCCTGGAGGGCTTGTTAAAATGCAATCTGCCGGCCACCTCCCCAGCGTTTCTGATTCAGTAGGTGGAGCCCAAGACTTTGCATTTCTGACAAAGTTCCCAAGTGATTCGGACACTGCTGGTCCCTGGATGAGACTTCGAAAATCATTTCATGTAAATGGCTCTGTGTCTGGCCAAGAGCGAGGCTCAATACCACGTGAACAGATTTCAGTGATGTCCACAACCAACCATCTGGTATGCAGGACCAGGTCAATTTTCTTGAATTTCCAGTTGGGGAAACTGAGGCCCAGAGAAGGCAGTAACTACTGGGAGTCATGAGGGAGGACAGGACATGGCAGAGGCGGGACTTGAGCCCAGGTCTTCCAGCTCCACGCTGAAGGCTCTGCCACTGGCCTGGAGCAAGCAGGCTTCTCTCTGAATTCCCCACAGACGGGGAAATGGCCTCAGAGACATACTCAACCCTCCAACCCTCTCACTCCATCCTCAGCAAAATCCTTCCATTCTCCCAGCCCCTTCTGAGAGTATATCTAAGGGCTGCTCTGCCTGGTTGCAGAATCTATTTGTGGATTCTGCCTCCTGCCACCCTCCTTCCCCTGTACCCACCAAGGGTGGGTCTCAGCCGGATCCTTCCCGCTGCCAATCCCGCCCCACCCCACCTGGGGACCCAGGCCTGGCCCCAGCAGGGCAGCCTGAACCAAGTCACAGAGGGGTGGTCTTGAGGTTTCCAAGACAGTCACCTAAAGACATTCACAGTTAACCCCTCACAGCTCATGCAAAGCGATGTTCCATCTTTGTCTCATTTGCTCCTGGGACTTTTGCAGAAAGTGGCTTTCCCAAGGGCAGCCTGGCAGCCAGACTTCAGAATAAAAGCTCTCCCTTCCTGGCCTTTCATGTGCTCATCCATTCAAATATTTACTGGCTGCTTGTTCTATGTCAGGGCCTTAGGAACACAAATGTGATTGAAACACAGTTGCGTGACTGGATGTGGTGGCTCACGCCTGTAATCCCAACACTTTGGGAGGCTGAGGTGGGCGGATCATTTGAGATCAGGAGTTTGAGACCAGTCTGGGCAACATGGCGAAACATGGTCTATACTAAAACTACAAAAATTAGCTGGGCGTGATGGCACACGCCTGTAATCCCAGCTACTTGGGAGGCTAAGGCTCGAGAATCACTTGAACCCAGGAGGCGGAGGTTGCAGTAGCCGAGATCACACCACTGCACTCCAGCCTGGGCGACAGAGCAAGACTCTGTCTCAAAAAAAAAAAAAAAAAGAAAAAGAAAAAGAAAAAAATATTAAAACAAACAAGCATAGTTGCAGAAGCTCATAGTCAGGTTGAGAAAATAACTAATTAGGACCCTGAAACAATCTTCACAGGGTCCAACCCTGAAGACCACTTTGAACAATCCCGAGAGGGCACAAGCCTGGTCTTTATCCGCACCCAGGAAGGACTGTCCAGAAGCAGCGTGTTATTAGAGCTGAGGTTTCCCATGGCCTACTAGCCCTCTTATTCCAGGCCAGGGCCAGAGGTAACACTCCACTGCCCCATGAGAGAAACGGGCAGATGCTACCTGTCTGGGGGGCGAGGTGACCACTGAGACGGTGAGCCAGGAGGAGCTGCAGGCTCGTCTGCTTTCTGGGCCTTAATGATGGAGACAAGCTGCTTCTCAAAGGCAACTGCTTCAGTAAAGATGTTCGAAAGCCAATACATTGTATTTTGGTGACTCTAAGAGACTTGATTTTTCACATTTTAGTGTCTCTGAAATGGGCGTGTCTTACAGTAATTGTTGGCAGGAGGCCCTCCCCAGGGAGTTGTCATAGCCCTCTTATGCTGTCACATTGACAATGGGATTCTGTGGCTTGGAAGGAATCCTGGAGACAATAGAGGAGTGTTCTTTTAACCTCTAGGAACCAAATGGCTGTGGGTAGGGGTGGAGGAGGTGGTACATCGGACGTGTTCTGCAGCATTCCTCCCATGGGAGCCGAAAGTGGGCCAGCCCCCCTACAATGGCAAGCCCGGTGCAGGAGCCCAGCGCCAGTGGCTCTCAGCGACCTTTAGGAAGTGCTGCTTCCAGTCGTTGTTCCTTCGGTGGAAAGAGGCTGGAGCAGCCACAAAGGAGGCTTCTAGGGTGTTGGGAATCTCCTGATCTGTATGGTAGCTACGCTTAGTGGAGGGCCAGTAAACCAGACCTCTGAAGGGGAAAAAACGGGCCTTGAATTGTGTAGCATTTGCCAATTTCCATGATGTAAATACTCCCATTATGGCTGGGATTTGTTTTTTGCTTTTGTTTTTTGAGACAGGGTCTCACTCTGTCACCCAGGCTGGAGTTCAGCAGCTCAAGCATAGCCTACTGCAGCCTCGACCTACTGGGCTCAAGCAATCCTCCCATGTCAGCCTCCCAAGTAGCTGGGATTACAGGCACACACCACCACATCTGGCTAATTTTTAAAACAATATTTTGTAGAGACAGGGTTTCCCTATGTTGCCCAAGCTGGTCTCGAGCTCCTGGGCTCAAGCAATTTCTCCTGCCTTGGCCTCACAAAGTGTTAGACTTACAGGTGTGAGCCACTGCTCCTAGCCCACAGCTGATTTTTTTTTTTTTTTTTTTTTTGAGACGGAGTCTTGCTTTGTCGCCTAGGCTAGAGAGTGCAGTGGCATGATCTTGGCTCACTGTAACCTTCACCTCCCAGGTTCAAGTGATTCTCCTGCCTCTGCTTCCTGAGAAGCTGGGATTACAGGCACCTGCCACCGTGCCCAGCTAATTTTTTTTGTATTTTTAGTAGATACAGGGTTTCACCATGTTGGCTAGGTTGGTCTCGAACTCCTGACCTCGTGATCCACCAGTTTTGTCTCCCAAAGTGCTGGGATTACAGGTGTGAGCCATCACGCCCAGCCAATAATCCTAACTTGAGCCAGTTCCAACCCTCCAGTGAGTCTTGATGAATATTAACATGGATAAAAATTCATCAAGCGTACTCATGATTTATATACTCTATTATACGTAAACATGCTTTTCCTCTCTAACATATTTATGAAGAGAGAGGGAGAATCTTCATCACCAACATTTGCTGGTGCGGAGGACAATATTGTGGGAAAGAGCTGGGCTTCTACTGCTCACTCAGATTTTGTCTTTTTTTCTTGAGACAGAGTATCGCTCTGTTGCCCAGGCTGAAGTACAACGGCACAGTCTTGGCTCACTGCAACCTCTGCCTCCCCGGTTCAAGGAATTTTCCTGCCTCAGCCTCCCAAGTAGCTGGGGCTACAGCCTGTGCCACCATACTTGGCTAATTTTTGTATTTTTTGTAGAGATGGGGTTTCGCCATGTTGCCCAAGCTGGTCTCGAACTCCTGGCCTCAAGTGACCCACCTGCATTGGCTTCCCAAAGTGTTGTCACTGGCATGAGCCACCACGCCCAGCTAATCAGTCAGATTTTGAATGTGAAGAAGTTTATTTTCATATAAATCCATTTCATGTCATATAAATTTATTCTCATATAAATTTTCCTTTTAGGTATGGACAAGTGATATATACATATATATATATACACACACACACACATATATATAATGCATATGAATATGAAACAGCTCCTTTAATTAGTCTAAAATAAAAAATTCTAAGTGATGAGAAGTATTGTATCTTACTGTAGCTGACAGCGTTTCTATTTCCTGGGGTATATAAAATAGTGGTGTATCTACATTCAGAGAGGTCATAGATTTGTTAAAATATAGTCATATATATTTTTATGTTTGATGGGTGTTCTCAAGAGTTGGTTAGAACACTGAACCAGGAGTCAAGACCAAGAGATGGGTTCTAGGTCTGGATTTGCCACTGTGTGACCTTGGGCAAGTTAATCACTCTCTCTGAGCCTCAGTTTCCCTACTGCCACATGAGGGATCGTACAATATCTACCTCACAGGGCTGTTGTGAAGGTCAGGTGAGACACTGTGTGCAGAGCGGTTTTCACTGTCCTTGAGCGAAGCATGCTGACAGATCAGCAAGAGGCAACTAGTTGTTGTGGCTGTTGTGACTTAGCCTATCTGAGCCTCCGCCCAGCAAATGAACCCAAGTCCCAGGAGAGTTGGGAAGCGCCACTGAGCCAATGCCTATGAAAATGCTGTGCAAGCTGGGAAGTGCTCCACCAGAGAACAGGATCCTCAAACAGTTAAAGACTGTATGCAACAGACATGGAAACATACTAAGGCAGTGAGGCCATGACTGGACACATCCCCCAAGGGAAAGCGTGCAAAGGGAACTGCAGAAACAGCGCATCAAGGCTCAAACCTCACTTCCACATGTGGAAACATCTGTCAATCTGTGGTCAGGCCTGCTGTTCCAGCCTGGCCTCTTGGTCATTTCAGAATAGAGAAGTGGCTGTGGGAATGGCTGCCTCGCCTTCAAGGGGCTGACATGAAGCCTTGGACAGAGGGCAGGGGAGGAGGCACCAGGAGCTAAGCTGGACACGTTCCCAGTGAGGGACTTCACACAATCCCACCCTGGGCCAGCTGCACTGTGGCAAGGCCATGTGGCCCCGTGGCTAAGGAACGTGGCCTTTAAGAGGCTGTGTTCAAATCCTAGCTCTGCCCTCACTAGCCAAGTGGCCTTGGGCACACTCCTTTCTGAACCTCAGATTCTCCAGCTGAGCAGGTATGGGCTAATCATACCTACCTCCGGAGTTGTTGGGAGAATTAAATTAGATAATGCACGAGGGGCACTCGGCTGACCTGGCACGGTATAGGTGCCTTAGCAAGCATCTCTTTCACCTAGTGCCAGCTCTGGGAAGGCAAAGTCAAGTTCTCCAAGTGCCATGCCCCTATGAACATAATGTTAACTATATTCTGCTAAATAAAGAAGAAAGCGCAGGTGCTGTGGAAGGACACGAGGGTACTATCCGTGGACACAGAGGTGCTGGAAGCTTTTCTGGGAGAATGGGGTCTCGGGCAATGGGAGGACAGGAAGGGCCTTCCTGGTAGACACGACAGCACAAAGCAACACACACAGAGCTTCTGCTCTAAAGACAAACCCCGCGTCTTTCAGTAGGGAGTCACAGGAAGCCAATGTTCCTTCCTTATTCTGGGCCAAACGCTCATGCCAGCTGGCAGCAAAATGGGCTGTTGCCACCACCTCTACAGTTAGAGAGTGAGCCCCCCAGTGCCTGAAGCATTTAAACACAGTTACTGGGCCAGTCCTGGGCCTCTGGTCTCAAATACGTTCATCTCTGTGTACAGAGCAGGGTGGGGGCTGATGCCTGTAGGCAGCGTTTTTCAGCAGGTTCTGCCAAAGTGACGCGCTGGGGGAGACTGGAGATGGGGCAGAGGTGACGAGAGAAGCTGGGTATCCCTTCCCTTCCCTGTCTGCCTCGGTGAGCTCAGCAGCAGCAGCTGTGTCTCCTCTGCGCTCCAGCTCCCTACCACCGGCCCCTGGCTGGCACCGGCTGGCCCCGACCCCAGGCTCTGCTAACCCCGCCACCTCCCTGGCTCCTCCATCCTGGGGCAGTGACAGTGTCTCGCAGTCACTGATCTCTGGGCCGACTCCTCACACCCTCTGGCTTCTCAGCTCTCCCGTGACCTGTGTGCCTAACGCCCTGTATGAAGGCCCCTGTCTGCAACATCTGAGTGTTTCTGCTTTCTTGGTTGGACACTAAAAGATTTAAGTCCTTCCTGATGCCACAAGACAGGAATTCAAGCCATGGACAGAAGGCTGATCTGGAAGGTCCTTCCCAAGTCCGAGAGTCTGGGCTCAGCTTTAGGGCCCCCCAACATCCACGGCCCCCCACCCATCCTACTGCCAACTTCCCTCTCACGGGCAACAGACAGGCAGGCTCCACCCGAGTGAGCAAACACCTGGGGAGCAGAAACTGCAACCCCCACCCCAAGCCGCCAGAAGAGCCCAGTCACTTTTCCAAAGTTCCCCAGAGGAGAGTGCCGTTCCGAGTCAGAGAAGAACCACATAGAGAACTGGGAAGTGCCCTGTGGCTTTATGGACTGGCATCCTGTTTGTCAGCCAGGAAAGGCCTCCGTACCCTCTGGGCGGGCATCTCAGTCTGAAGATGAGCAGACCGAAGTTCAGGCAGGGGAAGTGACTTCCTCAAGGGCTCCCGGTAAGCAGGTGGCTGGGCTGGGGCTGGAACCCAGGCCTCCTGGCTCCCAGCCAGCTCTCTCTTCACCTGCCTTGTTATCTGTCCCTGGCTCAACCTCACAGGAAGCGGGTACTCAGGCCCCCCCCGCAAGACCGCACATCAGAACTGGCTTCTGGAGGGCGGCTCGACAGGCGCTGCTGTGGTCTGTCCAGCCTACTTTGGGGACTTCCACGGGCGTGACCGTATTCTAAGAAGAGTAATGAGTAATCGTTTTCAGTCCTTGATTTAAAAAGTAAGAAAGGGCCAGGGGCCGTGGCTCACACCTATCATCCCAGCACTTTGGGAGGCCGAGGTGGGTGGACTGCTTGAGGTTAGGAGTTCAAGACCAGCCTGACCAACATGGTGAAACCTCATCTCTACTAAAAATACAAAAATAGCCAGACAAGGTGGCAGATGCCTGTAATCCCAGCTACTCAGGAGGCTGAAACCGGAGAATCGCTTGAACCTGGGAGGCAGAGTTTGAGGTGAGCCAAGATTGGGCCACTGCACTCCAACCTGGGTGACAGAGCAAGACTCTGTCTCAAAAAAAAAAAAAAAAAGTAAGAACGAGATTGAGTTTTGTATGTCTTGCCACAGAAATATGTCCCTGATATATGAACAGTCAATTGTGCTGGACTCCCTTTGGGAGGAAAGACGGACAGAACTTGCCCCTGGAAAGAAAGTTGTCTAGAAGGAGCTGCGCCAAACTGTCCACGGCGGCTGAGATTTGGGGAGGGGCAAAGGTGAAAACAGGCTTTGCTTTTAGCTTTCTACACTTCTGAGTCATTTCACATTTTTACAATAAACTTGGTTTATGTTTGTAATTACAAGAAGAGAGTAAGAAAACTTATTTTCAGTAAAATCTCTGTGGTTTGCAGGGGTCTCCTCTGGTCTGCTGGGACATGGCTGGTTCAGCCTGACCCTCCTCTGGCCGAGGGAGGAAGCCCAGGAGCCACACCCTCACACTGTGCAATAAACACCCAGATCCGACTGGGTTCTGTGGCTCACGCCTGTAATCCCAACACTTTGGGAGCCTGAGGTCGGCAGATCACTTGAGACCAGGAGTTCAAGACCAGCCTGGCCAACATGGCGAAAACCCATCTCTAATAAAAACACAAAAATTAGACGGGCACGGTGGCTCATGCCTGTAATCCCAGACCTTTGAGAGGCCAAGGCAGGAGGATCGCTTGAAGTCAGGAGTTTGAGACCAGTGTGGCCAACATGGCAAAACCCTGTCTCTACTAAAAATACAAAAATTAGCCAAGTGTAGTGGCGTGCACCTGTAGTTCCAGCTACTCAGGAGGGTGAGGCACGAGAATCACTTGAACCCAGGAGGTGGAGGTTCCAGTAAGATGAGATTGCACCACTGCACTCCAACCTGGACAACAGAGTGAGACCCCATCTCAAAAAAAAAAAAAACCTCCCATATGCCCTTCACCTAGGCTCACAGATTGTCAGCATTTTGCTCCACTGTCTCTCACCGAGTATCTGTACACATTTTGTTTGCTGAGCCATTTGGAAGTACCTACACATGTCAGGACCATTTCCTGCTGGCCTCCTGAGAACAAGGACCTGCTCTTACATAACCGGGAATGATAATCACATTCAGGAGAGTTCACACTGACACAATGCGGCTCCCATTGCACCCACCATCCCAACACTCTCCTTTATGTAACTCTGCCATGTGCATGTTTTTAATATGCATCTTCAGTTTTGTGCTGGGTTCTCCTCTCTTCCTACTTCACCCTGCCTACTTTTCTCGGGTCCTGCCTGTCCCTGAGGCTCGCGGTGTGCCTTGCCTCTGACTGCTGCATTTTCCCACCGGGGACAAGGCTACAGTGAGCCCACCTGTGCCCTAGAGCAGCGCTGCTCAGAGTCCACCCCCGCATCTGATCTCCTGGGGCTCTGGTGGGAATGCAGAGCTGACTCAGGACTGCAGTAGGGCCTGATGCACCCCAGGAGATGTGGACACAGACGGTGTTTTGCGCCATGAAGCCCCTGCTCCTGGATTTGTGTCTGATTGTCTTTGGTGGGGAGGGTTGGGCTCAAGAACTCACTTGCTGTTTCTTGGAGCTTGAGAACTTATGGTCACCAAGTAGGGTCAGTCCAAGCCTGACGATGGCTGCCCTGTGTGTCCCTGCTCCCACGAAGGCCTGGACCTTTTGCTGCCCCCCTTTCCCCACCCAGACTCCCCTCCTTCTTTCTGCATCGCAGCCCAGACTGGTGATGGAAACAGCAGCTTCCCATGGTGGACACGGCTCCCTTCTGTTCTTTCAGGCCGGAAGAGCACCCAGAGGGCTGGGGTGATCAGCCTTCCACGCTTGTCCCAGGCACCTCTGTGGGTGAATATTTCTGGAACTGAGTATGAGTTACTACGTGGTCACAGACCTCGGTCCACCTACCTTTAGCTCACCCCTGTTTAAAGCCACGGCAACAGAGGCACAGAGAGATTGAGCAGCTTCTCCGAGGCTACACAGCCAGCCAGACGAAAGGGCTAGAGCTCAACCACCAGGCAATGGTAAGGAGGAAGCCCACTCTCCAGGCAGCGTGAGAGGTGAGAATGCCTCTCACCAACCGCGCTGCGGAGAAAATGACTGCCCAGTGGCCCCTCGCCCCCTCTCCTCGCTCTGGCCTTCTGTTCCTCACCTGCTCCAGCCCCTCCCTTCCTCGGGGCTGTCCCTTGACACTTCCCCTAAAGTGCTTCCCGTCACTGACCTGCACCACACCCCACTCAACCTCTGTGCAGACATCATGAAGTCAGAGAGGAGTCTGCTCTGAGTCACTTGTCCTGTCTTGCCCGTTGCTGCTGTGATCAGTGTCATTTAGGGACCCATAATTCCCCACAGGGGCCAGTCTTGCTTGAGGATCAGAATCTGCTTCCCAGCTGTGTGAGCCTGGGCAAGTCACTTCACCCGCCTGGATTTCAGTTTCCTCTTCTGTCAAATCAGCACAGTGGCCCCCCTCACAGCCTGCTACAGGGTCAGAGCCCAGTAAACAGGGACTGTTACTCATGTCACTTGATTCATAAACAAATGTTAAAATATTTTCACTACCAAAGCAGTCGCTCAGTCCATTCTAGTTATAAAAAATTATAATGAAACACAAAGCTAACGAGCCCCTGGCACCCACTGCTGGTTGGGTGAGTAATTTCCAGGACTGTCTTCTGCCTCATCGAGAGAGGCACAGGAGGGCCTTAAAATGATCAGCAAGGCCATCCTGTGTCGCTGAGTCCTAACTTGCTTCTTCCACTCAGCTCTTTGTCTCCGAGACATCCTCATGCTTTATCTTTTATTTTTACTTATTTCTTTTTCTTTCCTGCTTTCCTTTCTTTCTTATTTTCTTTTGTAGAGACAGGGTCTCACTCTGTGGCCCAGGCTGGAGTGCAGTGGTGCGATCATGGCTCACGGCAGCCTGGACCTCCTGGTCTCAAGCCATCCTGCCCACTCAGCCTCCCAAGTATCTGGGACTACAGATGTGTGCCACCACGCCGCACTGATTTTTTTTTTTTTTTTTTTTTTGAGAGTCTCGCTTTGTCACCCAGGCTGGAGTGTAGTGGGACTGCAGGCATGCGTCACCACACCTGGCTAATTTTTCTATTTTTAGTAGAGATGGGGTTTCACCATGTTGCCCAGGCTGGACTCAAACTCCTGGCCTCAAGTGATCCGCCCACCTCGGCCTCCCAAAGTGCTGGGATTACAGGTGTGAGCCACCGCGCCCAGCCCCAGCTGACTTTTTAAAATCATTTTGTAGAGATGAGGTGTTGCTATGTTGCTGGTACTGGTTTCAGACTTCTGGTCTCCAGCAAGCCTCTTGCCTCTGCTGGGATTCCAGGTGTGGGCTGCTCTGCCTGGCTGCTGTATCTTCTATGGAGCGTGCTCCCTCCTGCCTTCTGTTTTGGCCTTCACAGGTCTGTGATGTGAACTGGACAGGCAGTATCCCCTTTTTGCGGATGGAAAAACCGAGGTTCCAAAACATAAATGTCATCTGCCGAAGGACACACAGGGAGGAAGGGGCTGCATCCTAAATCCAGACCTTCCCACTCTGGAAGGCTGAAGATGTGTTTGCTGGGATCCACCACCCACTCGGAGACAGAAGCTCTGCACAGCTTCACTGTTCATTCATTCATTCATTCATTCATCCCACCTGCGCCGGGAGCCAGGCCTCCTGCTGGGATGAGTAAGATTCCAGTAGTGGCTGTGTACAAGTGGCATTCACGAAGGGAGATGAGAAGTCTTCGGCTGCGCCCTACACCACGCAGGTCTCGTTCCCGTGAGGAGAGAGACTGGGAGAAAGGGGAAAAAGGCTCTTCATTTCTTTCTTTTTTTCTTTCTTTCTTTGAGATGGAATTTTGCTCTGTTGCCCAGGCTAGAGCACAGTGGCACGATCCCGGCTCACTGCACCCTCCATCCCCCAGGTTCAAGTGATTCTCCTACCTCTGCCTCCTGAGTAGCTGGGATTACAGGCACATGCTACCACGCCCTGCTAATTTTTGTATTTTTGGTAAAGATGGGGTTTTGCCATGTTAGCCAGGCTGGTCTCAAACTCCTGACCTCAGGTGTTCTGCCTGCCTCGGCCTCCCAAAGTGCTGGGATTATAGGCATGAGCCACAGCGCCTGGCACTTCATTTCTATGCTGCTTGTAGTTTTAGAGACAAACATGATTTCTTTTGTTATTAAAAATAGAAAAACAAAACCAGTGGGATCCCTAGAGAGATACACTCAGGGTAGAGCCAGGCGAGACACTGGGTGTGGGCCTTACTCAACGGCAGCCCAGGACTCCTGGAATCTGAGATGCTGGCTCCCGGGCAAAGTCTCAGAATGTGAAAGGGTAAGACGGGGGAAGTGTGGAATTGTCAGCAGTGCTCAGCCCCATTAAGAGGGCCCCCAAAACCTGAAGGTCATTTCCTCCTGCACGGTGGATGTATTTATTTTACATATCTGGCCAAGCACAGGGGAAACAGCCAGGCTATGGAGCCGAGGGCCCAATAGAGAAAGGGGAGAAAAGAAAACAGAAGGTGGAGCGGTGTTTTATGAGCAGCTTTAAATCCCCCTCCCACAATGAATCAGGAGGGCTGCTAACGAGGAAGACTCCGGAAAGTCTGGGGGCAGGAGTCAGGGGGAGACACAGGGCAATCAATCAACATGGATGAAAATGCACGTGTGCTTGTTCACACATACACACACGCGTGCACACACACATGTGCACACTGAGTGTGTACGCACATGCACTTATGATGCACACATGTGCACACATGCATACACAGGCATGCACACACATATGCACACATGTACATAGGCATGCACGCATGCTCACACACATATACACACACACAGAGCTGTTCCAAGGAGAACAGAGGTGGGGGAAAAGAACACATAACCCACAAGGTTAAAAACCCCAGCTGGGCTCCCTATTGTCACGATCACCCTTAGGGAGCATGTGGGCTTCACTGCCTGTCCCCCACCATCCCCTCCCATAGGGCCTAGGAGTTAGGCCTGGTACGAGATGTGGTCTGACTCACGTGCACACGCACACACACTCATTTACACACACACTTCTTTAATATCTTTTCCTCTGGGGGACACAACTTGGCCAACCTCTGAAAGGTTGCCTGTGATTCCTGTGTTTTCCACAGTTGCCAGCCCCTGCCCCTTGGGCAGCAGCAGAAGGCAGTTAGTGGCACCTGGGGTGGTGTTGGGCACCTTGGTCCAGCTGCCCGCCAAGCTCCTAGTGCAGACCCTGGTTCAAAGCCTCTGGGAATGGGAGGTCTTCTTTCCAGCATCACTGGGTCCTACCCTAGGTAGGGACCCTGAGAGGGCCTGTGGGACAGGTGGAGAGAAGAAAACAAGGACAGAAGACGCAGGAGGAGGGTGGCTGGGGGAGGGAGAGTCCAGGGCAACGTGTCCAGGTCAGCCGGCCATCAGCAACCCAGGCCCCCTTTGAGGGACCGGGAGTGGGTCCACTGTGGGGTGAGGCAGGAGCTGATGGGCAGCCTGTGCCCCTGGCGTGGGGCCTGGAGCCACTACAGGTCACAGAGACTGGCAGTCAAGAAGGAAAACTGGATGTGGACCCTCTGGGCCCCATGAGGATGGGGTCAGCACACCCACCGCTGAGCGTGGGGGAAGGGAAATGCAGGTTTGGGCGCCAGAAGGGGACAGAGTTGGCCTGGAAAGGTGCCCAGTGTCCACTCAGTCGTGCAGGGAAGCTTTGCCCCCAGCTGCCAACCTCCGGCACACCACTGACTACTTCGGACCTCAGTTTCTCCAGTCTCTGAGAGACTGCGGGGTCGCATCTCCCACAGAGTTATGGCTCATTTGAATGCTACCGACTGTCCCTACCCACCCGGCCCTCCTGCAGCGCCTCTCCCTCACACACTGCCATCAATCAGCAGCTCAGCAGGCCAAGAATTTCTACCAATTGCCTCTCTCTGCAAAACAAACAAACCGAAAGGAGGCACAGTTGAAGTGTCTTTGGATCCCCTGCCTGATCCTTAGCCCGGCCTGATTTCCTCTAGGTCCAGGTGTACAAAAACGTCACCTTTCCTCGCAGTGGAGAAACAGCCCCCGAGTTTTGATGCAGGCCACGGGGAGGAGCTGGTTCTGGAGGACAACACAGCAAAGAAGACTGGTGATCGCAGCCTTGAAATTATCCAAGGCCACGCCTCGCCCCTCCTAAGCACCTCTCCAAACTGCGGTGCGTCTGTGGGGAGGGTGGCAAAGCCAACAGCAGCTTCTGCCAGAAGGGAGTGCCCGTCTCAGAGCCTGCGGCCACTGTCTAAGACAAGGATGCGGTAAACTGTCTGTTGTCTGAAGGAGGGGCCTGTGGGGGACAGTGACGGGCTTGGTGACCCCAGAATCTGCTCCAGTCCACTCCCACCCGCTCCTTTAGGGAATGTGAGCTGCAGGCTTCCAGAGCCCCAGATGTTGGCCACCAGCTTTGTAGCTGTCACCAGCCTTCCCAGGACCAAACTGATGGCTGTGGCCAGGGGGAGGAGGAACCAGCAGCATCCCCCCCATTTTCTGGGGGAGTCCAGGGCAAGTCATGGAGGGAGTGACGGCTGCTGTGGAGCCTGGGCTGAGCTTGCCCCAGCCCCTGTCAGTCCCAGAACCCGGGATGGTGTTTGCCAAGTTCTGCCTTTAGCCACCCTGAGAAGGTGGTGGCCAACGTCCGCTCCCAGTACCTCCCCGAGAGGACACCGCCCCAACCCCGCCCCATGCCTCCACCTCATCCATGCAGGCTGCGGATGCTCTGTGTCCCTGCTTCGACATCGCCACTGTCCTTGATGGGGTTTGCAGGCCCAGGACCAGGTGGGAGAGGAGGAAGCTTCAGGTGAAAGAGAAGAGAACGGCAATCTACTAGAAGCTGGTTTTTAATTTGCATATACAGACATGCATAGATAGGCTGGGCACGGTCTCTTACACCTATAATCCCAGCACTTTGGGAGGCTGAGGTGGGTGAATCACTTGAGGTCAGGAGTTCACAACCAGCCTGGCCAACATGGCAAAACGCTGTCTCTCCTAAAAATGCAAAACTTAGCTGGGCATGGTGGCGGATGCCTATAATCCTAGCTACTTGGGAGGAGAATCACTTGAACCCCAGAGGCAGAGGTTGCGTGAGCCAAGATCATGCCATTGCACTCCAGCCTGGACGACAAGAACAAAACTCCATCTACAAAAAGAAAGAAATGCATATATAAAAATATATATTTTTATTTTTACAATATAATTATATATGTGTGTGTATATATTGTGTGTGTGTGCGTGTGTGTGTGTGTGTGTGTGTATGGAGAGAGAGAAAGAGAGAGGACAACCTGAGAAGCTTGAAAACCTGTTTATTATTATATGACATTAGAAAATGATTGGTAGTTTTTTTTAGATATTAGATTATGGGGCCGGGCACAGTGGCTCATGCCTGTAATCCCAGCACTTTGGGAGGCCGACGCAGGAGGATTGCTTGAGGCCAGGAGTTTGAGACTAGCCTGGTCCACATGACAAAACCCCATCTCTACTAAAGATACAAAAAAATAGCCGGACGTGGTGGCATGTACCTGTGGTCCCATCTAGAGAGGCTGAGGCTCAAAAAATCACTTGAACCTGGAACGCAGAGATTGCAGTGAGCCAAGATCATGCCACTGCACTCCAGCCTGGGCAGAGCAAAACTAAAAAAAAAAGATTATGGGACAGGCGCATTGGTTTACGTCTGTAATCTCAGCACTTTGGGAGGCTGAGGCAGGAGGATTGCTTGAGTCCAGGAGTTCAAGACGAGCCTGGCAACACGGTGAAACTTCATCTCTATAAATAAATAAATATGTGTGTGTGTGTGCGCGTGTGCATAAAATTAGCTGGGCAGTGGGTATCATGTTGCATGCCTGAGGTCTCAGCAAGTTGGGAGGCGGAGGTTGGAGAATCACCAAAGCCCAGGAAGTCAAGGCCGCAGTGAGCCGAGATTGCGCCACTGCACTCCAGCCTCCGTGACAGAATATTGAATTATAGAGGAGTGAATGTCATCGTGTTTACAGCTCAGTTTGAAATGTTTTGGAATAGACAGATAAAACACATACAGCAAGTGTCAGCAGCTAACACATCTGGTTGGTGGCTGCGTGGATATTTGTATGGAGATTTGTTAGATTACTCCTGCACATTTTCTGTATGTTTGAAAATTTTCATAATGAAAATGTCTACATAATTTCAGGTGAGAAAGGGCCCCCAGGGTCATCTCAGTTCTCTTGTTCCCTCCTGACCCTGCACTTCTGTCTTCACCTCCAGGAGGAATGCTCCTGGGCAGACCCCTGTTTCCTTTGGGTGTGGGAATGGAGGTCCTCCCAGGAAGACGAATTAGAGCTACTCAGAAGGGCGAACCATTCACCATCTCTGATGGTGCCTCCTGGAGCAGCTGACGATGCCCTGCTCATGTCCACTTGTCTCCTCAACCTCAGGGATACTCCTTTTGGAGTGAGAAGCTCTATAGAAAGATGCTACCTGCTTATTTTGTATAATTAAAAGAAGAGAGAAAACGGACTAGTCTAGCTGTCCATGAGTAGGAAATTGGCGGCAAAATTTAATAGCTGTGTGTTATTATAGTGTTATAGTTATTATAGCATCCTGACATGCAAGTATGTCCATGATACTGTGAAGAAAATAGCAACTTGGCCGGGCGCGGTGGCTCACGCCTATAATCCCAGCCCTTTGGGAGGCCAAGGCGGCTGGATCACGAGGTCAGGAGTTCGAGGCAAGCCTGGCCACATGGTGAAACCCCATCTCTACTAAAAACTACAAAAATTAGCTGGGCGCAGTGGCAGGCGCCTGTAATCCCAGGTACTTGGGAGGCTGAGGCAGGAGAATCGCTTGAACCTGGGAGGTGGAGGTTGCAGTGAGCCGAGATTGCGCCACTGCGCTCCAGCCTGGGAGACAGAGTAAGACTCCATCTCAAAAAAAAAAAAAAAAAAAGATAACAGAAAAAGAAAATAGCAACTTGAGAACACTGCGTATGATGTGATACTTCAAAAAGAAAACATGGGCCAGGCGTGGTGGCTCGTGCCTGTCATCACAGCTTTTTGGGAGGCCAAGGTGGGAGGATTGCCTGAGCCTAGGAGGTCAAGGTTGCCGTGAGCCATAATCGTGCCACTGCACTGCAACCTGAAAGACACAGCAAGACCCTGTCTCAAAAAAGAAAAAGAAAAAAACTAAAGAAAAGAAAACACTATATCTATAATCATGGTGTATTTCTAGAGAACGATCTAGAAGGTGGCCTAGCTGTTCACAGTGGTTTCTTCTGGAGAGTGAGATTAGGTGGCGCAGGAGACACTGTCACTCTTCATGTCAAGCATGCCTGCATTTTGGAATCTGTTTACAGTCCTCACAGCACACATCTCAGCGCACTTGCTACATTTCAGGCACTGTAATGATACCTAGTACTTGCATAGCACTAAGGGACTCACACACATTAACTCATTGAATCTGCACACGATTTAATCCATGTTCTTATCATCTCTCCCAGGTTAAAGATGAGTGGTGGCTGGGCATGGAGGCTCACTCCTGCAATCCCTGTGCTTTGGGGAGGATCATCTGAGACCAGGAGTTGGAGCCCAGCCTGGGCAACATAGTAAGATCCTGTCTCTACAAAATATTTAAAAATCAGCCAGATGTGGTGTCACTCACCTGTAGTCCCAGCTACTTGGGAGGCCAAGGTGGGAGGATTGCTTGAGCCCAGGAGGTCAAGGCTGCTGTGAGCCACGATCGCATCACTGCACTCCAGCCTGGGCAACAGAGCAAGACCCCTTGTCTCAAAAAAAAAAAGAAAAAACGGAGGCACAGAGTAGTTGAGTAACTTGCTCACAGTCACACAGCCAGGATTTAAACCTGGAAATCTCTCTCAACTGATAGTGCCACTACAACTCTGTTATGTCGCCTCAGAGGCCTTGTCTCACTGGGTCCTCACAACCCCTCTCCAGTTCTCCAGGGGCCCCTCGCCTCACTGTAGTACTGTAAGAGCAGCTGAGGAGGCTGACCGGACACAGTTCGGCTGGCGTGAGGTTTGTCCTCTTCTCTTCTTAGGAGGAGGAGAGGACCCCAGAGAAATAAACATCTACACATGCATGAGGTCCCACGAGCAACAAAGCACTTTCTCTTCCACGGACACAGGGTTAGACCTGGAAGTCAGGGGCCCAGCTGCTCACTTAACAGATGAAGAAACAAGCCCAGAAACAAGAAGCGTCCGGATGAGTTTGGGGTGGCCATTCCTGAGGCCAGGGTCTTGCGGGGGCCAGGGGGCAAATGCATGCCAGTCCTGTCCCCCTCAAGGCTCCTGGTCTTACCTTCTGCAGGTGGTGAGGACTGAGTCTTGAGGTCCTAGCTGTCTCCACACATGCAGCCAAAGTGGCCTGTCTGGGGACCCCTGTCCAGCACTTATCTCACCCCTCGCTGGGGCCTGGATCGAGGTGTCGCACTGCCTTGGAGCCACACCTTAGAATTCTGAGAATAAGAAGTGGCCCGACACCCAGGAGGGGACACACCCAAATGTTCACAGTGACAGCTCTGGGGTGTGAAATTGCGGGTGATTTTTATTTCCTTCTTTGTACTTTCCCACAGTTTCCAAATTTTTCAGTGGTGAACATGCATCGCTATTATAATTAGAAAAAAAAACAGACTGGATTTTTTTTTTCTTCGGGAGAAACCAAGGACATATCACAGCAAGTATTTTAGCCAGTAAGTGTAAAATGTGCGAACCGAGAAGGGGAAACCAGAGAGGCAGAGAGGTGAAAAACCAGCATTTGCTGGGTGCCTGGGCTGCGGGAACTGTGGTGCCAGGAAGGCTGCGTCCGTGGCCTCCTCAGTCCTCCCAGCTACCCGGGGGATGTTGGTGCTGTGATCTCTGTTTACCAATGGGGATACTGAGGCACAAGAAGGAAAGCAGCGTGCCCAAGTTCACCCAGCCGGCGTGCGGTAGAGCTAAAATTTGAACCAGACTGTCTTCCTACAAAGCCCCTGTCCTCTTCACCTTCCCATGCTGCCTTTCCAAGAGGTGGCAGAAACGCAATTTCAAAACCATTTCGGGCTGGGTGCCATGGCTCACTCCTGTAATCCCAGCACTTTGGGAGGCTGAGGAGGGCGGATCATTTGAGATGAGGAGTTCGAGACCAGCCTGGCCAACATGGTGAAACCCCATCCCTACTGAAAATACAAAAATTAGCTGGGCGTGGTGGCAGATGCCTGTAATTCCAGCTACTTGGGAAGCTGAGGCAGGAGAATCACTTGAACATGGGAGGTGGAGGTTGCAGTGAGCCGAGATTGCACCACTGCATTCCAGTGTGGGTGACAGAGCAACTCCATCAGGAAAAAAAGAAAAATAGTTTGGTTTAAAAGCATCCAGCCAAGGACCTGTTATCCAGGGCCTCTCAGAGAAGAGTCTCCAGTCTTCACTACAGAAGGTCTCCTCCAGGCAACATGGTATTGAAACCCAGACAGTGCCTGCTGCTTATTATTTGCCATTGTCTTGATGACAGAGGGTCATTTTTGTGTTCTGGTACCCTGCTCTGTCTGGCGGTATTAAGGTCTAATGTAGCTAGAGCTGAAGTGGACTTGGTCTACCATATGCTTGCTAGTAGCACTGAAAATTGGCACAATTTGAAGAAATAGCCACAAATGGGTTGAGGTCTCTTGACTCAGGAATTCCATCCCCAGGGACAGATTTCTAAGAACTGCTTCAGAAATAAGAAGCTGTGTGCACAAAGATGTTCATATCAGTATTAACTACAAAATGTGCTCATTTACTACAAAATCAACTCATTAAATTTGAAAAAAATTTACAATACAACACTGTGAGGGGAGATGCTATAAAATATGATCTTTTACAATCGATAAACAGTGGTCACCAGCCTCTAATGGCCCCAGCAATCCTTGCCCCCTGGTAATTACACCCTTGTGAAGTCCCCTCTTACACTGAATAGGGCTGACATGGCGACCAACAGGATATGATGAATGACCATGAGTGATTTCCAACAAGAGCTCATGAAAGATGTTGCAGCTTCTGCCTTGGTCTCTTGATCATTCACTCTGGGGAAAGCCAGAGTCATGTCATGTCATGAAGAAACCCAAGCCACACTGTGGAGAGTCCCTGTAGAGAGGAAGGAAGGCCTCCTGCCAGCAGCCATGTGAGTGAAGTTGGAGATGGAGACCCTCTAGCAACAGTCAAGCCCCAGTCAGATGTCTGCAGCCCTGTAGGACATCCCAGCTGCAACCACAGGAGAGGCCCTGAGCCGAAACTGCCCAGTGAGGCTGCTCTTGAAATTCCTAACCCATAGAAACTATGCGAGATAAATGTTATTGTTTTAAATCACTAGGTTTTGGGGTGGTTTGTTCCACAGCCATAGATGCAATAGATAGATGGTTCATCAATGGGGTCCCATATGGCAATGAGAATGAATGAATTATTGCTATGCACATCCATGTTGTTGAATTTTATAAATCTAATGTTGAATAAAAGTAGCAGATGTCAAAGAGAACATAGGTCTTGGTTCATTTTCTGTTGCTGTACCAGAATACCACAGATCGAGTAATCATAAAAAGAAATGTGCTGGGCATGATGGCTCACACCTATAATCCCAGAACTTTGGGAGACAAAGATGAGTGGATTGCTTGAGCTCAGGAGTTTGAGACCAGCCTGGGAAACATGGTGAAAACCCCATCTCTATCAAAAATTAAACAATTAGCCAGGTGTGGTAGTGCGCATCTGTAGTCCCAGCTACTAGGAAGGCTGAGGTGGGAGGATGGTGTCAGCCCAGCAGGCCGAGGTTGCAGTGAGCTGAGATTGCACCACTGCACACAATTCAGCCTGGGTGACAGAGCTGGACTCTTTCTCAAATTAAAAAAAAAAAAGAAAGAAAAGGAAGGAAGGGAGGAAAAGAAAGAGAAAGAAATAAAGAAAGCGAGAAAGAGAAAGAAAGAAAGGAAAGAAAGAAGGACAGAAAGAAGAAAGGAGGAAAGGAAAGAAAAAAGGAAGGGGAAAGAAAAAAATGTATATCTTACATTTAGGGAAGCACAAGCCTGAGAAGCTGCATCTGGTGAGGACCTTCTTGCTGTGTTATAACATGGCAGAGGGCATCACATGACGAGAGGGCAAGAGCATGCCAGTTCAGGTCTCTCTTCCACTTCTTATGGGCCACCAGTCCCAACCATGGGGGGCTCACCCTGATGACCTTACCTAATTCTAATTACCTCCCAACGGCCCTTCCTCCCCTCCAAATACCATCAACATATGAATTTGGGAATTAAGTTTCCAATGCAGAAAATTCTGGGGGACACATTCAGACTATAGTAATATACTTCATGATTTTATTATCAAAGGTCAAAAACAGTCCGAATTCATCTACGCTGTTAGAAATTGGGGTAGTTGTTACCTTTGGAAGGGGAAGGTTGGTGACTGGGACAGGTAAGGGGAGGACCTCCAGGTGCTGGTAATGTCCTCTTTCTTGACCTGGGGGAGTGGTTACATGGGTGTGCTTAGTTTTCAAAAATTCAAACTAAGGCTGAATGCAGAGGCTCATGCCTGTAATCCCAGGACAGCCGAGGTAGGAGGACCACCTGAAGCCAGGAGTTTGAGACCAGCCTGACCAACATGGTGAAACCCTGCCTCTACAAAAAATACAAAAATTAGCTGGGCATCATGGCTGGCGCCTATCATCCCAGCTACTCAGGAGGCTGAGGCAGGAGAATCACTTGAACCTGGGAGGTGGAGGTTGCAATGATCTGAGATTGTGCCACTGCACTCCAGCCTAGACAACAGAGTGAGGCTGTGTCTCAAAAAAAGAAAAGAAAATTCAAACAGAGCTGTACATTTGTACATTTAAGATTTGTGCCCTAGTCTGTGTGCATGCTGTGTGCAAACAGACTATTGTGTGTTCCAATAAAAGAAGTTTTAAATATTTAAATATTGTGTATTTCAACAAAAACTGTTCTTAAATTATCATTTTACACTCACTATATAAAATCTAGACACATATGATCAGGCCTTGCTCAGTGAAACTGGCAGAACCACAGGAGAGTCTGTGCAATGATTTGCAGCCCCGTGAAATGCATACGCACATGGAAGGCAGGATGGAAGCAAATGGAATGTCTGTGTTGGGGAGGCAAAGGATTCTGCGTAGCTTTTAAATACTTAGGTATTTCATTGATGAATGTATTATAGTGCCTTGTCAAAGAGAATGAAAAAAGGGCTTAGAGGTCTCCTACATTTCCATGTAGTGTCTAACCAAAAAGTAAAATACAGTCCCCGAAGGAATAAGCTTTTTATTCACTGAAAAATTGGCCATCCGGAATAACTCCTTCCCAGAGATTTTGCAAATTGTTCAAGTGTGGTTTTTCCAGCAGAATCAGTTATTGAAACTACCGTTTTCACGAAGGCAGAAAAGTGGAGGTCTATTTGCAAGGCTCGCAGTTCAGCCAGGCTTGGAGAGAAGCCATGCCAAGTGGGAGCAAAGGTGTTGGCAACACGGTGGGCAAACAAGCAGCAAGTATCAATTTGCTGCAAAGTAAGAAGGAAAGGTGCGGGCCTGGAGGATCCTTCCTGGTGCTGATAAAACAGAATCAAAGCAGAAACACCACCCTCAAATCCCCAAACAGGCCAGGCGTGGTGGCTCGTGCCTGTAATTCCAGCACTTGGGGAAGAGAATTACTTGAGCCCAGGAGTTCAAGAACAGCCTAGGCAACATAGCAAGACCCAGTCTCAAAAAAAAAATAATAATAATAATAATCCCCGGCTGGGCGCGGTGGCTCACACCTATAATCCCAGCACTTTGGGAGGTCGAGGCAGGTGGATCACAAGGTCAGTATTTCAAGACCAGCCTGGCCAACATGGTGAAACCCCATCTCTACTAAAAATACAAAAATTAGCTGGGTGTGGTGGTGGGCGCCTGTAATTCCAGCTACTTGGGAGGCTAAAACAGGAGAATCACTTGAACCTGGGAGGCAGAGGCTGCAGTGAGCTGAGATTGTGCCATTGCACTCTGGCCTGGGAGACAGAGGGAGACTCCGTCTCAAAAAAAAAAAAAAAAAAAAAAAAATCCCCAAACAGCTCCAGACTCAAGAAATCAGGGAGAATTCTTAGTTTTACTGAGCAGTGAACTCTGGATTTCCCATAATAGCTATCCGGAAGTCCTATGTAGTTCTCGAGAGGAATAAAACATTCCGATATTCAGGTATCATTGTGAAGATGGAGAATCTGTTTAGCAGGCCCTCCCATATGTCATCATCTTGCTCAAATATCTTCAGTGGCTCTCCTGGCTTGTGACTGAACAGTGTTTTTTTTTTTTTTTTTTTGAGACGTAGTCTCGCTCTGCTGCACAGCCTGGAGTGCAGTGGCGCGATCTCGGCTCACCACAGCCTCTGCTTCCCAAGTCCAAGCAATTCCCCTGCCTCAGCCTCCCAAGTAGCTGGGACTACAGACACGCACCACCATGCCTGGCTAATTTTTGTCTTTTTAGTAGAGACAGTGTTTCACTATTTTGGCTAGGCTGGTTTTGAATTCCTGACCTCAGGTGATCCGCCCACCTTGGGATTACAGGCGTGAGCCACCACATCCGGCCAGCACAGTCTTAAAAGGTGTCCCTGATTGGGCCCGAAAGCGTAGGTTCAATTCACCATGCGCCCAAGACAGTGTTTCGTTTGGCCTCCAGGCCAAGTCCCCATTGTACCCTACACCTGGGAACTCCCTTCACCACTAGTCTTTATATGATGAAGGGCTTTCGAAGCTTCAGAGCCGTGGAAGAAACCACAAGGAAAATCTCTGACAGATCGTGTCACATAAAAATAAAAAATTCCAGTATAATGAAAAAATATAAGCAAAATTAAAACACAAAAAAATGGGGGAAAGGCTTGCAGAAATGCCACAAATGGATGGTTAGAATCCTTAATTTTTTATTTTTATTTATTTATTTATTTATTTTTGAGACAGAGTTTGGCTCTCGTTGCCCAGGCTGGAGTGCAATGGCGCAATCTCAGCTCACCGCAACTTTTGCCTCCTGGGTTCAAACGATTCTCCTGCCTCAGCCTCCCAAGTAGCTGGGATTACAGGCATGCGCCACCAGGCTCAGCTAATTTTGTATTTTTTAGTAGAGACGGGGTTTCTCCATGTTAGTCAGGCTGGTCTCGAACTCCCGACTTCAGGTGATCTGCCCACCTCGGCCTCCCAAAGTGCTGGGATTACAGGTGTGAGCCACTGCGCCCTGCCAGAATCCTTAATTTATAAAGAGCTTACATAAATGGATTAAAAAAGACAAAAATGTTCATGAATAAAAGGGTAAAAGACATAAACAATAAAACGCAAATGCAAATGACCAATAAATATTGGCGGGTGGTGAGGCGGGGGCCTCGGGAGAATTCTTAATCTCTCTGAGGGCCAAAGAAATGCAAAATAGCAATGAAATAACATTAAGTCAGCAAAGATATTGCTCTCTGTTAGCTGAAGCGTAGGAAGATGGCATTTGCACAGGCACTGGGAATGTGTAAACCAATGAAGTATTTCTGCAAGCCACTTGGTGATATTTATCAAAAGCCTGAACACGTTCCTACTTTTCAGACACTTTTTTTTTTTATCATTTCCTTAGAAACTCTGGCAAATACTTTGGTGATATTTATCATTCTCCTTAAAATGTTCATATTTCTTTTGGTTCATATTTCCAAATATTTCCTCTGAAGCTTAGAAGTTGAAGTACAGTCAAAGCAGTATGTACAAGATGTCCACTGCAACATAAATGTGTGGTGATTAAAAGCTGGAAACGGCCGGGCACAGTGGCTCATGCCTGTAATCCCAGTACTTTGGGAGGCAGACGTGGGTGGATCACCTGAGGTCAGGAGTTCGAGACCAGCCAGACCAGCATGGTGAAACCCCATCCCTACTAAAAATACAAAATTAGCTGGGCGTGGTGGCACATGCCTGTAATCCCAGCTACTCAGGAGACTGAGGCAGGAGATTCTCTTGAACCTGGGAGGTGGAGGTTGCAGTAAAGTGAGATTGTGCCAATGCACTCTGGCCTGGGCAACAAGAGTGGAACTCCATCTCAAAAAAAAAAAAAAAAAAAGCTGGAAACCACCTCAGCAACCTACAAATGGCAATGAGTAAGACAATTATGATGGGTCCTTGTGATTGAAAACACTGGGCAAATAGCCTTATAATAATCAAGAGAGGCTGAGTACAGTGGCTTACACTTGTAAACCCAGCATTTTGGGACGCTAAGGTGAGCAGATCACTTGAGCTCAGGGGTTTGAGGCCAGCCTAAGCAACATAGAGAAACCTTGTTTCTACAGAAAAAAAAAATAACAAAAATTATCTGGGCATGGTGGTGCGTGCTTATAGTCCCAGCTGCTCGAGAGGCTGAAGTGGGAGGATTGATTGAGCCCAGGTGGTTGAGGCTGCAGCGAGCCATGATTTTACGACTGCACTCCAGCCCGGGCAATAGAGCAAGACCCTGTTTCAAAAAAAAAAAAAAAAAAAAAATCAAGAGTTCCAGATGATGTGGGAAAATGCTTATAACAGATTTGTAATAGAAATTAAGCTATAAAATTATTAAAGAAAAAAAGAGTCCTAGCCAAACGGGCTGGAAAACACACTATAAATAGTCGTTTCTGGGTGGTAAATTTGGGAGAAATTTGTATATGTGTTTCTTTACTCTTTTCTGTACTTTCCAAAATTTGTGCAATGAGCAGAATTGCTTTGATAATCACTTAAACAATTCAAAACCTGTACAAAAAAAAAAAAATCCTCCTTGATACCCTGTTGATTTTCCTAGTGAAAACTTCCCTTTATCAATCTTCATAAGGTGAGTTCATTTTTTGTGAATGAATGAATGAATGAATGAAGAACACTTTCAGTCTCTTGCAATCGTTTCTCACCTTCCGCTTTTATGGCCCAGTTATTGTGCTTATGTCTTTTCTCCCTTGTGATCCTGGAAGGCCCTTAAAGGCAGAAATCACATGTCTCCATTAAGTCACATCTAGCCAGGGCCTTGCACCCGGAGGCATTTAACAGTATTATTTTTATTTTATTTATTTATTTTCTTGAGATGGAGTCTCACTCTGTCGCCAAGGCTGGAGTGCAGTGGCACGATCTTAGCTTACTGCAACCTCCACCTCCCAGGTACAAGCAATTCTCCTGCCTCAACTTCCCAAGTAGCTGGGACTACAGGCGTGCACCACCACGCCCGGCTAACTTTTTGTATTTTTAGTAGAGACGAGGTTTCACCATGTTGGCCAGGATGGTCTCGATCTCCTGACCTTGTGATCCACCCACCTCAGCCTCCCAAAGTGCTGGGATTACAGGCGTGAGCCACCGCGCCCGGCCTATGAATCTTCATAAGGCAGGTTCAATACATTTTTGTGAATGAATGAATGAATGAATAGCACTTTCAGTCTCTTGTGAATCGTTTCTCACCTTCTGCTTTTATGACCCAGTTATTTGTGTTCATATCTTTTCTCCCTTGTGATCCTGGAATTCCCTTAAAGGCAGAAATCATGTGTCTCCGTTAGTTCACATCAAGCCAGGGCCTTGCACCTGGAGGCATTCAACAGTATTATTTTTTAATAAATAGAGCATGCTATATAGTTAAGTGTGTGTGTTTTAACATGAGATAAATATAATTTTAAACATGAGAGCAAGAACCTGGTTGCCAAGGATTATGTGTTAAGCCCATTCCTTATGAAGTCAGGGGACTCCCTGAAAGCCGACAAGAGGGAATAAAGATGTCATTCCAGTAGCAATTCTGTCCCAGCCTAGCTGCCATCACATGGTTATGCCAAACACACTGTTGGGTCCCCCACATTGTCCGGTCCAAGGAGCCCCCATTCTACAACCAATAGAGCCTCGGGTGACTCACTCATCCTTAGTTCTTTATTCAAGGAGATGGGGGTGCTGGAATATTTCCAGCTTGATGTCATCATGGTTTCTTAAAAAATCTGATAATGCAAGTTGGCTTAGAATTTCAAGTTGAAAGGTAACTTTAAAACACTGCAGATTAAAGTACCAAAAAAATCTCTATTGATAATTCAATCAATGCTGTGCACCAGTCATTTGGGCTTCGCTTTATTTACATTTTTTATATTTATTTACATTTTCTGATCAAAAATAAATAGTAACAGGCAAACTCAAGATGCTGGCATAAACCATAGAATTCCTGAAGGAGCTGTAACAGCGGCAATTCTGCAGTAAAATACTTAAGAGATGAGATTAAATCTTTTTTCTTTCTTTTTTTCTTTTTTTTGAGACAGGCTCTCTGTGGCCCAGGCTGAAGTACAGTGGTGCGAACCTAGCTCACTGCAGCCTCGACTTCTTGAGCTCAAGAGATCCTCCCACTTCAGCCTCTTAAGCAGCTGAGCCTACAGGCGTGAGTCTCCGTGCCAGCCTTTGAATCATTTTTTAAAAGCATTTCTATGAAGTAAGGGAATGGAGAGGGCCCTGGGCTTTTCTCCTCTTGCCCCTTCCTTGATTGGGAAACCTCCCTTCAGCCACTTGAGAACCAGTCTGCTGGCTTACAGTGACCTCTGCAGACGGCAGGGAGTTGCGTGAACATCTCAGAGCCAAGGATGGGGAGAGGCCCCTTTGCCCTCCCTGACCTCCCAAAGTCCCCCCTGCCAAGCAGGACCCTTTTACCCAGAAATGTGGAGCCAGTGCACTTGGCGCGTGGTATTGGAACCATTTGGTTCTGCTTGCATTGCCCCCATCAGGCTCCTACATTTCCTGCTACAAAAGGCCACTTGGGGTGGCACACACCTGTAGCCAGCTACTCAGGAGGCTGAGGCAGGAGGATTGCTTGACACTGCTTCTAAAAAAATTAAAAAGAGAGAGAAGGAGCAGGAGGAGACGAGGAGGAGGAGGAGGACACTTGGGGAACCATCTGGGCTGTTCCACAGCTGGACTAAGAAATCAGCTTCCCTGAAGGTGGCGGTGAACCAAGAGTGCACCATTACGGACAAGTCTGGGGCGACGGGAGTGAAAGCCTGTCAAAAGAAAACAAAAAAGAATAGAAGAAAAGAGAGAGAAAAAGGAAAGAAAGAGAAAGAGAAAGATAAGAAAGAAATAAAGAGAAAAGAAAGAAAGGAAAGAAGAAAGAAAGAAAAGGAAGGAAGGAAGAAAAGAAAGAAAGGGAGAGAAAGAGAGGGAAAGAGAGAGAGAGAGAGAGAAGGAAGGAGGAGAGGAGAGGAGAGGGGAGGGGGAGAGGAGGGAAGGGGAGGGAAGAGGAGAGGAAGGAAGCACAGGAAGAAGGTGAGAGTTATGTCTTATTTTATAAGAAATTGGATCAGAAGTGTGTCCCTGGCTTCCCCGAAGGATGCTCCGAGGCCGTCCCTCTCTAGGAATGGTGCCGCTTCTTCTGGCAGGGAAGTGAGGCCCTTCCGCGTCGGCAGAGCCGGGACCGCCCCGCCTGGAACCGTGGCCCCTTTTCCGAGAGCCCGGCTGGGCCCCTCCCGCCGTCGGCGCAGCCACGTCTTCCGAGAGGCTCTGGGGCCTGTGCCGGGCGTCCAGGCGGGCTCGCTCGGGCTCCTGCGCGCGCTCTGAGGAGCGGGGGAACCCACGCGTGGCGCGGCGGCGGGTGCGCTCTGGAGTCCCCAGGCAGCGATAGGGGCCCCCGGGGAGGGACGGCGCTCAAGGCCAACTGCAGCGGAGCCGTCGCCCTGCCGGGACCCAACCGCCGCCCGGCCCTGTGGTTCCGCGGGCTAAGCGCTTCCCCCGGCTGCCGGTGGCCGGCCGAGAACCGGGGGCCGAGCAGAAGTGCCAGCGCCGAAGCCCACGCACGACCTGACCTCGCTTGGGCTTTGGCTCCGTCACACCCAGACCGCGGGCACTTTCCCCTCACCCCACCGAGGGTGCGAGCGGGCCCCTGCCCCTGCCCCCCGGGGGAGGCGCGGAGGTGTCGGTTCGCAGCGGCGCCGGGGAGCGTCCGTTCGACACAGGAAGGAGGGGAAGGAGGCCGGAGGCGCCCTCGCAGCGCGCAGCAGCCCTGACAGATCTGATAAAGAGGAAGGAAGCCGACGACGCCGCGGATCCGGGCTGACAGCTCCCCAAACTGACTAGGTCCTGGAGCTGTCCCAGACCTGCTTGCAGAAGTGGCGCCGAAAGGAGGGGGAACCGCGCCCCCTGCTGGCCACTTCAGAACCGCACCCGAGTGGTGACGGGAAGGCGAGCCGGGGCCGTAGGGTCAAGGCCGGCTGATGCCTTTGGCAGCGGAACGTGGGGGATGCAGAGCTCCTCTGGGCCCAGGACCTCTACCTCCTGCTGGGTGCAAGAGACCTGCCCCACAGGACAAAAAAGCCAGTGTGCTCTTGGCCGGGCGCGGTGGCTCAGGCCTGTAATCCCAACACTTTCAGAGGCTGAGGCAGGAGGAATGCTTGAGGCCAGGGGCTTGACACCAGCCTAGGCAACAGAGCCAGAATCCCCTATTTAATAAAAGAAGAAGAAGAAGAATCTATATGCTCCAGCTGGACCTCTGCTTTCCTGCCAACCAATTACTTTAGTTGTCAGGGGTCAGGGAGCCAAGTCCACTCTTTTGAGGAGGAAAGCAGACACACTTCTAAAGATGGCTGAGCACTATCTGCACATTGCTATATTCCCTGACTTTGACTGTCATTTACTAGCTGTGGGATCTTGAGCAAGTTTCTTTTCTTTAGAGACAGGATCTTGTTCTGTCGCCCAGGCTGGAGTGCAATGGCATGATCATAGTTAACTGCAAACTTGAACTCCTGGGCTCAAGCGATCCTCCTGCCCAGCCTCCCATGTAGCCAGGACTAGAGACTCTCACCACCATACTCCGCTAATTTTATTTTTATTTTTGTAGAGACAAGGTCCTGCTATGTTTCCCAGGCTCTTGAACAAGTTTCTTAACCTCCACTTGCCTCAGTTTCCTCATCCATAAAATGGGAAAAATAGTCTCCATCTCATAGGATTGTTAGAGAGACTAATATATAGTGTTTAGAACAGTTCCTGGTACATAGAGTACGTGTGTTTGTTAAATTAAAAAATTTAGATTTCAGGCTGGATGTGGTGGCTCACGCCTATAACCCCAGCACTGTGGGAGGCCAAGGCAGGTGGATCACTTGAGGTCAGGAGTTTGAGACCAACCTGACCAACATGGTGAAACCTCGTCTCTACCAAAAATACAAAAATTACCCGACGTGGTGGATAATCCTCACCTGGAATCACACCTATAATCCCAGCTACTAGGGAATTTGAGGCAGGAAAATCGCTTGGACCCAGGAGGCAGAGGTTGTAGTGAGCTAAGATCGTACCATTGCACTCCAGCCTTGGCAGCAGAGTGAGACTTTGTCTCAAAAACAAAGTTTCAGTGTGGGTTGTAGGCTTGTCTGAACTACTCTGAGTAATTCCTTATTCTGGAGATTTTCTTGGTATCTTTCAATTATTGATTTCTAGTTTAATTCCACTGAGATCAGAAAATGTATTTTGTATTTTGGGCGGATCACTTGAGGCCAGGTGTTGTATTTCATTCCTCTGAAATTTGTTGAGGCTTGTTTTATGGGTCGGCATACGGTCTATTTTGCTAAAAGTGCCACATATACCTGCAAAGAACATACATTCTGCAGTTGTTGGATATAGCCCTCCATATGCGTCCATTAGGTCAAGTGGTTGTTCTTCAAATCTGCTATTCCTTACTATGTGTGTACGTGTGTAGGTGCACGAACACATGTGTTTTCCTCCTTATTCTATGAGTTACTGAGAGCTATGTTAAGAATCTCCAGATTATGAGGATGAATTTGTCCTCATAATTGGAGACTATTTCTCTCCTTTTAGCTTCATCAATTTTTATTTTATTTAAAGCTGTTATTAGATACATAGAAATTTAGGACTGTTATATTTTCATGGTGAATAACCTGTTCATGATTACCAGTGTCCTATAATGTAAAACATCCTTCTTCATCTCCAGTAACGCTTCTTGCCTCAAAACCTACTTTGTTATGATAGTCACATTTTCTTTCTTTTTATTTACTGTGTCAATGAATTAACTATTCTATTCTTTAATTTCACCCTTCTGGGCCCATCTATTTGTCTCTTGTAAATAGCATATATTGGGTTTTGATTTTTAATCCAGTTTGACACTTACTTTGTTCAGCCCATTTACATTTCATAAATTTACTAAGTGTTGGATTTACAGTTAACCTTTTGCTGTTTTTCCAATTTGTCCTATCTTTTGTTCGTTTAGTCCTCTTGTCCTTTCTTTTGTATTAATTGAATTTTTTAACTTCCATTTCCTCCTTGAGTCTTAGATTTTTAAGTTATTTATTCTTGTATTTTTTAGTAGTTTCCCTAGAAATTGTGATATTTATCCATGATTTATTATCATTTTCTTAAATTGGTACTTTTACCCCTCCCCAAATAATATAAGGATCTTACAAGAACTCCACTTACCCTCCTCCATCACTATTGTTACACATTCTGTAAAGTACATAACAAAAGTGTATGTCCAGGCATTATCAGGCACAGTGGCTCACACCTGTAATCCCAGCACTTTGGGAGGCCAAGGTGGGTGGATCACTTGAGACCAGGTGTTTGAGACCAGCCTGGCCAATACAGTGAAACTCCATCTCTACTAAAAATACAAAAATTACCTGGGTGTGGTGGTGCAGTAGTAATCCCAGCTACTCAGGAAGCTGAGGCATGAGAATCTTTTGAATCTGGGAGGCAGAGGTTGCAGAAAGCTGAGATTGCGCCACTGCACTCCAGCCTGGGCAACAGAGTAAGACTATGTCTCCAAAAAAAAAAAATTTTTGTTTAAATGGTCAATTTGCTTTAACGTTTGCTTACATATTTACCCTTTCCATCACTCTTCTTTTGGTTCTATACTTCCATCTGGGGTCATTTTCCTTTGGGCCGAAGTACTTCCTTTAGTATTTTTTTTGTAGCACATGTCTGCTGGTGCCAAATTCTTTCAGCTTTTGTCTGAAAATGCTTTCTTATGCCTTCATTGTTGAGAATATTTATACTAAGAAATAATTCTGGCTGGGCGCGGTGTGTTGTGCCTGTAATCCCAGCACTTTGAGAGGCTGAGATGGGTGAATCATAAGGTCGGGAGTTTGAGACCAGCCTGACCAACATGGTGAAAAATTAGCTGGGTGTGGTGGAGGGCGCCTGTAATCTCAGCTATTGGGGAGGTTGGAGCAGGAGAATCACTTGAACCCAGAGGCAGAGGTTGCAGTGAGCTGAGATCGTGCCACTGCACTCCAGCCCTGGTGGCAGTGCAATACTCCGTCTCAAAAAACAACCAACCATCCAAACCAACCCACTACTTTACAGATTCATTTCTCTGGCTTCTGGCTGCCAAGATTCCTGCTAAAGAGTCAGTCATTGGGTTTTATTGTTATTCCTCCAAAGGTTATGTGCTATTTCTCTGTGGCTATCTTTAGGACTTTTCTGTCTGTGGTTTTCAGCAGTTTGACTATGCTATTCTTCGGTGTGGTTTCTGTTTTCATTTCACATGGACTCTAGTGAGCTTCACGTATTTGGGGGTTGATGTCTTTCCTCAAGTTTGAAAAGTTCTCATCATTAAATTATTTCATCAAATATTATTGTGTCTGATTCCCTTTCCTTCTGGGACCCCAATTACACATATGTTTAGATTGTGTCCCACATGTCTGTTCTTATTTTTGTTGTCTTGCATTTTGCATTCTTTTTACTCTCTTCACTTCAGTTTGGATAGCTTCTGACCTATCTTCAAGCACTATTCCTATTGTCTGCTGTGTCCATTCTGCTATGAAACCCATCTAATGGATTCTTAGTTTCAAATGTGTTTAACTCCCTTTTTAAACAACAGCTTTATTGGGGTGTAATTTACAAACCATATAATTCACCCACTTTAGGTGAACAAAATTAAATGATTTTTAATAAATGTATAAAGTTGAGCATGCACCCACACAATTCATTTTTCTTCTGTTTTTTAAGGATTTTGAGATAGAGTCTCACTCTAACACTCACGCTGGAGTACAGAGGCACAATCATGGTTCACTGCAGCCTCATCCTCCTGGGCCCAGCGGATCCTCCTGTCTTAGCTGCTTGAGTAGCTGGAACTACAGGTGTATGCTACCACATCCAGCTAATTTTATTTTTTTGTGAAGACGGAGTCTTGCCATGTTGCTTGGGCTGGTCTTGAACTCCTGGCCTCAAGCAATCCTCTTGCCTCAGCCTCCCAAAGTGCTGCGATTACAGGTGTGAGCTACTGCCCCCAGCCCTATTTTTTTTCCTTTTTTAATAATATATTTTGGATATTTAAATTGAATTTTAATTCAAACACAAGGAAGAAATCCAAATCACTTTGTCAAACAATCTGTCAATATATCAAATATCCATAACTTTAAGACAAATTGCCCCTTACGTTATTTTTTGAGATATAGTTTATACACCATAAAGCTCACAAAGTGTACAATTCATTTTTTGTATATTCACAGCTGTGCAACCATTCCCACTAATTATAGAATATTTTCATCACCCCCAAAAGAAATCCCACACCCACTGGCAGTTCCTCTCCTTCTCAGCCCTTGGTAACCACTGTCTCTATAGATTTGTCTATTCTGGACATTTGCAAGTGGAATCATACAGCGTGTGGCCTTTGGGATCTGGCTTTCTTCACTGAGTATGTACTTTAAAAAAAAAAATTTTTTTGTTGTTGTTGCCTTTTTTTTAATTGCATTTTAGGTTTTGGGGTACATGTGAAGAACATGCAAGATTGTTGCATAGGTACACATATGGCAGTGAGATTTACTGCCTTCCTCCCCATCACCTATATCTGGCATTTCTCCCCATGCTCTCTCTCCCCAACTCCCCACCCCCTGCTGTCCCTCCCCTATTTCCTCTCAACAGACCCCAGTGTGTGATGCTCCCCTCCCTGTGTCCATGTGTTCTCATTGTTCAACACCTGCCTATGAGTGAGAACATGCGGTGTTTGATTTTCTGTTCTTGTGTCAGTTTGCTGAGAATGATGGTTTCCAGGTACATCCATGTCCCTACAAAAGACACGAACTCATCGTTTTTGATGGCTGCATAATATTCCATGGTGTATATGTGCCACATTTTCCCTGTTCAGTCTATCATCGATGGGCATTTGGGTTGGTTCCAGGTCTTTGCTATTGTAAACAGTGCTGCAATGAATGTTCGTGTGCATGTGTCCTTATAGAACGATTTATAATCCTTTGGATATATACCCAGTAATGGGATTGCTGGTTCAAATAGAATTTCTATTTCTAGGTCCTTGAGGAATCACCACACTGTCTTCCACAATGGTTGAACTAATTTACACTCCCACCAACAGTGTAAAAGTGTTCCTATTTCTCCACATCCTCTCCAGCATCTGTTGTCTCCAGATTTTTTAATGATCGCCATTCTAACTGGCGTGAGATGGTATCTCAATGTAGTTTTGATTTGCATTTCTCTAATGACCAGTGATGATGAGCATTTTTTCATATGTTGGTTGGCCTCATGTATGTCTTCTTTTGTAAAGTGTCTGTTCATATCCTTCGCCCACTTTTGAATGGGCTTTTTTGTTTTTTCTTGTAAATCTATTTTAGTTCTTTGTAGATTCTGGATATCAGCCCTTTGTCAGATGGATAGACTGCAAAAATTTTTTTCCCATTTTGTTGGTTGCCGATTCACTCTAATGACTGTTTCTTTTGCCGTACAGAAGCTGTGGAGTTTGATTAGATCCCATTTGTCTATTTTGGCTTTTGCTGCCATTCACAATTGCTACAAAGAGAATAAAATACCTAGGAATACAATTAACAAGGAAAGTAAAGGACCTCTTCAAGGAGAACTACAAAGCACTGCTCAATGAAATAAGAGAGGACACAAACAGATGGAGAAACATTCCATATTCATGGTTAGTAAGAATCAGTATCGTGAAAATGGCCATACTGCCCAAAGTAATTTACAGATTCAACGCTATCCTCATCAAGTTACCAATGACCTTCTTCACAGAACTGGAAAAAACCACCTTAAACTTCGTATGTACTTTCTTTTTAAGGTTCAATAGTATTCCATTATATGGATATGCATTTTGTTTATCCATTCATCAGATGAACATCTGGGTTATTTCCACTTTTTTGGCATTATGAATAATACTGCTATGAACATCCATGTACAAGAGCTGTAGACATTTTTCAAACAGTGGCTCTACGTCTAACTTTTTGAGGAGCTGCCAAACTGTTTTCCAAAATGTCTGTACCATCACCCGTTGCCACTAGCAATGTATGAAGGTTCCCATTTCTCCACATCCTTGACAACACTTGTTATTGCCTACCTTCTTGATTATGGCCATTCTAGTGGGTGTGAAGTGGTATCTCATTATAGTTTTTGTTTGTACTTCTCTAATGATAAACTTCTTTGTATGTGCTCATTTGCATTTTAAAGAAATGTCAATTAAAATTTTTTGTCAAATTTTTAATTGGGTTAAGTTGTAAGAATTCTTCATATATTCTAGACACCATACTACTATTTACAATCCATTTTTAGAACAATTCCATTACCCCATAAAGATTCCTCTTGCCTGTTTGCAGTCAATTCCCACCCTCAAGCAACTTAGTGCCAGGTGACCAATGAAGATGTTTTCTGTGTGTTCCGGGCAGGCCCCTCCTTCTAATGAAAATGTATTTCCTAAGCAGTGAGAGACTGTGGAGGATTTTGCTCAGCTTTTTAAAAGCCCTACACTTAGCTTCTAGCATGCCATGGGCAGCTCTAGAGTTCAGCAAATGTCCAATTAGAAAATCAGTTCTGTATTTGGGGTGTCTCAGGTTTCCCAGTATGCCCTATAACCAAGAGCCTTGTAAATTTTTTTTCCAACAGAGCCCTGCTGCACAGGCCCACCCCAATCCTTTACTCCTTGTTGCCTGCACAGTATTCTGGTGTTGAAAATATTATTATTATTTTTTGAGACGGAGTTTTGCTCTTGTTGCCCAGGCTAGAGTGCAGTGGCATGATCTTGGCTCACTGCAACCTCTGAACCTCTGCCTCCTGGGTTCAAGCAATTCTCCTGCCTCAGCCTCTCAAGATCTGTGATTACAGGTGTCCGCCACCACACCCGGCTAATTTTATTTTTAGTACAAACGGGGTTTCATCATGTTGACCAGGCTGCTCTCGAACTCCTGACCTCATGATCCGCCCACGCCTCAGCCTCCCAAAGTGCTAGAATTACAGGTGTGAGCCACCAGGCCCAGGCTATTTTGGTTTTAATAGTTTTTATGGTTGTTGCAGCAGTATTGTGTTGCTGTGACCTATATCCTATCCATCGATTACTGTAAGTTTTTAATAAGTCTTGATATCTTGTCAGACAAGTTCTCTTTCTTTTCCCATCTTCAGATCTATGTTGGCTATTTGGGGGGCATAACTTTTCCACATAAATTTTTGAATCCATTTATTTAGTTTCCAAAAACACCTGTTAGGAACTTGTTGAAAACTATATTTATAGTCAGAATTTAAATTTTCATGCTGTTGAGTTCTCCATCCATGAATATGGTACGTCTATCCTAAATTTCTGTTAGGCCTTTCAATAATGTCTTGTACTTTTCTCCATAAAGAATTGCACTTAAAAAAAAAAAAAAGATACAGGATCTTGCTCTGTCACCCAGGCTGGAGTACAGTGGCACAATCATAGTTCACTGCAGCCTCAAACTCCTTGGCTCAAGAGATCCTCCTTCCCCAGCCTCCTAGGACTATAAACTCATGCCACCACACTTGGCAATTTTTTTTTTTTCTCTAGAGACAGGGTCTTGCTGTGTTGCCCAGACTGGTCTTGAATGCCCGACCTCATGTAATCCTTCCACCTTGGCCTCACTAAGTGCTGGGATTACAGATATGAGCCACCATGGTTGGCTAGGAATTGCACATTGTTTGATTTGATTCTAACTTGCTTAGGAACTTTTTGTTTTTTTAAGCACTTTTTGTTTATTAGAATAGGTAACATATTTACCAATTCCTAAAAACTTACATTGATAATTTCCCACCCATTTACCTCTGACACCCAATTCTCCTCCAGAAGAAAACAATGTTACCAATTTCTCTATTAGTTTTTAATGTGGTTACTACTTGTATATTGCAGTTATATTAAATTTTGTTCCTCAATCTTGTAACTAGAAATCCAACTGAATTATTTTTAATATTTGTAAGTTATTTTGGATTTTATATACACACACAGCACCACCATCATCAACATCACCTGCAAAGGGCAGTCATTTTGCTGCTGCTTTTCCATTCCTTATTCCTTTCACTGATGTTACTGCATTTACTAGGATATCTCTAAATAAAGTAGCTGTGAAAGTAGCTGGATAGCAGCTGTGATAGAGGGCAATCTTGTCTTATTCTTGACTTTAATAAGATTGCTTCTGTTTCATTTGCTATAGGTTCTCAATGAAAGTCTTTATCAAGTTAAAAAAAAAAAGGCCGGGCACAGTGGCTCAGATCTTAATCCCAACACTTTGGGAGGCCAAAGAGGAAAGATAACCTGAGGTCGGGAGTTTGAGACCAGCCTGACCAACATGGAGAAACTCCGCCTCTACTAAAAACACAAAATTAGCCAGGCTGCTGGTGCATGCCTGTAATCCTAGCTACTGCGGGAGGATGAGGCAGGAGAATCGCTTGAATCCGGGAGGTGGAGGTTGCAGTGAGCCGAGATTGCGCCATTGCATTCCAGCCTGGGCAACAAGAGCGAACTCATCTTAAAAAAAAAAGTTACCTCTGGTCCTATTTTGCTAAGAATGAGTAACATGAGTATTTTAATCAAGTTATTTTCTGTACCTATTGAAATGATCCTACGGTTTTTCTCCTTTAACCTATTAAACGTGCTGAATCACCCACAGAAAAAAAAGTAGTCTCAAAACACTTTTACCCCAAGTTGTTATTTATTTTTATGAGAGGGGGAAAAAGAATCCTTTATGATAGTGAAAATATACTTTATTTTTTTAATACAATAGCTGCCAGCAATATACTGCTGTTGATGTTCCAAAGAGGAAAGAAAACACATGCATTCTATAATAAGCTTTCATTTGCCTGTTCAAGAAATTCTAAAGAAAATAATCCAATTCTATTCAACATTATGGCTTGAGGAGTTTAAATTTCTCCATGATAAAAATATAATTTGTGTGGCCCAAACCTTGACTATTTATAAAGGATGGAGTTTTTAAAAGCCCACATATATCAATAATGAATGCTACCCTCTCTTTGCATTAAATGCTTAATTCAAATTAATGTAAGAAATTGGTGAATCATTAAATGATGAAATTTGTATCAAAATGTTCATGAAAAAATACATTTCTATCTCCTCTCGATTTTTACTTTGTAGATATTTTCTAAATGAGTTTAAGTTCACAGAAATAAACGCTATCTACATGCAACTCTGGAGAGATTCAAAACACAACAGAAATAAAGTTAACAAGCCTAAATCCTAGAGTTGATCCATGCAGTATGTCAGAAATCTCTTCATTGTGTACAGATTGCTCAAAGATTTAAGGATAAATTATAAAAGCCAAAATTACCAAGAAATAAAATCTTACTTGAATTTTATCACAAAAATTAACAGTCCTAGTAAAAGAAGACAATAGAACTGTATAGAAAATCCGCATCTACATCAAAAAAGGGAAGTTTTATCAACTAGAAGAGCGCTTTCCACTGTTGAATACAAAATTTCTCAGAATCCCTTGACTTTCCATTCAGACTCCAATCTCTTCACTGAAGTAAAACACAAAAGGGGTCTAAATGAAGGGGAATGGATTTGTTATAAATAAAATTAGATTATTTCCATTACGTCAATTCATATATTGCATGAACTGTTTACCATGAAAACTTTTATCTCCCAAATTTCTCAAGATTTTAAACTATACTCTTTCCACAAACATACAATGGGGTTAAAGCATGTTGTTGGATCCTCCTTTTTACTAGCTAGCTTTTGTCCATTTACCAATTTCCATTTCATTTTACTAACTTCCCTGAAAAAGTAGTATCTGTCTTTCTACAGAGAAAAATAATTCTGTCTTCATCAAAATCACAATAGACATGCCTTCTTCGAACATTTAGAGGGATGACCAAGTGTCACTGGGTTAATAAAAATAAGAGAACTCCAAAAGGAAAATATTTTGAGTTTCAGAATTTTCATCACTCTATTTTAAAGAATGGAGCTCTTTCCTTTGTTAGCCCTCTACCCTGCACCAGTTGGTCCACCATTCACTGGAAAGAACAAAGCTCACTTTGCTTGAATCTTTTTCATACTTTAAGCTATGAGGCAAGGTTCAGTATCACCTGAATTAATGCCAAGTTCCCACTATTTAAAAAGTAGGTGAAGAGTGGTAATGCCTGCCTGTGTACTGGTGTAGATGAGACACTTCCACCCACTAAAACCACTGCAAAATAATTTCTCAATACATAACTGTACAGTGCTACTTCCTTGAACCAGATAAATCATCATACAATATTTAATTACCAAAAAAAAAAAAAAAAGTGGGGTGCTCAAACTTTTGATCAACAATAAAGAGTTCTAAGAAAGGTAAGGCAAAGAATCTCCCTGAGCCAAATGGATACAACATGGAGATTTTCTTATCTTTCTTACTAAGCTAATTACTTCAAAATAATGCAGTACACTTATAAAAAGCTGCTTCCATAAAGCCAGTGCTTACTAAATGTTCGCATATCAAAGTGGAGGAGGGGGGAAACACTGCCATTTTAAAGCAATACTTAAAATTTCAAAAAAACAGCCTATGAGAAATAGCACTTTCTATATGTTAGGTATAAAAAATTACCAAAAAATGTATTATAGTCACAATCACGTTCTTCAGAGCAGTACTTATAAAGTCTGGTTTTGTTTTTGTCTTTAAAAAAGAGTAAATACATGGCAAAGTTTTATTTTCAGCAAGCTCATCCTCCCTTATTAGAGTACAAATAATTCCTGGTTTAGGGCTTCAATTTTAAAAAACAAAAAACAACAAAAAAAGCAAAAACATGGAAGAGTGCTATTCCTCAACATGGCTGTAGAAAAATTTAACTCAAGGAAGTGCAATGAGTGAGATCAGGCAAAACTGCAGTAAATATACACTCACCATTACTATAACTTAGTCCAAAAGGAATGAACAATCCTCTCTACAAGGTAAATGGGTGAAATGAGAAAGTTGGTGATCTGTGTTTTATCTTTTCTTTTTTTTTTTTTACATAGAATGGATAATGTGTTTAGGTCACCTACATTAAATGTGCTTTAGAAACAAAAATTTACTTGTTATTTTGACAAACCCACACCTTTCATTCCTTAGGTTAATTTCTGTGTTAATTTTTACATTACTAATCATTGTACTGCTATAGCTAAATCAACTAAATGTCAGTTTATGTAGTGTTGCTCAAAAGATGTACTAATAGCAAGCTCTATGATTACCCAAAAACAAGCTTTTTAAAATCAAGGAAGAAAGCAATAATGTTCCAAATGAATGGCACAGGGCAAAACACATAAAACAAACATATTTAGACAGACTATCAGAATATGGATCAGGTGCCCATCAGTTACTCTTATAAAGATAAAATGCTTGAGAAAACCCTCCCTCCCTCTAAACTTTTAGCTTCTACATTGTGTCAAATGTTACAATTGGTATGAAGGATAAATGCTTTTAGGCAAAAGTAAAAATCTATCTACAAAGCAATATAGCCAAATCTGTAGTGACTTTTGCAGAAAGCTCTCTTCTCTGATGGTAATATTCTTTAGTACACATCCAGGATAGACTAAATTGAAACAATATTTCTGATACAGTAGCAATCCTTTCATATACTCTTACTAAATATTACAAAACTCCAAAAAATACATAAATATTCCTTGTACCATGCATTATACACCAGTTTGGGACTGCCTGATAAAGTCGTGGCTACTACTTTAACAATTAAACATTGCACCTCAAAGTTCTGCCATCTATACACAGTAAATGGACACAATGGTGAGGACTCTTGAGAGATGGCAAACTACCTCTAAGGTGAAAAGTTTGTGGTGGAGTGTCTCCAAATTAAAAAGAGGGGGAACCCGGGTAGGGGGAGGCAGGCAGGATAAAAGGATTTTAAAATAATACTGCTTAGGAGTATATATTTTAAGATAACTACTATATCTGGTCTATCCTTGATCCTAATCTTCAATAACTGCATGTTCGTGCAAAATACAATTTCTGCTCTATAGGAAGAGGAGTAGCCTGTTAGGAAAAGCATATTCTTAGGGGAAGACATGAAGACACCTCCTTCATAAATGCAATTTTACTTGGTGAGTCTTTTGGCTACATCACTATATGCTATTTCAACCTCCTTATCACTGGGACAGGTATTGGTGAACTCGTCCCTACTGTATGCATTAGTTAGATATCTCCAGATGCCAGTCATTTCTTTTGGAATATCAAAGTTGCGATATTTTTTGGCCACCACCTGAAATACAAAGAGATCGAAAGTTAAAGACTTATTTTCCATGTCTTATAAACTAGACGTGTTTCTGATTTTAGAGCAAATAATTAACACTCTAAATCTTTGAGAACTGCTTCTATCTAAAAAGAAGCCTGTCGCCATTATTCTAACTAGGGTTTTAAATAATGACCAAGACTGCAAGCTACACCAGGGATTTAGAAGTGTGAAAGTGACTGCAAATGCCTTGGACACCATGAAAGACAGCCAAGTGTAATCACTACTTCACAACACACATACACTATTTTCGATCTGCTTTTCTTATCTTAGGTCTTTATTTACAACTAGTGCTTATTGTTATTCTATTTAACAATGTGCCCACCCGTGTCTCATATAATAAATGCTCAATACTTTTTGCCTTGAATAGAGAAAGTCAGATGTGATCACAGAATTTGACAACAGAAGTCAGTGTGGCAAACTCCAATTCAAAGTCATGCATTACATCTTTGAATTTTTATGCAGTCACAGAAAAAAAAATTCATCTTTCTTTTTTCCTTAATTTTAAGACATAATTTTCCATCTAACTCTAGGGTGTTTCAACTATTGCTTAAACAGCATTGAGTTAAACAGCTAGTCATATATAAGATCAGAAATGTTTTGAGCACAAAGGTAATGCCACCTTAGTAAATACAATACAAGGTAATGGCAATGTGACATCACACCCTACAGACCCACCTTGACAATATGCAGTTTGGGCAGCAGGTTGCAATCAGCTAATGTCATTTCATTGCCATCCAGAAATTTACGTGTAGAAAACTTAATGTCCTCCATACTATTTTCATCAATTTCATCAGGGAGGGGAGAATTCAGATATTCATCCAGTTTCTGCAGGGTTTTCAGGAGACCCCTTTCCAGTGCTTGGGGGGGGGGAAAAAAGATGAGAATACTGTAAGAAAGAAAACCACGCAAATCCCTAAAAAGAAGTGTGACTCTGAGTCAATAACTGTTTATCAAATGTTTACTCTGAGGGGGAAGTACTGTAGAACAAAACAGACAAGGCTCCTGCTCTCCTAGCGCTTAATTATGTGGGGGTGGGGGATGAAACATGTTTGTTCAGGTAAATGCAGAAATAAGTATGATAATTTCACACAGTGGTATTTGTAAAATCTTGCTTACTAAATGTCCCATACAGGAACACATATGGCCCAACACAGTTGACATTTAAACTAGAAAAATGGATGAGAAAAGGCAAACATATTAATTCAAATCTAGAGATTAAAAAAATCTTACAGAGACAGACTCTTGCCTTCATTTTTAATTCCTGCTTCCCCAGGAATATTTTGATTTATCAGCATGAAATGTGTTAAGAAATACCAATTCAGGTAGGAAAAGTAACTTCAGCCACAGACCCAAAGCTTGTGAACCGAGCCAGAGCCATGGAGGGTCAGAGTGTGGAGGACGTGCTGGCAAAGGCAGAGCAGGACGAGGCAGAGAAGTTGCAGCGCATCACGGCGTACAGGGGAGCTGGAAGTGGAGTTTGACCTGGACAACCTGCTAACTTCAACCGGCATCCCCCAACAGGGCTGCAGTGCCCCGGACCCACACTGGAGGCTGAGCTGTGGGCCCTGGCACCGGACAACATGCAGCTGTTCATCAACAGGCTGTGGTAGCTGCCCACGGAGCAAGTGGAATAGGTGATAGTGGCGCAGCTGCCCGAGCCCACCACACGCCTGCCACAAGAGAAGCCTCTGCCCCGGCTGCCGCCCCTTAAACGCTGGCAGCAGTTCGCATGCCTCAAGGGCATCTGTCCCAAGAAGAAAACCAACCTGGTGTGGGACGAGGTGAGCGGCCAGTGGTGGCGGCGCTGGGGCTACCAGCGCACCCAGGACGACACCAAGGAATGGCTGATTGAGATGCCCGGCAATGCCGACCCCTTGGAGGTCTAGTTCGCCAAGCGGATTCAGGCCGAAGGAAGGTGTGGCCAAGAACGAACTGAACCGGCTGCATAACTTGGCCTGCCCGCACAAGATGCAGCTGCCCAGCGCAGTCGGTTTGCACCTTACCGGACACCAGAGTAAGGAGGAGCTGGGTCACGCCATGCAAGTGGCCAAGGTCTCCACAGCCTCTGTGGGGGCGCTTCCAGGAGCGCCTCCCCAAGGAGAAGGCGCCCTGGGGCTCCAGCAAAAAGAGGAATTTTCAACCCCTTTGGGGGACTTTGCAGCAGAAAAAAAGAACCAGTTGGAGCTGCTTCGTGTCATGAACAGCAGCAAGCCTCAGCTGGATGTGATGAGGGCCACCAATAAGCAGATGAGGGAGGAGGACCAGGAAGAGGCTGCCAAGAGGAGGAAAATGAGCCAGAAGGGCAAGAGAAAGGGAGGCCGGCAGGGGCCTGGGGGCAAGAGGAAAGGGGGCCCGCCAAGACAGGGAGGGAAGAGGAAAGGAGGCTTGGGAGGCAAGATGAATTCCGGGCCGCCTGGGTTTGGTGGCAAGAGAAAAAAGAAGGACAGCATCCAGGAGGAAAGAGGAGGAAGTAATAGTTTCTTGCCGTCAGATCCATCTGTAAACCAAGAACTATAATACTAAATGTTAAGTTCTAGGCACTTGTACGGGGACTCAGAAGGACCTGGCCGTTGCCTTCATTGAGCTTGAAGGGACAGGATTGCCCTCCCCCTCAAGAGTATGTAAATGTTGGACTACACAAATTAATGTTTTTCCCACAACCAAGACTTTGGCTGGAGATTAAGAACTTATGTGAGGATTTTAAGAATTAGGGAAATAATTTGGTGGAAATCAGGAATGAGTTCTACTCTTAAACAGCCTTTTTTCTTCTTTTCAACTTTGGATATAGGGTGGGGGAGAGTTGGTCATATTTCACAAACTTAGATTGGCGTAAATATTTCTGCATTATTTTTACAACAAGCTTGTCCATCAAAGTGGGGGAAAGGAAAGACAAACAGTTTCAGAATTCAATAGTCAAGTGACTGTTTAAAAGGTTAAGTAAGCAAGATGTCTTACCTATTAAAAAAAAAAAAAAAGAAATACCAATTCAAACAATCCAAACAGAAAACCTGGGATTTTCAAAACTGTTTTATAATACATAGGAAGCCAAGAATAGCACTATCTTATACAAAAAGCACAAAGGTTAGATTAAAGAGTTCAGTTTACAATACTGAACTGGGAGCCTCTTTAGCCAAGTAGATTAGGAAGCTCTGGTGGGACACAGCACCACTGTATATCTGAAAAGTCAAAGTTAGTGGCCCTCAGCAGAATGGGGGTGAAAATGTCATTAAAAACATGGAATAACAACAGACAGATCTTCTATTATCCTTGCTTATCCTTTACATCTAATCCACCTTCCCTCTCACTCTCAGAATAGATGAACTCACACTGATGATTGCGGTAACTAGCCATAAAAGAAAGTTAATTATCATGGGGTGGCAAACTATGTAATAAGTCCAATTCAGTTGTGTCCTTTAAGGAAAAAGGTAAAGGTTTACATGCTGCATCTTAGACATTTTACCAACAACATAAATATGTCCTAATCCTATATTTCTTCTTACAGATTTTCAGCCACCCACTCATCCCTTGGTCCTTTCATGGTAGTCAAGGTAATAGATGGTAGTCTTAGTTAGGTAAGTGGCTACAGGCACAACAAGGAATGAATGCATTGTAGGAGATAAAAACTAACAGAGTTCAGAAACCAAAATGAATATGGAGAAGGGGGAGAAGATGTATTTGACAAAATATAAATTGAGCCCCTACTACATGTCAAGTCTTATTCTAAAGATTATTAAATTCACTGTTGAATAAAGCATAATAGGTTTCTATCCTCAGAGAGTTTAAATCTTGGGGGACAGAGAGTAGTACAGAGAAGCTGGTCAACAAACTAAAGACTCCAAGGGTGAATGCTGGTGTCATTTACTGAGCCATTTACCTTCCCAAGGAGAAACAGATTTAGGGGATATGGAGATGAGTTCAGTTAATATGCTGAGTTTGAGGTGCCTGTAAGTCATGTGAGTAGAGATGTCCAATAGACAAATACGGTTTCAAGTGTCACAAACAGAGCTGGAGCAATGTATTTAGAAGTTATGAGAACAAAAATAAACAATGAAACCATGGAGTAAAGGAGAAGCAGAAGGCCTACAGAATTCCCTAAGGAACATCATTTAAAGGATAGGTAGGAGGAAGAGCTTGCAGAGAAGACAGCATTTCACCATGTTGGCCAGGCTAATCTCGAACTCCTGACCTCAAATGATCCACATGCCTCGGCCTCCCAAAGTGCTGGGATTACAGGCATGAGCCACAGCACCCGGTCAGATTTTTGAATTTTTAAACAATCTTCCATTCCTGAGAAACCCAACTTGGTTGTATTATCTTTTTTTATATTGCTGGATTTGGCATATTTTGTTTCAGACTTTTGCACCTATATACAAGAAAGATTGGCTTGAAATTGTCCTGTCTTTTGATGTTCTTGTACGGTTTTGGTATCAAGGCTGCCTGCCCTCAGAAAGCAAATTAGAAGTATTCCCTCTTTTCTGTTCCCTGGGAAAGTATATGCAAGTATGACCTTACTTCTTCCTCAAATGCTTGGAAGAGTTCAACAGTGAAGCCATCTGGATCTGGAGTTTTCCTTTTAATTACAAGAAAATTAAATGATAGATATAAGAATATTCACATTTTTAATTCCTCCTTGTGTCAGTTTTGTTACACTGTACTTTCTGTAAATTTCTCCAATGTTTTCAAAATTATAAGCATAAAATTTTTCATAATATCCTCAAAAAATCATTTTAATGTAAGATCTGTAGCAATCCTCCTTTTTATTCCTAATATTGGTTTTTACTGTCTCCTCTCATTTTTCTTGTCAAGGATTTATGAACTTTTTATTTGTTAGACTTTTCCAAGAACCAGCTTTTGGTTTCCCTGTTCAATGTCATGTTTGTTTTCTACTTCATTATATTCTGCTTTTCAGTATTTCCTTCCTTTTAACTTCTCAGGTTTAATGTGCTAATCTTTTTCTAAGTTTTAGATCAGCAATATTTAGCTCTCTTCTAATATAGGCTTTTGGAACTATAAAATTCCCTCTAAGCACAGTTTTAGCCATATCTCACAAATGTAGACATTGTGTATTTTCATCTTTTTATTCTTTTTCAATCTGTGGATTATTTAGAAATATACTAGTTAATTTTCAAACATGCAGAAACTTCCTAGCTGTAGCTTTGTGTTTTCATTTTTGAGACAAGGTTTTACTCCTGACACCCAGGCTGGAGTGCAATGGCATGATCTCGGCTCATTGCGTGTGTTTCATATATTATCTATACACACACACACACACACACACACACACACACACACACACACACACAGTCTTGCACATAAGCAACATTGTTTTTAATCCAATTGGTAAACTTTGTTTTTATTTGGAATATTTAAATAATATATATTCAATGTCATTACTAAAAACTCTGGTTAAATCTGCCATCATATTTCTTATTTGTCCACCTGTTCTGTGGACATCCTTGCCCACCTGTTCTGTGGACATCCTTGCCCACCTGTTCTGTTCTTTTCTTCTCTCCTAACTTCCTTTGGATTACATTTTTAAAAATTATTCCTCTATTTCCCCTTCTATTAGCTTAATATACATCTTTTTACTAGTCTTTGTTTCCCTCATTAAAGTTTAATTATAACTGCTACCACTTCCAGGATAATACAAAAACCTTAGAACTCCATTAACCTCCTTTCTGTCCTATATGCTACTATTGTTATGTATTTTAATTCTACACATATTTTATTTATTGACAGAGTCTCACTCTGTCGTCCAGGCTGGAGTGCAATAATGCGATCTTAGCTCACTGCAACCTCCGCCTTCCAGTTTTAGGCAACTCTCCCGCCTCAGCCTCCCAAGTAGCTGGGATTACAGGTGGGTGCCACTATGCCCGGATGATTTTTGTATTTTTTAGTAGAGACAGGGTTATGCCATGTTGGTCAGGCTGGTCTTGAACTCTTGGCTTCAAGTGATCCACCCGCCTTGACCTCCCCAAGTGCTGGGATTACAGGTGTAAGCCACCACACCTGCAGGGTAATATTTTTTACTTAGATAAGTATCAAACAAACTAGAATGTGTTACCTAAATGATAAGCGACAAGATCAAAGATCTACCCATTATATTAATAAAGGATCATGCTAGCCATAGCCATGATCAAGCTACCTTTCTTAGAGGAAACATAAGCAGCAGAGGGCACTGGAACCTAGTAAAATAAAGTTGAGACATTAGCAGAGCTCAACTGGAACTAGAGAAGTGACAGAGAATCAAGCCACTTAAAAGATCAAAAACACAAAACAATAAATAAACTTTTATTAATTACATTCAGGCCAACGATAATGCATATAGTTAGCTGAAAAGTAAAGTTTATAAATTAACAAGAGAATACAATGTGAGAAACAGCTAGGTCAGTAACAATTCCAGGAAATGATAAACTTCTTATGGTTATATTTAAGAGGAAAAAAGAGAAAAAGGAGAGAGGAGAATCTCAAGGTTGTAAAACAAGATTCAACATGCTTCTTATTAAAAGCAGTGAATGCATGGCTGGGCACGGTGGTTTATGCCTGTAATCCCAGTACTTTGGGAGGCCAAGGCAGGTGGATCACCTGAGGTCAGCAGTTCAAGACCAGCCTGGCCAACATGATGAGACCTTCTATCTATTAAAAATACAAAAATTATCCAGGCATGGTGGTGCGTGCCTGTAGTCCCAGCTACTTGGGAGGCCGAGGCAGGAGAATCACTTGAACCTGGGAGGCGGAGGTTACATCAAGTGGAGATCATGCCACTGCACTCCAGCCTAGGTGACAGAGCAAGACTCTGTCTCAAAAAAAAAAAAAAAAAAAAGCCGGGGGGGGAGGGGGAGGTGGGCAGTGAATGCACAACAAGAACATATTAGAGCACAAGGACTTGTTCTTTGATCAGATTACAATGAATAGAATCAGTCTGCTGGGAAGATAATGTTGCCTGAATTCAAACATTGAATTATTGTCTCAAATGCTACTTGAGTGTTTTGACAAGTTTGAGCAAATTTTTAACGTTGGACCTGCTCTAAATTAATGTTTTTCCAGAATATATATATATATATAATATATATTATATATATAATATTCCTAAATTTACAAGGTTTATAACATATAGTATTCCTCAATGTAAGGCACAGTGGTTCACGCCTGTAATCTCAGCACTTTGGGAGGCCAAAGCTGGGTGGATTGCTTGAGTCCAGAGGTCAAGACCAGCCTGGGCAACATAGTAAGACCTTTTCTCATTTAAATAAATTTTTAAAAAAAAAGAAAATTAAGAGTCTAGCATAACATTACAATGACTGGTTTTTCCGTAATTTTGGACTTAGCACTTTCAATTAAGTTGAATTGCTATACCTGACTAGAGAGTTAGTAATTTTTCATAGTTAAGAATGCCATAACAAGGGTATATTAATGAAAACAAAGAATGATGAACTGGTTTGGTACAATTATATGTACCAAAATAAGGTGTGGCCAATAAAACAAACACAAACAGAGGTATCAAAAAGTACTAAACAGCACCATTCAATAAACATAATATGGTTTTCTAGAATAATCATCACAAAGGAGTATACAAAGATTTAAAAATGTCAAAGTTAACCACTAGAAGGCAGTAGCAAGCCATCAGAAAGTAGCTCCTTGTCTTTTATATCTAATAAGCAGCACTATTATTCTCCAATACCCCGATGTAGTAATGTTGGTATCTCTAAAATTTCAAAAGCTCTCAAAAAATTATAAGTGCAACAGAGCAACATAATCAGTTTAAAATTAATTATGAAAGTCAAAACACCCTTTTTTGTCTAAGAGAACACAGCAAAATTACAACGATTAACATACACCAGGATCCAAAGTGTAGGAAAATGAATACTTTCATGTTAGTGGGACTATAAACTGGTATAGACTTTTGGAGAACAATTTGGCAAAATAAAGCAAAATTTAAAATGCACAAAAACTTCTTGAACTATTTGGAATCCAGCTCAAGGACATTCACCAGCAGCACTGTTTGTTATAGTTAAAAAAAAAAAAACTTGAGAATATCTAGATGTCTATCAACATGGAAATGGTTAAATGAAAACCCATATATAAAGTACAAAGCAGAATTTCTAAAAATTGAGGTAGATATATGTGTGTGTGTGTGTGTGTGTGTGTGCGTGTATATATATATATTTTTTATCTATTTATTTATTTATTTATATTGAGATGGAGTCTCACTCTTGTAGTCCAGGCTGGAGTGCAGTGGCATGATCTAGGCTCACTGCAATCTCTGTCTCCAGGGTTCCAGCGGTTCTCCTGCCCCAGCCTCCCTAGCAGCTGGAATTACAATTGCCCACCATCATGCCCAGCTAATTTTTGTATTTTCAGTACAGACGGGGTTTCACCATGTTGGTCTTGCTGGTCTCGAACTCCTGACCTCATGATCTGCCCTCCTTGGCCTCCTAAAGTGCTGGGATTACAGACCTGAGCCGCCGTGGCCTGCCAGATCTATATTTTGATACAGAAGCATTTCTACCATATAAGTGAAAAATATAACTGCATAATGTGGGTATGTACATAATACATATTTACAGAAATCTTTGCAAAATTACATTTAAAAAAGGAGGACATTAAATTGTTGAAGAGGTCATGTAATGTGATTAAGGAGGGGCAATTAAGTTTTATTAAATTTATTCCTGTACTATTTTAACTTTTTCAACAAGCATGTATTCTATTATTTGTATGATTTGAATGAGTAAAATTCAGGGCAGAAAACATTACATGTAATAAGAGTATTTGTTACTGAAAAATAAGACAATTTACAATGAATACAACAAAGACTAAAAATTATAAGCACTTACATGGATAAAACTGAATTTTCAAGCTACCGCTAGTCTTAATATAGGGTAACCTTATACAAACAAGTTTTAAGGCTAAGTTACACATCAGTGGAAAACAGAAAGAGGTAATGGATATTTAAATATAATTCAATATACAATGCAGGCTTACTGCTACAATAATGAACAACCATCTTCTGACTCCAAACACTTTTCCAGAGAGAAAGGCAGTAGTGGGGGAGAGAAGGGAGAAGATCTTGAATAAAAGGAACTAATCAGAACCTCTAGATTCCTTGCCTCCATGTAAAAATAGGAATTTGGACATTATGAAATATGCCTCCAAGTACATTCACAATGCTAAGTTCATTTCTCTCTTATAAGTATTATAAGCATCAATGACTAGTTACAGTTGGGGTCTTAGTAAATTACATAAATTAATGCCACCACAGAACTTAAAAAACTGTAGGAGATCTGGGAACAGGTTATACTTAATGCATCCCCCACAAAAGGAATTACCCATGAGCTTCTCTATGAATGCCTAAATGGTTACATAAACTTTTACTCCCAATCAATTTGAATGTGTTACCAAAAGAATTATATATGTATTATCTATCCATCATCAGTGTCTCCCTTTATTCTTTAAATTTTACTTGTTTACTTCATCCCCCAACCTAAGCACTAGCCCTTCTATTTCACTTTCACTAGCCCAAAACTGTAGCATCCAGGCATCTAATCCCTTACTTAGAATTAAGTCCTAAGGGGTCTTAAAATTGTCCAAATATATTGGATTTTAAAAATATTTAATAGGCTAGAAAAACTAATCAGACTTGTCTACTCTGATTTACCATGTAAAATGACAAATCAATCTCTGTGTAAATTGTCAGCATTTGGGTGGGGGTTTGGGGAAATAAAAAGGTGAATCACTAATTTCCTAGGATTACTAAAGGCATTTGATTGCACTAAACAGATATGAGACTGCAGCAAACATACATAAGAAGGGCCCATTAAGCTCCAAAGTGATTTGAAATATTGTTTGCTAAAGTCTCATGGCCTCAACAGGTCCCTGTGGAGAGAAGTTGCTTGGCAACTGGAACTTTTTATTTACCAGCAGGTAATTTAATATAAAGCCTTCTAGATTATATACTACCTATTCTATTATGTTGTTTGTTCTCATTGGTTACAGCATTCTGAGGACAGGAAAAGTAGGTGGCTACTTAAGACAGTAACAAATTGATAGAGAAAAAATAGAATACAAAGTTATACTTAAATGAGTCACTTTATAACCTTTTCCTTCCCCTCCCCATCCTCACCCCCTCAAAGCAGAAGCAAACACATTTTATTCCTTTCTCCTCCCCACCAAGTGTCAGAAGGAATTTAACCACCCTCCAACTCCCAAAAACCACACAGAGAAATAAAAGCATAACTGTAACTAAGATTGCTCAAAGAAGTATGCAGCAGAAGCATCTGGGTATACAAGGGTAGTTTTATGAAAATAACAGTACGCATGAAGGAAGGGCAGAACAGAATAGACACTGTCTGTGGAAAGGAGGGGCTCCAACACAACCCTTACTTAATGTATAAATTGCTCAGACAGAAACATTAGTCAGGAAAAAAAAAAAGCCAATTACTAAAGAAAATTGCTTCCAAACCATGGCAGCTACTGGAATACATTATTAACAGATATAAGCCAGACCTGAGCACTAACATTTTTCCCTTTTTTCCCTTCACTGTAGAAAAACATTCCATGCAGTAAGTATTATTCCAAAAATCAAGAGCAAATAGACACTAGAATTCAATACTGTATTATAAAATGCTGCAATTTGGAAATTTTGTAATAAGAAATAGCCTGAGTAGCTTGGGAATTTGCCTACTGAAATAACATAAGGAAATTAGCAAGTATTTCACTTTTTAAAAATATATTTATTCTTGTTTAACCAGCACTGATATTTTCCCTTTTGTTATTCTTGTTCGTTTGCTGACATAAACTTCTTCTCAAATGAACCCCACTAAAGCTACCAAACTATCTGAAACTATCATAAATATTTTAGGAGCCAGCATTTTTGGTTATTGGGTTACTTTCAAATAAACACTAATGTGTGCTACACAGTCTTCCCCAGAGAGAACTATGCTTAACATCCTGAAGAGAAGAGAAAGGGAAATTACTGAATGCTATAGTTAAGCCAAGGTTCATTAAATGGAATCTCTTCCAAAGAGACCTCCCTACACTATACATCCATTTGGTAAATAAAATAATAAAAATAGTATCCTTTAATAAATAAGAGAAAATTGCACCTGTACTACCTAAACAATTCTCACCATAAAAACATGACTTGAAAATGAAATTCCAGTTTGAAGACACAGAAAAATCTGGAAGGCTGGTATGTCTAATTACCCTCTTAAAGCAACTCCAAAACTTGCTCTTTAAGGATAATTAGTAAAAAACAAACAAAACAAAAACAAAAACAAAAAAAATCCCTCACTTGACTTTAGGCTGCAGGCACTCAACAATAAAGATTTAGTTGTGGTTTAAATTAAGCTCAACCAATCTATTCTAAAACACTACCACCAGCACCATACAACCCACTGTTTCTGATGCACCATTTTTTCCCTAGCTCCCTTCACAGTAACTTCTCAAAATAATATGACATCAACTTCATTCAAGAAGTATTTTATCACACACTTACTACATACTGTGCTACTAGCCAGCAAAACAGCAACATAGGGACTTATTCCAGTGTATCACCAAATTTCTGATCAACTCTGAAAGACAGTTTTTATTACTTATAGGAATGCCTGGACTCTAAAGTATTCATTTATAATCACTGTCATAATAACAGCTTGTTGTTTGGGGGGTTTTTCTACAGTGGTAATTCAATTTTTTTACCTTCATTAGCCTCTGGCCTTGAATTCTTGATATATGCAGAGAATTTGGCAAAGATGTCCATTCCAGCAGTATTTGATTCTGGGTGTTTTGGTGAAAGCTTTAAGTACCTAAATAGAAAAAGTGATACAGATTATAGATCCTTCAAAGATACATTAGCATAAGTTCTCTCAAACCACTGTGCTAGCAGTTACTAGGCATCTTTTAATAGTTATTACATTAAGAAACAGCATCATTTGTTTTCTGTATTTTTAAAAAGTGTTTTTTTCCTTAGGAGACAAAGCTCTGCACTGTGTTTTTGTTCACATATTAATCTTCTTGGCAACCACATGGCAACTGCACTCCACCTCCATCTGATAAATTAGAATGCTGGGGAAACAGTTGACTTGTTCAGAGATTTGTGCCAGGCCAACAGGAGTCTTAGAATGAGATTGCTAGAGCAGTGCTGTCCACGAGAACTTTGTGTGATGATGGAAATGTTCTATATCTTCATTGTCCAATACAGTAGCTACTAGTGCCATATACCTATTTGAATATAAATTTAAGTCAAAATTAAATAAAATTAAAAATTCACTTCCTCAGTTGCACTAGTCACTTTTCAAGTGCTCAGTAGTCACCAGACAGCATAGCTCTCACACCTTCTCAAACAGCAGTGACACAACCAGATCCTCAGTATGCCCTACACTAAACCAGTCAGAGAACTCAACAGCAGGAAAAGCATGTAGGCTGGTCAAGCATCATGATCATCCATAGCAGGTTAAGGACATAACAGTAGAAGGCAGATCAATCGCTTGAAACCTACACCTGGGATTTGCCAAAACCTCCCTTATATTAAACATTCCCCAGAATATTTATGAGGGTAGTACTGAACAACAAAAAATAAGATGTCAGAAGCACGCTGATAAGTGCTCTATTGTGCTGTCACATTTTTCCACTTTTATAACAGACGTAATACACCAGCTTTTTAAAACACACAAAAATGCTTATTTCACATATTTAGATTTAAAATACACATACTCTGTGTATATTTTTTCTTCAAATTGAAAAATATGTGAAAAAGCTCAATTATTCATCCACCCTTTGGCAGGATTCATTCATGTTAGCCCCAGGAGTCAGGGCTAGAGGAATTCAGATTCTTAGCCCCATTTTAGGGAAGGTTAATCAGCTTGAAGGTCCTGCAAAATGTCACTAGAAAATGGACTTGGGAGCAGTAAGACTTCAGAAAAAAATCGTATAGTGTACTAGTTATTTCAATTCATTCATGTATTTAAAGACACTGTCTTACCAGTTTTCTTTAAATTAAAAATGAAGGGAAGTAGTTTTTGAAATTTAGTTCAGTTGCAAGTTGTGTTTCAGTTTTTATATTCATACTTTTTCTGTTTACTATTTTGAATTCAGGAAGAGATATATCTTCTAAATATTGAGCAGAGTACTATATGGGTAAGGTGGATGTAAAATATCTATTGAACACTTATATACTCAAGACATCTTTCTTTTTAAAAGGTCTACCTAATCTCTAGATAGCTCTCATTTTTTAAGATTAAAGATTGATCTTATAAACACATAAACACAATTATTTACATAAAGAGTTTTTCTGTAAAAAAATTACAGTGAGTTTCACCTGAATTTAGATATCTGTATCTATCTAGATATACATTAACCGTACATCCCCAACTGTAGGACCCTTTACCCTCTCTACTTTTTTTTTGTTTTGCCTGAGCTGAAAGAGTTAATCACAGGTCCACCATCCCTGGATTTCCCTTGACTATATAAACAAGTCTCTGGTTTAAATGTTTGCGCTGCTTGTAATACAGGACCATCACTGACTCAAACAAAATATAGTGCAGTGAACATAAGTGCCTTTTCAATACATCTATGTCTTCCTGTAGCCAAGTTTCCCAAACTCTCCTTTTCTCTAACCACTATTTAGCTGTACCTAGTTGTACTAATGAAGTAAGCCTCATAATTCTCAAAATTTACAGGAAGGCAGGCTTGAATTACAGATCATTTACATATTCATCATTCATCTATACAGTATAATTCTTATAATATGCCCCGTTGTCCCTCTGAGATGAATTACTAATTTTGTACGTGTACGTGTATGTGTGTGTCAGTGTGAGAGAGAGAGACAGAGAAAGAGAGACAGGGTCTCCCTCTGTCACCCAGGGTGGAGTGCAGTGGCAGGATTTTGGCTCACTGCAGCAACCTCCTGGGCTGAAGCGATCCTCCCACCTTAGCCTCCTGAGTAGCTGGGACTATAGGCATGTGCCACCATACTTGGCTAGCTTTTTGTATTTTTGGTAGAGACAGGGTTTCACCATGTTGCCTAGGCTAGTGCTGAACTCCTGGGCTCAAGTGATCCTCCTGCCTCAGCCTCCCAAAGTGCTGGGATTACAGACATGAGCCACTGCACCTGGCCTGAACTATTAATTTAATGCACAGAATAGTATAGCTATAAGAGAATGTTCACCTCAGATCTCTCATTTTACCTAAAAGGAAATTATGTTCCAGGAAGTTTGCACACTTGGCCCCCAAATCACTCGACTAATTAAAAGTATTAAACTAGGCCGGCACAGTGGCTCACATCTCTAATCCCAGCACTTCGGGAGGCTGAGGCCAGTGGATCATTCGGGGTCAGGAGTTCGAGACCAGCCCGGCCAACATGGCGAAACCCCATCTCTACTAAAAATACAAAAATTAGCCGGGCATGGTGATGGGCACCTGTAATCCCAGCTACTCAGGAGTCTGAAGCAGGTGAATTGCTTGAGACCAGGAAGCAGAGGTTGCAGTGAGCAGAGATTGCACCACTGCACTCAGTCTGGGCGACAAAGCGAGACTCGATCTCAAAAAAAAAAAAAAAAGTATGGACAAACTAAAACTGAAATCTCCTGTTTCCAGGTCCAGTGTTTTTGTTTGTTTCTATTACAGCTCAGATTATCTCTAAAAGATAAATCAAATTCTAAACCAGTAGGTTCAAAATCAACTTTTATGCATCTTCCCCAAACATTACATTTTAATTTATACATTATTATTAGCTTTAGCAAATAGCATAATCAAGCAATGGTTTTCAATTACTGTGAGAACTCATTTTAACATTTAACAAAAGGTAGGCAAATAATTAATAAAAGATTAAGTGTCAGTGACAGAACAGACATGAGCACCCAGGGTATTTAGACTTTCAGATTAGTCCTTAATTCCGCTTATATCACAGACTCTTAATGGTAGACTAGCTAAGAATGTTTCTATGCTTTTAGGAAAGATCTCAGACGTTTTTGCCTTTCTAGTGTTAACATAAAAATGAAGGCTGATTAGCCTTGCAAATTCCTTTACTGTATGTCTCATTTTTTAAAAAAGTGTAGTAACATTTTATTGCATGCCCCTCCAAATTTATCTACCTCCCTTCTATTTTATCCTTTTATTAATAAGTTAGACAAGTGTCCAGGCTGTTTCAGTTAAAAATCCAAGTTTCAAAGTTTTTTAGCAAAGTGGTTTCTTCATATTTAAACAAGAGGAACTAAAAAGTATATACAAAAATACTTTCCCCAGAGAAGACAAAGTTCATTTTAAAACCTACAGTTACACACACCAGTAAAAGTTATTTGATTTGAGCTTTTCATTAGTCTCTCAATGTTAAGCAACTCTAGAGTAGACAATTGCCTGTATTTATATTTGTCATGATTAAATCAGGAAGTGTTCACAAAAAGCCACTTTGTTCTCAGTATCATCAAATGCCAAAAACATGTTATTAGGAATGCTAGATTCCAGTCAACCAGCTTGCACAATTCTTCTCCCTTTTCTCCTCAACCTATTTAGAAGCAAAAAGTCTTACAAGCAGAGCCTGAAGAGGACTAGCAATAAAGACCTGAGACCTCCTTGTTCTGGAAGGAAAAGGCAGTGAGACAGAATCATCCCTGGGTGCCCTGGAACAATATAACACAACAGAGGGGGAAAAAATAAATGCAGGTTGTGATCCTAAAAACACTTCCTCCTCCCACTCTTCCCCTAGAAACAATTCTGCATGATGGAAATTATGCTAATTAATTAGCATTTCACATCCTGGGTCCACAGAGCACACTAAGAAGAAGGCATTCCCACTTCAAACATACTGTTTCAATGCATACAAATAAATAAAAATTCATCAGAAGAGTTCAGATTCATCTACTTTTTCAAAGAATTCACTGAATTAAGGGTGGGTGTGGTGACTTACCCGTAATCCCAGAACTTTGGGAGGCTGATGTCGGGGGATCACTTGAGGTCAGGAGTTTCAAACTAGCATGGCCAACATGGTGAAACTCCATCTTTACTAAAAATACAAAAATTAGTGAGGCATGGTAGTGCATGCCTGTAATCCCAGCTACTTGGGAGGCTGAGGGAGGAGAATAGCTTCAACCCAGGAGGTGGAGGTTGCAGTGAGCCAACACGGCATCACTGCACTCCAGCCTGGGTGACAGAGCAACACTCTGTCTCAAAAAAAGAAAAAGAATTCACTGAATTAAGTTTGATAATCACCTTTGGTCTAATTTGCTCATCGCAGTCAAGTAAACTATCTTTGATTTCCCTCCTACCTTTCCTCTAAACTTGAGCTAGCTTTCAATTTTCTACTCATTAAAGCACAATCCCAATTAAAGACTTAACATTTTCCCTCTTTACAAAAGCCAAACCCAATAAAATGAGAAGTAGAAAGCAGAGAACAGATGAAACACAGATTTTTGAAGTCACATTGATATGGCTTCAAAAAAGTATCCCTGCTCTGCCACCATTAACTATGAAACCTTGGACAAATTATTTGGATTACATCTTTAGTTTCTTCACAAAGTCTTGGTGAGGATTAACAGAGATAATCCACAAAATAACCCACAAAGCATAATGCACAGCACATAATTAGCACTTGAGTGTATGTAATTAATAACAGCAGACGGATAAGCAGCATCAAAAACAATCCCTGGCCAGTCACGGTGGCTCACGCCTGTAATCCTAGCACTTTGGGAGGCTGATGCGGGCGGATGGCTTGAGCCTAGGAGTTCAAGACCACAGCTTGGGTAACATGGCGAGACCCTGTTCTCAGACACTAATTGAAAGTTATCGTCCTCTCTACAGAAAAATACAAAAATTAGCTAGGCATGGTGGTGTGTGCCTGTAGTCGCAGCTACTCAAGAGGCTGAGGCAGGAGGATTACGAGCCCAGGAGGCTGAGGCTGCAGTGAGATGAGACTACACCACCGCATTCCAGCCTGAGTGACAGAGCGAGGAGCAAGACTGTCTCTAAACAAACAAACAAAAAAAAAGTAAAAATTTTTACCCCTACAAAGGATTTGGTACATTGTGAACATTTATAACACAAAGATTCCCATGTGTTTAAACTGAATGAAAAAGACCATTTCTGGTTACAGTATCTCTATGAATATGCTCAACTATAATGGGGCTGGAATTTTTATGTAAAAAAGCAATATGAAAATGTCTATTTTCAAGGTCCAATTCAAAGCTACGATGTCTTACAGAGCATTAGATTCTAAGAATCCAGAATATTTCATGTGAACTCTATTATTTCTCTTAATATCACTTTCCCTCAGAGAAAAATAAGAAGGAATAATGAGGTAGGGCACAGTGGCTCACGCCTGTAATCCCAGCACTTTGGGAGGCCGAAGCGGGTGGATCATGAGGTCAAGAGATCTAGACCATCCTGGCCAACATGATGAAACCCCGTCTCTATTAAAATTCAAAAATTAGCCGGGTGTGGTGGCACACGCCTGTAGTCCCAGCTACTAGGGAGGCTGAGACAGGAGAATCACTTGAACCTGGGAGGCAGAGGTTGCAGTGAGCCGAGATCATGCCACTGCACTCCATCCTGGCGACACAGCGACACTCCGTCTTAAAAAAAAAAAAAAAAAGGAATAATGAAAATTCTTTTTTTTTCTTCTTGTTTGAGACAGGGTCTTGCTGTATTGCACAGGCATGAGACATCATGGCCAGCAGAAAAGTCTTGACTGTTGTTGTTGAAGGATATAAGAGAATGTGAGGAAATATCCATTTGAGGAAATGTCCATTTAACTAAAGTCATATCTATGTTAGCACAGTAATTTTAAAAACTTAAATTGACTTGGAAGAATTTATATAATAAGCACTTCAGACAATGCTTTAAAACAAAAGTTTCCTTCATAGGGAATGAATAATAATTCAAACTGCTTCTCTATTTATAATTTAATGTTGATACAATGATCTACAGAGACATGAAAAGAAGATCACTTTAAATTAGTGGCTGAGAACAAGTTAGCAAATATGGAACTTATCTCAGAACTGACTCACTTTTAAGACTAAAAAGGGTCCAGGTGTCATAGCTTACACCTGTAATCCCAGCAATTTGGGAGGCTGAGGCAGGAGGATTGATTGAGCCCATGAATTTGAGACCAGCCTGGGCAATATAGCATGACCCCATCTCTAGAAAAATTTTTAAAAACTTAGTTGGGCATGGTGGTGCACACCTGTACTCCCAGCTCCTCAAGGAAATTGCTTGAGCCCAGGAGGTCAAGGCTGCAGTGAGCCATGACCGCACCACTGCACTCTAGCCTGGGCAACAGAGCAAGACCATGTCTCAAGACAAACAAAAAACTAAAAAGGGATCTAGGAGTGGGGCATAGTGGTGCACGCCAGTGGTCCAACCTATTTGGAAAGCTGAGGCAGGAGGATCATCCTAGGCAGGAGCCTAGGAGTTCAAGGCTGCAATGAGCCAAGACTGCACCACTGCACTCTAGCCTGGGGAACAATGCAAGACATTGCCTCTTTAAAAAAAAAAAAAAAAAAAAAAGTTAGGCCGAGCACAGTGGCTCACACCTGTAATCCCAGCACTTTGGGAGGCTGAAGTGGGTGGATCACGAGGTCAGGAGATCGAGACGATCCTGGCCAACATGGTGAAACACTATCTCTACTAAAATACAAAAAACTAGCTGGGCATGGTGGTGAGTGCCTGTAGTCCCAGCTACTCAGGAGGCTGAGGCAGGGGAATCGCTTGAACCCAGGAGGCGGAGGTTGCAGTAAGCTGAGATCGTACCGCTGCACTCCAGCCTGGCAACAAGGCAAGACTCTGTCTCAAAAAAAAAAAAAAAAAAATTATAGCCAGGCACGGTGGCTCACACCTGTAATCCCAGCACTCTGGGAGTCCAAGGCGGGTGGATCACCTGGGTCAGGAGTGCAAGACCAGCTGGCCAACATGGTGAAATCCCGTCTCTACTAAAAATACAAAAAATTAGCCGGGTATGGTGGTAGATGCCTATAATTCCAGCTACTTGGGAGTCTGAGGCAGGAGAATCTCTTGAACCTGGGAGGTGGAGGTTGTGATGAGCTGGGATCATGCCACTGTACTCCAGCCGGGGCAAGAGGAGTGAAACTCCATCCTCCCAAAAAAAAAGTTATTTCCAGTAAGTTGAATGCATTTCATAATAGTACCCTACTGAGAGATACAAAGCTTCAATTTATATTCACAAATACCCTAACTTTGATTTATTGCAATTCTAATTATATGCATGGCCTGAAAGAAAAATCAAGATATAGTTTTCTTAATGTTGGTTTGGAGATACTTTACTAGGGATAAAAGGAAGGTTAGATCTCCTGGGAAGGCAGAGATAAAAGCAAGTTCCAGGCTCTTAGAAGGACAGGAAGGATAACAGAGGATAGGCTTTTAGAATTTTAGTATAAAAAAGAATTAAGAAAATAAAGTCTTAGTCTTAGCACAACATTGCTAACCAGAGAGCAATTCTGCTCACAACAGATGAGAAGCTGGTTATAGACAGAGGTGCTGTTGCTCATCGGCCTCCTGCCTGCCATCCCAACCATGCACATCAGTCCAGCCATTCCCCCGAAGTGTCCCGCAAATATACATATATTAATTATGTTAATTATAATTAATATATATTATTACATACTATTTGTGTATAGTATAAACGTTTATGCTATATATTTAAAATGACTCTTCTATTCTGGAATACTTGTCATTCCTTTGTTCAACTGCTGAACTTTTTTTTTTTTTTTTTTTTTGAGACAGGGTCTTGCTCTGTCGCCCAGGCTAGAGTGCAGTGGTGCAATCTTGGCTCACTACAACCACCGCCTCCCGGGTTCAAGCAATTCTCCTGCCTCAGCCTCCTGAGTAGCTGGAATTACAGGTGCCCGCCACTGCGTCTGGCTAATTTTTGTATTTTTAGTAGAGACAGGGTCTCACCATCTTGGCCAGGCTGGTCTCAAACTCCTGCCCTTGTGATCCACCTGCCTCAGCCTCCCAAAGTGCTGGGATTACAGGTGTGAGCCACAGCGCCCGGCTCATTTTTTTTTATTAAGAGAGTTTCAAGTTCAAGTGTTGTCTCTTCTCTAAAGCCTTTCCTGATTCCATTCACCTTCTCATCCCACCACCATAACCACCTCTCCACTCATACCTGACTGTACTTTTGGAGGGCAAGAACTGTGTCTTATTCACTAACATATCCACAGTGCTTTGTAGTCCATTAACCCTTTGCAGAATGAATAAATCAATGAATAAATAAATGGATGAATACTGAGTAACTGAGCCAGGCAAGTGGCTCACACCTGTAATCCCAGCACTTTGGGAGGCCAAGATAGGCAGATCCCTTGAGGTCAGTATTTCTAGACCAGCCTGGCCAATATGGTGGAACCTCATTTCCACTAAAAATACAAAAATTAGCAGATGCCTATAATCCCAGCTACTTCGGAGGCTGAGTCACAAGAATTGCTTGAACCTGGGAGGCAGAGGTTGTAGTGAGCCAAGATGGTGCCACTGCTCTCCAGCCTAGGTGACAGAGTGAGACTCTCTTAAAAAAAAAATTCAGTAACTTCAGGCATACACCTTGTCTTACTGTGCTTTGCTTTATTGAGCTTTGCTTCATTTTTGCAGATATTACATTTTTTACAAATTGAAGGTTTATGGCAATCCTGCGTCAAGCAAGATGGCGCCATTTTTTCCAACAGCATGTGCTCACTTCACGTCTCTGTCACATTTTGGGCATTTTCCACAATATTTCAAATTTTTCATTATTATTATATCTGTTATGATGATCTGTGATCAGTGATCTTTGATGTTACTCTTGTAATTGTTTTGAGGGCACCACAAACCACACCCCTGTAAGACAGCAAATTCAACAGATTAATACTGTGTGTATTCTGACTGCTCCAGTGATTTGCTATTCTCCTCTCTCTTTCTCTCTCCTTAGGCCTCCCTGCTCCCTGAGACAAAATAATTAAAACTAGGCCAGCTGATGACCCTACAATGATCTCTCAGTGTTCAGGTGAAAGGAAGAGTTACATATCTCTCACTTTAAATCAAAAGCTAGAAATGATTATGCTTAGTGAGGAAAGCATGTTGAAAGCTGAGACGGACCAAAAGCTGAGATAGGCTAAAAGCTACACTTCTTGTACCAAACAGTCAAATTGCATACACAGAAGAAAAGTTCTTGAAGGAAATTAAAAGTGCTATTCCAGTGAACACACAAATGATAGAAAAAACAGCTTTACTGCTGGTAGGAAGAAAGTTTGTGTGGTCCAGATAAATCCAGATAAACAATCAAACCACCCACAGCATTTCCTTAAGCCAAAGTCTAATCCAGAGCAAGGCCCTAACTCGCTTCAGTTCTATGAGGGCAGAGAGAGGTGACAAAGCTACAGGAGAAAAGTTTGAAGCTAGCAGAGGTTGGTTCGTGAGGTTTAAGGAAAGAGGCCATCTTCGTAACATAAAAGCATGAAAGTACAACGTGAAGCAGCAAATGCTTATGCAGAAGCTGTAGCAAGTTATCTAGAAGATCTCGCTGATCTATCTAGATCTTCCTTCATCACCTTCCTCAGATGATCTATCTAGAAAATGTGATCCACCTTCATCAGTGATCCTCTGGGTAGATCACTGATGAAGGTGGCTACACTAGACAGATTTTTAATGCAGACTAAACCTTCTACTGAAAGAAGATGTCATCTATCATTGTCTTAGCTACAGAGGAAAAGTCAATGCCTGGTTTCAGATCTTCAAAGGACAGGCTGACTCTTGTTGGAGTCTAATGCAGCTGTTGACATTAGGTTGAAACCTACGCCCATCTTCCATTCCAAAATTTGCAGAAAGCTTAAGAATTATACTAAATCAGCTGGTCACGGTGGCTCATGCCTGTAATCCCAGCACTTTGGTAGGCTGAAACGGGTGGATCACTTGAGGTCAGGAGTTTGAGACCACCCTGGCGACCATGGCGAAACCCTGTCTCTACTAAAAATACAAAAATTAGCCAGGTGCAGTGGTGCATGCTAGTCCCAGCTACTCAGGAGGTCAACGGAGTGAGACTCTATCTCAGAAAAAAAAAAAAAAAGGCCGGGCACAGTGGCTCACGCCTGTAATCCCAGCACTTTGGGAGACCAAGGCAGGCGGATCACGAGGTCAAGAGATCGAGATCATCCTGGCCAACGTGGTGAAACCCCATCTCTACTAAAAATACAAAAAAATTAGCTGGGCGTGGTGGCCCACGCCTGTAGTCCCAGCTACTCGGGAGGCTGATGCAGGAGAATTGCTTGAACCCGGGAGGCGGAGGTTGCAGTGAGCCAAGGTTGCGTCACTGAACTCCAGCCTGGTGCCTGGTGAGGGAGTGAGACTCTGTCTCAAAAAAAAAAAAAAAAAAAAAAAAAAAAAAACTGAATCTACTCTGCACGTGCTCTATAAATGGAACAATAAAGCCTGGATAATGGCACATCCATCTGTTCACAGTATGGTTTACTAAATATTTTAAGCCCACTGTTAAGACCCACTGCCCAGGAAAAAAAGATTCCTTTCAAAATATTACCACTCATTGACAATGCACCTAATCACCCAAGAACTCTGATAGAGATCTACAGGGAGATTATGGTTGTTTTCATGCCTGCTAACACAACATCCATTCTGCAGTCCATAAGTTAAAGAGTAATTTTAACTTTCAAGTCTTATTATTTAATAAATGCATTTCATAAGGCCATAGGTGATTCCTCTGATGGATCTGGGCAAAGCAAACTGAAAACCTGGAAAGGATTTTCCATTCTAGATGCAATTAAGAACATTCATGATCCATGAGAGGAGGTCAAAATAGCAACATTAACAGGAGTTTGGAAGAAGTGGATTTTAACCAACATGGATGACGTCAGTTCATAGGTTCAAGACCTCAGTGGAGGGAGGAACTACATATGTGTTGAAAATAGCAAGAGAACTAGAATTAGAAGTAGAGCCTGAAGATGTAATCAAATTGTTCTACCTTCATAATAAAATTTGAATGGATGAGGAGTTGCTTCTTATGAATGAGCAAAGAAAATGGTTTCTTGAGATAGAATCTATACTTAGTGAAGATGCTAAGAACATTGATAAATGACAACAAGGAATTTAGAATATTATATCAACTTAGTTGTTAAAATAGCAGAAGAGTTTCAGAAGATTGACTCTAATTCTGAAAAAGGTTCTATTGTGAGTAAAATGCTATCAAACAGGGGCGCCTGTTCTTAAGACCTCTTGAGATTATCCTTCAGGCAAAGAATATTTATTTAAAAATTTTTAAATGCTATCAAACAGTATTGCATGTTACAGAGAAATCTTTCGTGAAAGGACGAGTCCATCAATGTAGAAAAATTCATTGTTATTTCAAGAAATTGCCACAGCCATCTCAACCAGCAACCACCATCCTGATCAGTCAATAACCAGCAACATCAAGGCAAGACCCTCCATTGGCAAGCAAAAAGATTGACTCGCTGAAGGCTTAGATAACCATTAGCATTTTTTAAGCAATAAAGTATTTTTAAATTAAGGTATGTACAATTTTTTCAGACATAATGCCATTATTGCACACTTAAAACACTATGATAAGGGCTGGGCGTGGTGGCTCACACCTGTAATCCCAGCACTTTGGGAGGCCGAGGCGGGTGGATCACGAGGTCAAGAGATCGAGACCATCCTGGCCAACATGGTGAAACCCCGTCTCTACTAAAAATACAAAAAAAATTAGCTGGGCATGGTGGCGCACGCCTGTAGTCCCAGCTACTCGGGAGGCTGAGGCAGGAGAATTGGTTGAACCCGGGAGGCGGAGGTTGCAGTGAGCCGAGGTCGCGCCACTGCACTCCAGCCTGGTGCCTGGTGACGGACTGAGACTCTGTCTCAAAAAAAAAAAAAAAAAAAAAATAATATACTATGATATACTAACTTTTACATGCACTGGGAAACCAAAAATATCATGTGACTCATTTTATTGCAACATTCATTTTATCATGGTAGTCTGGAACCTAACCCACAATATCTTCAGGGTATGCCTATAATTATTTGAGAACCCTCTGTCTCAATAATCCCAATAATCCTGGAAAATATATCTGGACATGGAGGGTAAGAGTCAAGTTAACCAGTAATAAAGGTTTGGGTCAGTAGAAACAAAACGTCAATTTTCAGTATAATGAAACTAGAAAACCCTAAAAGAAACCAATAATGCTTTGAATCTATGCCAAGATTATAGTATGATGCAAAGCTGCATATTTGTAATTTATGTAACTATCATTATAGTACAGGCAGGACCCAGAGATCTGTAACACCTCAAAGAAATAAGTAAATAAAAACTCTGAATCCTTGGGAAACTGTCTGATTATAGCTTTAGAAAGTTACCTTTAAAATGAACTGAAATCAAATCTCATAGCAGTCTGTGGCACACTCTTGCTAAAACATTCTTACTGGGTTCAGTTGGAATGTGTCTTTCCCCTTCCCTTCTCCTCTTTAAACTTCTCTCTCAGTTTGAGACCTACAGCCCACAAATAACCAGTCTTTCCTGACCTATCACACAGATTCCAAATCTGTTTCTACCATGTACTCTACAGCTTAGACAAATCCCCACCTTTCTTAGTACAGCTTATTGGCCTAGCTGGAAGCCAATTCTTATATCTGTGTAGCATTAATTATAAGAAACATAAAAAAGAGTCCTAGTCATTCCAAATTAATGCTATGAGAAAGGTCTCTACAGACAAAAAACACGAGCTTCAAGTAAGTGACAATATTTTCATACATATTTTCTTTGATACTCACTTGGGAGGGCATAAGACTTCTTCAAGAAATTCCTCAATCTTATTTACATCTGTTTTGACTTCACTGTTGAACGTTATGAATGGTGGGTGGGTCCCGGGAGCCAAGTTCTGCAGGTCTGCAGGCTTCCTGTTGGGCAACATATTGGTCAAAATCAGATCATTTTTTGCACTAAAACAGCAATAATTCTTTAAATTCTCAAAGTAGGCCAGGCATGTTGGCTTGCGTCTATAATTGTAGCACTTTGGGAAGCCAGGGTGGGTGATTGCTTGAGGCCAGGGGTTTGAGACCCAGCCAGGGCAACATGGTGAGATCCTGCCTCTACAAAATATAAAAAATTAGCCAGGCATGGTGGTGTGTGCCTATAGTCCCAGCTACCAGGGAGGCTGAGGTGGGAGTATCACTTGAGCCTGGGAAGTTGAAACTGGGGTAAGCCATGATCACACCACTACACTCCAGCCTGGGCAACAGAGACACCCTGTCTCAAAAAGAAAACGAATAAATTGTCTGGGCGCAGTGGCTCATGTCCGTAATCCCAGCCATTTGGGAGGCTAAGGCAGGCGGATTACTTGATGTCAGGAGTTCGCATGGTGAAACCCCATCTCTACTGAAAATACAAAAAGTTAGCCGGGCATGGTGGCATGTGCCTACAGTCCCAGCTACTTAGGTGGCTGAGGCAGAATCACTTGAACCCGGAAGGCAGAGATTGCAGTGAGCTGGGAGTGTGCCACTGCACTCCAGCCTAGGTGACAGAGCGAGACCCTGCCTCAAAAACAAAGGCTTGGCTTGGTGGCTCATGCCAGTAATCCCAGCACTTTGGGAGGCCAAGGTGGGCAGATCACGAGGTCGGGAGTTCGAGATCATCCTGGCCAACATGGCGAAACCCCGTCTCTACTAAAAATACAAAAATTAGCTGGGCATAGTGGCACGAGCCTGTAATCCCAGCTACTCATGAGACTGAGACAGGAGAATCGCTTGAACTCGGGAGGTGGAGATTGTAGTGAGTCGAAATTGTGCCAATGCATTCCAGCCTGGGCAAGAGAGCAAGATTCCATCTCAAAAAAAAAAAAAAAAAAAAGAGAAGAAAAGAAAAATTATCAAAATGGTTCTAATCAAGCCTGTTGGGCAGGCTGGGTACAGTGGCTCATAACTGTAACCTTAGCACTTTGAGAGGCCAAGGCAGGAGGATTGCTTGAGTCCAGGAGTTGGAGCAAGATCAGCCTGGGCAACATAGTGAGACCCATCTCTATAAAAAAAATTTTTTTAATTAGCTGGGTGTGGTGGCATGTGCCTGTAGTCCCAGCTACTTGGGAGGCTGAGGTGGGAGGATTGGTTGAGCCAAGGAGGTTGAGGCTGCAGTGGTAGAAATTGCTTGGATATTGATTTAAACAAACCAACCAAAGATAAAAAGATATTTCAGAGATAACCAGGGAAATCTCAAACTGTATACTAGGAACTGCAGGAGAGAACAGCAATGTGGTTAGGGAAGAAAATGTTCACCCTGTTTGAAGACATACACTGAAGTAAGTAGGAGTGAAATGACATGGGGTCTAGCATTTACTTTAAAACATTTCAGCAAAGAAAATAAGAAAAAAGAGACAAAGCAAATGTGGCAAAATCTTGATAAATGAATCAGTTTGCTTTTTTTTTTTTTTAAAGACAGGGTTTCACCATGTTGGCTGGTCTTGAACTCCTGATCTCAGGGGATCCGCCTGCCTGGGCCTCCCAAAGTGCTGAGATTACAGGCGTGAGCCACCACGCCTGGCCTGAATCAGGTTTATGGAGAAATTTGTTCTATTCTTATGCATGTTTGAAAACTTTAATCATTAAAAAAGCAAACTTATAAAAACTTCTACTTAAAAGCAATACAATAACATACTATTTCAAAGAATGTTTAACCCTCCTATTATAGCGCAGAGTTGTTTATCCTGTTATTAAGTTAGCCAGTCTGCCTGCCTTCTTTCTCCCTTCCTTCCATAAATGCACAGAATTTGAATATAATAACGAATATCGGCCAGGCATGGTGGCTCACGCCTGTAATCCCAGCACTTTGTGGGGCCGAGGCAGGTGGGTGGATCACCTGAGGTCAGGAGCTCAAGCCCAACTTGGGCAACATGGTGAAACCCTGTCTCTACTAAAAATACAAAAATTAGCCGGGCATGGTGGTGCACACCTGTAGTCCCAGCTACTCGGGAGGCTGAGGCAGGAGAACTGCCCGAACCTAGAAGGTGGAGGTTGCAGTGAGCCAAGATCTTACCACTGCACTCTTGCCTGGGCAACAGAGCAAGAATCTCCCTTAAAAAAAACAAAGAATGTTCTTTAATCTTGTCATATATAAATTGTGATTACCTGGAAAACAATTCTCTCACTCCAAAGTCATAAACATATCCATTAGCAGTTTTTTTTTTTTTGAGGCAGAGTCTCACTCTGTCACCCAGGCTAGAGTGCAATGGTGCTCACTGCAACCTCTGCCCAGGTTCAAGCAATTCTCCTGACTCAGCCTCCTGAGTAGCTGGGATTACAGGTGCCTGCCACTATGCCTGGCTAATTTTTGTATTTTTAGTACGGGGTTTCACCATGTTGGTCAGGTTGGTCTCGAACTCCTAACCTCAGGTGATCCACCTGCTTCGGCCTCCCAAAGTGCTGGGATTACAAGGGTGAGCCACCATGCCCGCCTCCATTAACATTTTTATAACTAACAAACAGTCATTTAAATGCCTAAGTGTAAGGTAATAAGTGTGTTTTCACAAGTAGTTTTTTAAAGAACTGGGTAGATTAGAGAAAGGAGAAGGAGGCCTCGATGCTTTAAAAACAAAACAAAACAAAACAAAAAAACCCACATGGGTAGGTGGGGGTAGGGCATGTAGGACAAAATAAATAACACCTATTACATCTATAACTAATTATGAAAGCTTTTAAGCTATCTAAACAAAAAGATTCTTAATTTTTTAAATTTTTATTCAATTTTTTTGAGACAGGGGTCTCTCTCTCTCGTGCTATGTTGCCCAGGCCGTCTTCAAACTCCTGGGTTTAGAGATCCTCAGCTGTGAGTAGCTGGGAATAGAGAGTATGCCACTGCCCTGGCTTCCAAATAAGAATATTTATTAAGGGAGGGAGAAAGCTAGCATATCAGAGAAAAAAAGAACCAAGGCTGAATAAAAAGGACTGGTTTGAAGTCCCAAATGGAAAAGCTCTGCCATTTACCAGCTACATGACTAAGTAAATTACAACCTTTTTGAGTCTGGATTTCCTCCTTATAAGACCTGCTTTGTCTGTAAAGATTAAATCAAATTAGGCATGTGAAAGTCAACTAAAAGCATGCAAATGAAACTCATTACCACTTTTAGTATCACATTAACAAAGCATTATGCAGGAAATAAGATTGGCAGTTTTAACTTTAATAGAACTGATGGTTCATAAATGGTTACCTAGAATTAACTGATTGGTAATAAAATCTGATTAATTTCGAGTTATATATACAACAAAGGAAAGTTTAAAAGGGCATATCATTATCCATTTTCCATTAATATTTGTGATTAGTGAATAGTCTATCTTGTTTTGGTTGAAAAGCTATATATATTTTTAAAATGAAAAAAGTAATAAAACTATTTTCCAGGATTAATCGTTGAGATGACAGACAACCATAGCAGGTCCTGATTCCAAGTGAAGGATTTAAGAAGAAACTTTAGTGCCTCCAAATGTATTAGCAGACTTCAAATAAATGGACAAGTTCTAGACGGTAATCTGATTCACTCATAAGCTATGTATCAACCAAACAGAATCTAAGATTCTTCAACTTGCAGTTCCCACCTGGCATTCTCAGGCCTCAGGTGTTCTGTTTGACCCACAAAGGCTCATTTTACAGATGTTTCACAGAAACTTAACACTGTAAGAATTACAGTTTGAGATAAATGAAACTGAGGCAATAGGAAATGGTTAAAAATTTCAAGACATTTTTGGTTTACTTCGAAAAAGGCCTTCAGTAAATACTCAACAATTGATTAAAACTCATTCAAATGTTTCCCTTTCATGAGATCAAGAGCAAAGTGCACAGAATTCATGCCTTGCAATAGGGCGCAAATATTCTTCAGTGTTTTGGGTTTATTGTTTTTAGCCTCACATATCATGGTAGTCTTTCAGATGAAATAAATTATTCTGTTGTTCCCCATTGTCATTCTAGGTGAAGAAAAAGAAAAACAAAAACAAAAAGGGAAAGAAAGGAATGAAAAGGAGGACTCATTTTAAGAGTTAAATGGCTTAATTTCTATTAAAATGTAGTTCAGTACACTTGCAACAATTGGAGGAAGTTGGGCTGGTGGCTCAGTTCCAGTTGTCTGGTATGAAATGAGTGCAGCATAGCTCTAAGACACTGGAGCTGGCTCTTGAAGATGACCTATCTGTAACAAGTTGACTTGCCAACTGAAGAAAAAAGTACTAGGTATATAGGCCTTATCTTTTAAATTGAGCTCCTTTTTTCTCCAGAAAGAGAACAACAACAACAACAACAAAATCGAGTTTCCTTTTTGAAGGTGCTGATTTTCGAGGCATAAAATTAATTCACACATATCAAGAGACTACTGGACACTATATAAACATATAACAACAACAAAGAAAAAATCCCACAAAAGTTAACACCATACAATCAGAATTACTTGTCTCAAAACACTTTACTACTATTAATTGTTCTTTACTAGATTTGATATATTTTGGCTTGACTGATAAGTCACTAACTGAACGAATTAATCACGGACTCAACAAAACACACACACCAAGACTCCTCGTCACTACGAATTTGTCTTTGTCCCAGTTCAGTTAAAAGAATTTTACATGCAACAAGATCATCTTGATATAAAAGAAAAAAAAGAAAAGAATTTTACTGATGTGAATTAAATATTGTTAATCTGTCTACTTTTAATGTCAATTTTAAAGTCAATCTGTGGAGAAATACTATAAAAAAAAAAAAGCAGCACCCATGAAGAAATATAGATTCCATGATTCTTTTTTTTTTTTTTTTGAGATGAAGAATTGCCCTGTTGTTCAGGCTGGCGTGATTTCAGCTCACTGCAACCTCCACCTCCCGGGTTCAAGCGATTCTCCTGTCTCAGCCTCCCTAATATCTGGAACTACAGGCACTCACCACCACCATGCCTGGCTAATTTTTATATTTTCAGTAGAGACAGGATTTCACCACACTGGCCAGGTTGGTCTTGAAGTCCTGACCTCAAGTGATCCACCTCCCTTGGCCTCCCAAAGTTCTGGGATCACAGGAGTGAGCCACCTTGCCCAGCCCAAATACAGATTGTATCATTTTTAACATTTTAATAACAGCTTAGGAGTAAAGTATATACTGATAACAGGTTTAGAAAAACATTCACTAATAATTTTATTAATTCAGCTCTTTGCGCCTCAACAGGATGTATCATCTTTGAAATCATCTTGAAAAAGAACAAAAAGACATAGCAACAAAGTACTCCCTCTTGTGTGTCTATGTCTCCCCCACCTCTTGATCACACACACACACCCACACACCCTCCACCGCCCACCCACACACACTCCTATCCATCTACACACACACACACACACACACACACACACACACACACACAAACACACACCCCACCACCCACCCACACATACACACACATTCACACACACTGGGTACACATGTGATTCTGAATGCAGTCATAAAACACAATTATCTTGTATTTTAGGACTGTTCTAACAAGTGCTTCATGTAGCTCACGTCAACTTTACAAAGGGGAAAAATGGAGTCTGACTTTCCTGTCTGGCCAGCAGCAGGAAATAGATGATTTCTCTAAAAGACAGGCCTGTCTCATACCATTTAGTCTCTTGGCATGTGTCATTCATGCTGCTGCTACTGAAGATAGCGGAAATTGAACTGATTTCTCAAGTTACTGCAGACTATTTTCAGAAGGGTGGAAACACAGAGACATGATAATGAAAATAAAACTATCTGAAGAGTCTATTTTGGAATCAGATTTTCTTCTGAGTTTCTAACTGCCTTTTAAGATATGCAGAACTATCAGTCTCATAGTTCCATTGTAATGTTTTAAACTATTACAAAAGTGAAGTTTTTTCCCTTCCTTTTTCCTGAATTTAAATATGACGTAACTTACTCCAAGGAAGATGAGGCAGCTTGCACAAGGTCCCAGTGAAATCAGTGATAGGGCTCTCTTCATACATAGCCAGGTCTTACTCCTGAAACTTTCTATACTATGCCATGGTTGTTTCCCAACTGATGACATGCCAGAACACCTTTATGCCCCCAATTTTAATATTTTCACCTATATTATCTGAAGCTTTTGTTCAAATCATTGATGTAAAAAATTGAAATTCTTTCTGAAGCCTGGGCACTTTTTTTTAATCTAAACGTTCTTTAAATTGCAGTATGAACAGCAAATTAGGTTTAGAAATGACTCCCACTCAACCATTAAGGCTGCTCGGGCGGGCAAGTAATGGGAGATTGTTCAAAGCCTCACAAGGGACACATGAATACTACAAGCACAGTCATTAATGCCAACAGAGATTCAAAGAGAATGTGTCACACAGTGCCAGAACTAGAAATGGGCTTGTTCTTATGGATGAAATGTCATGTAACAACCATTTTTTCAAATCATACAGTGAGCTGCTAAGTAACTCCCAGAGTTGTTCTATTGTTCTCCACTGGTTTGTTCTGGAGTCAGTACTTCTCACCAAGAAACTATGCAATTACCAGGAAAAGCAGGAAAATAAGCACTATAGGCATTTTCTCCCCTACAAATTTCTAAAAAGAGTCACATTTAATGTTTTAAGATTAAGACTATATTATGAAAGGTACTTGAGATATGTTTTATTTCTCTGTGATAACTTTCATATATACTGGTGGGTTTTGTTTTGTTTTTTTGAGCCGATGTTCACTTTCTTGAGGTACGTTCTCTTTAAAATTTTGTTCAAGATTGTAAGTGTGTAAACTCATAGAAAAGATCTGGATGAGACCGGGCACAGTGGCTAACGTCTGTAATGCCAGCACTTTGGAAGGCCAAGGCCAGAGGACTGCTTGAGCCCAGGAGTTCAAGACCAGCCTAGGCAACACAGGGAGATCCTCTCTCTTAAAAAATTACACACGTGTGGTGGTAAATGCCTACAGTCCTAGCTACGTGGGAGGCTGAGGCTGGAGGATTACTTGAGCCCAGGAGCTCAAGGCTACAGTAAGCCATGATCGTGCCACTGTACTCCAGCCTCAGTGACAGAGGCAGACCCTGTCTCAAAAATAATAATAATAATAATAATAATAATAATAATAAAGAAAAGAAGAGATTTGGAAGGATAAAGACCAAGTCTAAAATAAATTATCTTTCTGAAGAGGAAGTTGATGACTGGGGGTAGGGATGGTCGGGACTCATTATCATGTACTACTTATATAGTTTTAATTGTCCTAAGAAGCATTTTTTAGCTTTACTGGAGACCTATGATTGCTAAAGAAGACCAAAGAATATGAGCTTCAATTTTAAGTGCTCTCTGCTGTTGACTTTACAAAAAGTCCTAGGTAACAAACATATATCTTCTTAGATATTTTCTATTTATGAGGTCCTGAATGCCTGTCTCCCATGTGTCACTTTTTATACACATAAATACTTAACATATGCACTTAAAATATACACTTACACATATTTCCACATATACACTTTAACATATATATACAAATCTGCAAATATCAATCAACCTATCTGAATAATGCCTTAGTCTAAATGAAAACAAACAGACAACTCTGAAATAGCTATAATGAGTTTACTTCCTTTTCTTACCCAGATTCCGATCGTTTATGGCACTATTACTGGTATGCATCACAATTAAGCACTGTATTAAACTATTCAATGAAGGCTTTTTCAAAGCTGGCAGTCGACTCACTTGCTCCAAGCCAAAAATGGAATAGGAGAAATTCATGTATTTTAGGACACAATAAGGGTGTGTGCCTGGTGGCACAGTCTATTTTTAGGAGTTATATTGGGAAACTTCCTTTGTGTATGCATGTATGAAAAAAACAGTAATAGAAGGGTAACTACATGACTTATTTCATTCTTACAACATCTCTGCCCAACATGAACGAGGTAATATCTTCCCAAGAGCTTGTAGTTTTAACTCGATTATAAGTGTATAATCTTGAATTTATATACATAACTAAAGGGGTACCTACATGACTTTATGGCTTATTTTCAATAAATTTTAAAGCTGTAAAATTTCAAATCTATGCACTAGCAGTAAGTAAAAATATATTTTAAGGGAATGACAGCAATCTGAGTACACTAACATAGAACTGGAAATGAAATTATAGCTTTCAGGTTTAACTATCAGCATGTGATGCTCAGATGGATAACATACATGAATTCTGCCACTTTATCAAGTGATAGGCTGTCATTATTCTTTCCTGGACACTGTTCATGACTTGATATATAATATGGTTTAAATTTATGCCCCTGCCCAAATCTCATATTAAATTGTAATCTTCAGTGGTGGAAGAGGGGCCTTGTGGGAGGTGACTGGATCACAAGGGCAGACTTCCCTTGCTGTTCTTGTGACAGCGAATGAGTTCTCACAAGATCTGGTTGTTTAAAAGTGTGTAACACCTCCCAACTTCTCTCTTCTTCCTTCTCCAGCCATGTAAGATGTGTCTGCTTCCCCTTTGCCTTCTGCCATAATTTTAAGTCTCCTAAGGCCTCCCCAGCCATGTTTCCTGTACAACCTGTAGAACTGTGAGTCAATCAAACCTCTTTTCTTTATGAATTACCCAGTCTCAGGTGGTTCTTTATAGCAATGTGAGAATAAACTAATACAATAGCTTTAAAAATAAGTATAACAACAAATCACATGTAACACTTGCATTAAGGGGAATCCACTGCCAAACCCTAGATTTTCCCAATAATACAACTATTCTTTTTTTTTTTACACCCCCTCCCTCACCCGCCAATACAACTATTCTTAATCCTTGATTTAAATCTTTTGTGGAAGGGGATGTATAAATGTTCTTCACCCCAGACCTGTTTGCTAAAGGCGAATAGACATTCCTGAATAAAATAGAGCTTTCTACTCATCAGGGCTCTTCTCAGCCCTCTCCACTATGGAAAATAAGCCATAAAGTCATCCAGGAGAGAAAGCTGCAAACAACTCTTCACTTAACAAGAACAGTAAGGGACCACAGATAATTGCTCTTATTTTACAATAGATGTAAACAAATACGATTAAAATCATGCTGTAGAAAATTACTGTTATTCCCTAAAAAGTAAATTAAATGAAATTGACAATAATGGTATTCAACCTCCTAAAAATCCTTGTCTTTAAAGATCCAGATTATATAGGTCACATGTTTAACACATTTGGGGCCAAGATGATTCTGCCTAGAAAGTTCTTCATGACTCCATGTGCACACTGGAAAAGTCAAGGATTTCACTGCATCCACACTAAAACTTAGCTCCTGGTGCTGCTCATAAAATTTAAGGTAAATATACAAAAGTTCCTAAAAAAGACTGAGTAGCCACATGCAGTATACTGACAGCGTGACTTGTATATACACGTTAAGTTTGTCCATAAACTAGCAGAACTTTAATATATTTCCTTTAAAGAATACATGCCATCAAAGTTAAAATAGGATCAAACTGAAAAGACAGTTCAGCTTAAGTTGATTGCAAACTGTGACTGTGTCTTACCTTTTCAGATCAACAGTTGTGACACTAAATACAACTCCTTTGAGCCAAAGAATCATGAAGAGCCTCTGGGAAAAGGGGCAGTTTCCTATGCTTTCACCATCACTGCCAGCCTGCAAAACAGAATTAAACATTAAAAAACAAGGTCAAATGATGATACTCAACATAATATACCTTTTTCTGAATTTTAAGAAATTTAGGTCTTTATTATTTTGCTCTTCCATTAGCCTTTTTTTTTTTTTTTGAGACAGAGTCTCCTCTGTCACCCAGGCTGGAGTACAGTGGTGTGGTGGTGTGATCTCAGCTCACTGCAACCTCCACCTCCCAGACTCTAGCAATCCTTCCATCTTAGCCTCCCAAGCAGCTAGGGCCACTGGCACACACCACCATCCTGGCTAATTTTTAATATTTTCAGTAGAGACAGGGTTTCACCATGTTATCCAGGTTGGTCTTGAACTCCTGGGCTCAAGTGATCTGCCATTCTCAGCCTCCCAAAGTGCTGGGATTACAGGCATGAGTCACTGCACCCAGCTAATGCTAGCCTGTTTCTTTTCTTAAAAATGACCAGTCTAGGGCTGGGCACAGTGGCTCACACCTGTAATCCCAGCACTTTGGGAGGCCAAGGCGGGTGGATCACAAGGTCAGGAGTTCGAGACCAGCCTGGCCAATATGGTGAAAACCCGTCTGTACTAAAAATACGAAATTTAGCCGGGTGTGGTGGCGGGTGCCTGTAGTCCCAGCTACTTGGAAGGCTGAGGCAAGACAATTGTTTGAACCTGGGAGGTAGAAGTTGCTGCAAGCCAAGATCATGCCACTGTACTCCAACTTGGGCAACAGAACAAGACTCCATCTCAAAAAAAAAAGTTCAGTCTAGTATAGCACTGCCCAAGAGAACTTTCTGCAGTGATGGAGATGATCCATATTGCCAATGTCCCATATGGTAGCCACTAGCAACATTTGGCTAGGGAGTACTTAAAATGGGGCTAGTTCAAGTGAACTGATTTTTGTTTTATTAATTTTAAATTACAGTTATGCATCACTGACAGGAACACATTCTGAGAAACAAGCTGTTAGGCGATTCTGGCATTGTATAAATATCACAGGGTATGCTTACACAAACCTAGATGATACAGCCTGCCCTACACACCTAGTCTACATGGTATATATAGCCTACTGCTCCTAGGCCACAAACTTGCGCAGCATGTTACTGTACTGAATACTGTAGGCAGGTGGAACATAATGGTAAGTATCTGTACATCTAGACACATCTAAACATAGAAAAGGTAGAATAAAAATACAAATTAAAATCTTTTGAGACCACTGGCATATGCAGCACATGGCTATAATTTATCATTTAAAACATAAACAATATGTTTTTATAATTTAAATAGCCACATGTGACTAATGGCTGCTATGCTGGACAGAACAGTAATTCCTAGGGGGTACATATATCCTTGCCTCAGGGCAAAGGCAAAGTCTATTATGGATTTATGAAATGTAAAAATCATCTTTCATTCTATCAGACAGGATTCTTTATAAGGCAAAGTAAAAAGGGAAACTTGTAGGTGTGTCTGTCTCCAAAAAATATTTATTATAAACATCCCATATCCTGTTTTGTTTATTTTTTTCAATTAGAGATAGGAGCTTACTATGTTGCCCAGGCTGGTATGCAGTAGTTACTCACAGGCACAATCATAGCATATTGCAGTTTCAAATTCATGGACTTAAGAAACCCCTCCCTCCTTAGCCTCTCCAGTAGCTGAGACTACAGGCATGCACCACCACACCAGGCCAATATCCTATTTACAAATTCCTTTAGGGAGCAAGAAAATAACAAAAGGTATCTTTATAATAACCTATTTCTAATCCTACTTAATGAATGGCACAGTTGGCATCCCAAAGCTCAAAGACAAGGTAGATTTTCCTAAAACTCAGAGTGGTACAAATCTTTTTTAGTCCCACCATGTGTGCGCCAAGGTTGTTGTTGCTTATTTTAAACTTTTAGTTTAGGTTCAGGGGTATTACGTGTAGGTTTGTTATACAGGTAAACTCATGTCACAGGAATTTGTTGTACAGATTATTTCATCACCCAGGTACTAAGCCTAGTACCCAATAGTTATTTTTTCTGATCCTCTCCCTCCTCCCACCCTCCACCCTCAAGCAGACCCCAGAAATAAGACCACACACCTACAACCATCTGATCTTTGACAAAGCTGATAATAACAAGCAATGGGGGAAAAGACTCCATATTCAATAAATGGTGTTTGGATAACTGGCTAGCCACATGCAGAAGATTAAAACTTCCTTACACCATACACAAAAGTTAACTCAAGATGGATTAAAGACTTAAATGTAAAACCCAAAACTATAAAAACCCTGGAAGACAATCTAGTCAGTACCATTCCAGACATAGGAACTCACAAAGATTTCATGATGAAGATGACAAAAACAATTGGAACCAAAGTGGCTGGGCACAGTGGCTCATGCCTATAATCCCAGAACTTTAGGAGGCCGAGGCGGGTGGATCACGAGGTCAGGAGTTTGAGACCAGCCTGGCCAATAAAACCCTGCCTCTACTAAAAATACTAAAATTAGCCAGGCATGGTGGCGCATAACTCGGAGTCCCAGCTACTCAGGAGGCTGAGGCAGAAGAAATCACTGGAACCCAGGAGGCAGAGGTTGCAGTGAGTCAAGATCGAGCCACTGCACTCCGGCCTGAGTGAGAGTGGGACTCCATCTCAAAAAAAAAAAACATTGCAACCAAAGTAAAAGTTGACAAATAGGATCTAATTAAACTTAAGAGTTTCTGCACAGCAGAAGAAACTATCAATAGAGTAAACAGACAACCTAAAGTATGGGAGAAAATATTTACAAAATATGCATCTGACAAAGGTCTAATATCCAGCATCTAGAAGGAACTTAAACAAAATTACAAGTACAAAACAAACAATCGCCAGGGCACGGTGGCTCACGCCTGTAATCCCAGCACTTTGGGAGGCCAAGGCAGGCAGATCACGAGGTCAAGAGATGGAGACCATCCTGGCCAAAAGGGGGAAACCCCGTCTCTACTAAAAATACAAAAATTAGCTGGGCATGGTGGCGCACACCTGTAATCCCAGCTACTCGGGAGGCTGAGGCAGGAGAATTACTTGAACCGGGGAGGCAGAGGTTGCAGTGAGCCAAGATTGCACCACTGCACTCCAGCCTGGCAACAGAGAGAGACTCTGTCTCAAAACAAACAAACAAACAAAACACACACACACATATAACCCCATTAAAAAGTGAGCAACGGGACACTTTTTTTATTAAAAAAAATTTTCTTCCCCAGGAAGGAGAGAAGAAGGGATGCAGGCGGGAGAGGAATATTCGGCGGCCGGCCGGCCCGGGAGGGGGGGGGCGCCCCCCGGACATGAACACTTTTCAAAAGAAGACATACATGTAGCCAACAAGCATATGAAAAAAAGCTCAATATCACTGATCATTAGAGAAATACAAATCAAAACCACAATGAGATACCATCTCACACCAGAATGACTATTTTTTAAAAGATTTAAAAAAAAAAAAAAAGCAAAAAACAGATACAGGCAAGGTTGCAGGGAAAAGGAAACACTATACACTGCTGGTGGGAGTGTAAATTAGTTAAACTTTCGTGGAAAGCAGTGTGGCAAGTCCTCAAAGAGCTAAAAACAGAACTACCATTCGACTCAGCAATCCTATTACTGGGTATATATCCAAAGGAATATAAATCATTCTACCATAAAGACACATGTATTCATATGTTCACTGCAGCACTATTCATGATAGCAAAGACATGGAATTGGCCCCAAGTTTAGAAAGAAAAGATGGGCTGAAAGAAAGAGAGATGGGAAGGAGACAAAACTGGAATGCTGGAAGAGAACGTTCTGACATTGCTAGAGATCAACACAGCCTGTTGACCATGACGTCGATGGAGAGTGCCAGAAATAACTCTCCAATAAGTCATTGAAAGATGCTGGTAAATGTACTGTTTATTATCCTAAAGTAACTCTCAAAAAATTCAGAAGCATTTCAGTAAAATGCTAAATCAGTAAAAAGTCATTAATTCCTAAACTAATGGAGAGGTAAAGGGAGTTTAAAAAACAAAAACAAAAACAAAAAATGTGGGCTTATAAAGAGGATTCTAGAACCCTAACCAGACAGCATGGGACAGTTACAACTGAGCTTGATTTAAAAAAAAAAAATCCAATCATTCCTTATCAGTAACAAAATATACAGAATTTGAGGGCAGAATAATATTAATTCCTAATACTACATACAACTTGTACAAAAATGTACTTCCTAAAAAAGGTCTAATTTTTAAATTTTAGTGTGATTACAAATAACCTAAGGAAAACATTTAAAATGAAGGTCTCCGGGCCTCATATCTAGAGATTCTGATTGAGCAGAACTCCTGGGTTGGGGCCCAGGGATCCTTATTTTGTTATAGGCACTCAAGGAGATTCCAAAGTGAAACATCTACCTGCTGGATACATTAAGAAACATTGGTTAGGATGTTATTTGATTCTCAGAACATAAATCAATTTACAGCACTAAATCATCCTACTATATAACAAACTGGTACTCAAAGTTGCCTTTTTGAAGACACTGACTATTAATAGCATGGAACACTGATAACACAAGTGAATTTACTACAGACAAAAAAATGTTATAATACATTATCTTTCCAATTAGCTTCATAATTCAAATTTGAGACTTACTGGGGGGGAAAAACAGTACTTTGGTAGATAAAGAACTAGTCTGGGCCAGGCACAGTGGCTCACGCCTGTGGTCCCAGCACTTTGGGAGGTGGAGGCGGGTAGATCATCTGAGGTTGGGAGTTCAAGACCAGCCTGACCAACATGGAGAAACCCTGTCTCTGCTAGAAATGCAAAATTGGTCAGGTGTGGTGGCTCATGCCTGTAGTCCCGGCTACTTGGGAGGCTGAGGCAGGAGAATCACTTGAATCTGGGAGGCAGAGATTGCAGTGAGCCGAGATTGCACCATTGTACTCCAGCCTGGGCGACAAGAGCAAAACTCTGTCTCCCAAAAAAAAAAAAAAAAAAAAAAATTAGTCTGACTCTGACTCAAGGTCTTTATCTTCCTCCATTTAATCTATAAAATTAACTAAAATTTCCCAAGCTGCCTGTCAAAGCAGTGTTAAAATCATTAAGTTGGTAGAGAAGACATAATAAAGATGTTACAGGGCCAGGCACGGTGGCTCATGCCTGTAACCCCAGCACTCTGGGAGGCCCAGGCAGGTGGATCACGAGGTCAGGAGATCGTGACCATCCTGGCTAACACAGTGAAACCCCATCTCTACTAAAATAAAAAAGTTAGCCAGGCGTGGTAGCGTACACCTGCAATCCCAGCTACTCAGGAGGCTGAGGCAGGGCAATCACTTGAACTGGGCAGGCGAAGGTTGCAGTGAGCTGAGATCGTGCCACTGCACTCTAGCCTGGATGACAGAGCAAGACTCTGTCTCAAAAAAAAAAAAAAAAAGATGTTACATGTAGGAACTTAGAAACACATTGAACTAAAAGCAGGCTAAAGATGAATGAGGACTGGCTACACATCAGTCACCATACATAATCTCCTACAATGGTCTGCAGAGCCAGTACTCGAGCATGGGCAAAAGAATCTCAGGATACAGAACAGTTCATGAAGACCTGGTCAGGATACAAATGCCCCCTTCCTTTCACAGGTGACTGTCTCCTTTCTCTATAATTTTCTAGCAAAGTAAATTGACTTTTGTTTCAGGTATATCAGAAGCTTGTTATACATCTCATACTCCTAATAAGCACTTTCCTTCATGCACACATAAATAAAAGGATGCATATTCTTCAAGACAGACCTGGAAAACGTCCCTTTTTTATTAACCACTAATGACAAGTCAAAAAAGAAACGTCACCATGAACAATTTTTCCAAAGTTTTAACAGCATTAGACAATTGGGAGCTACTAGTCAGATGAAATATTGTTATTTTATTTTTGAAAAATTTTTAAAGTATAAAAAAGGCCATGCACAATGGTTCATGCTGGTAATCCCAACACTTTGGAAGGCCAAGGCAGGAGGATCACTTGAAGCCAGGAGTTTGAGATCAGCCTGGGCAACCAAGCAAAACCCTATCTCTACCAAAAAATTAGAAAGTTAGCCAGCATGGTGGCACACTCCTGTAGTCCTGGTTATTCAGGAGGCTGAGGTAGGAGGATTACTGGAGCCCAGGAGTTCAAAACTGCAGTAAGCCTTGATTATACCACTGCATTCCAGCCTGGGTAACAGAGCAAGACCCTGTCACTATTCAAAAAAAAAAAAAAAAATACACACACATACAGTAAAATTGTGGAAAAAGCTCAAATTTCTTCTTTTTTTTTTTTTTTAGATGGAGTCTCAGTCTGCTGCCCAGGCTGGAGTACATTGGCATGATTTCGGCTCACAGTAACCTCTACCTCCCAGTTTCAGGTGATTCACCTGCCTCAGCCTCTGGAGCAGCCGGATGCCCGGCTGTTTTTTTTTTTTTTTTTTTTTGAAATGGAGTTTTGCTCTTGTCACCCAGGCTGGAGTGCAAAGGTGTGATCTCAGCTCACTGCAACCTCCGCCTCCCAGGTTCAAGCGACTCTCCTGCCTCAGCCTCCCGAGTAGCTGGGATTACAGGCACCCACAACCACGTCCGGCTGATTTTTGTATTTTTAGTAGAGACTTTCACCATGTCGGTCAGGCTGGTCTCAAACTCCTGACCTCGGGTGATCCACCTGCCTCGGCCTCCCAAAGTGCTGGGATTACAGGTGTGAGCCACTGTGCCAGGCCTGATTTTTGTATTTTTCAACCATGAGGTTTCACCATGTTGGCCAGGCTGGTCTCAAACTCCTGACCTCAAGTGACCCACCTGCCTCAGCCTTCCAAAGTCCTGGGATTACAGGCGTGAGCCACTGTGCCTGGCAAAAAATTCAAATTTCTAGAATTCACAAGTCAAAAACTTTCTCCTTTAATCCAAGTTATATATAAAATTCCATTTCAACAAAGTTATAGAATCAAATTACCCTGTTTAGCATGAACCACACTGAATGTAGCCTATTGCTACAGCTGACTGAGGGCACTGTGATATAACGGAAAACATCCTACACTGGGAGCCAGGATACATTTATTCTATATCCAGTTTTGTATTAGTATAAAAATTAGCATATAGATATCTAACAACAGCATCTAAGAAAAGTATGACCTTTAAAAAATACTTTTCACTGCTTCTAACAGCAATAACACTCATTATTTAAAAAAAAAAAAACTGAAACATTACAGAAAGTCAAAGTTCCCTTACGCTTGAACCATTCAATAATTTGCTACTTCTTATTCTACGTTTTTATTTTCTATGTACATACTACTTTTTTTATTTTAATAGAGAAGGGGGTCTAACTATGTTGCTTAGACTGGTCTCAAACTCCTGACCTCAAGTGATCCTCCCACCTTGGCCTCCCAAAGTGCTGGGATTACAGGTGTGAGCCACTGTGCCCAGCCCATACTACTTCATTCCTTGAAAAATTTGATCATGCCGGGTGTGGTGGCTCATGCCTGTAATCCCAGCACTTTGGGAGACTGAGGTGGACAGATCACAAGGTCAGGAGAATGAGACCATCCTGACAAGCACAGTGAAACGCCATCTCTACTAAAAATACAAAAAAATTAGCCAGGCATGGTGGCGCACACCTGCAGTCTCAGCTACTCGGAAGGCTGAGGCAGGAGAATCACTTGAACCCAGGAGGCAGAGGTGGCAATGAGCAGAGATCGCGCCACTGCACTCCAACCTGGGTCACAGAGCGAGACTCCATCTGGAAAAAAAGAGAAAAAAAAAGTGATCACACTATATATAACTTTTTTAAAATTTATATATTTTATTTCCAACTTAACGTAGCCAATTCTCTAGAGGCTGTAATATGTCTGCCAGAATACTGCCAGAGAAGGTCAGGGAGGAAACCAGGACCTTGAACCCTGCCAGGTCCCTGCCCCTGGAGTGGGGTCAGAGGAGGCCTAACAGAGTCAGGACTTTGAACACCAACCAGTGGTAATGAGGCCATCTCCACTAGTGTATCAGGGAGGTCACACAGGGAGCTGGAACTCCCATTCCCCCACCCCAGCAGTAAGAAGGAGCCTCCTCACCATGGTTGCTGGCTTCTTTAGCCCTAAGTCTGAGATATATAAAGCAAAAAACTAAGAAACTCGCTACCATCTAATTCTGTCTTTCTAGAAGCAGAAGTCTCTCAGACGTATTAAATTTATTTATTTTTCTTTTCCTTTAAATCGCATTCTGAAAGCAAGAAGTATTCAATTTAAAAATGGGGCTAGGCACGGTGGCTCACATCTGTAATCTCAGCACTTTGGAAGGTCAAGGCAGGCAGATCACCTAAGGTCAGGCGTTTGAGACCAACCTGGCCAACATGGTGAAACCCCGTCTCTACCAAAAATACAAAAATTAGCCGAGTGTGGTGGTGCATGCCTATAATCCCAGCTACTCGGGAGGCTGAGGCAGGAGAATCGCTTGAACCCGGGAGGCAGAGATTGTAGTGAGCTGAGATTGCGCCACTGCACTCCAGCCTGGGCGACAGAGCGAGACAGTGTCTCAAAAAAATAAAAATGAGACAACCCAGTGGGGCACTTGGATTTCTGTCTTCACCTGGTTATAACAAAGCAATGCCATCTCCCTTCTCCTTTTCCCTCCACAGAAATGTCAAAGGACTCTTACCTGAGTGTCAAAAGTTTAAACAGAAGGATTCAACAAGATCCAGAGTCTCTTAACATAATATGAAAATGTCCATGTTTCAACTGAACATGTCATACCAAGAATCATATCAAACAGAATGATCTGCTTGAAGCAAATGAAAAAACGGAAAGCCTCAGCAAAAAAATAGAAGATATATGTCAGGAAGGCAAAGAGGAGGAAGAAAAGGAAAAAGAAGAAGAAAACAAGACCCAATGGAAATTTTAAAACTGAAAAATACAATAACTGGAATTTGTTTTTTTGTTGTTGTTTGTTTGCTTGCTTTTGAGATGGAGTCTTGCTCTGTCACCCAGGCTGTGTAGTGCAATGGCAAGATCTTGGCCCACTGTAACCTCTGCCTCATGAGTTCAAGAGATTCTCCTGTCTCAACCTCCCAGGTTGTTGGGATTACAGGCACACATCACCATGCCCAGCTAATTTTTGTATTTTTAGTAGAGACAGGGTTTCACCATCTTGGCCAGGCTGGTCTTGAACTCTTGACTTCAGGTGATCCGCCTGCCTCGGCCTCCCAAAGTGCTGTGATTACAGGCGTGAGCCACCATGCCTGGCCTAGTTCCATGTTTTGAGGTCATCCATCTAAGCTGCCACTTCTGAAGGCTTCATTGGATGCTATCATCCCAATAATTTTACATCTAGAATTTTATTCTGTAGAAACAGTCATATAGATGTCCAAAAATACAAGAGAAAGGAATACTGAGGCCTTATTGTTTGTAACAGCAAACCACTAAAGACCACCCAAGCCCATCAGTAAAACATTTGCTAAATTTATAGACTAATACCAGAAGATGGAAGCCTAGGCCACCCATTCAGCCTCTGCTGGTACGGGAGAGGATGGAGCCACAACTTTTTCTGTGGTGTTTACAGAAGAGCAGTTATTATTTAAAAGTTTGTGGTCTTGCTTAGGCTGCCCCTTCCCCTGGTTCTTTGGCAAGAGGCAGCAGGATTTTGTTGGAGTTTTTTTTTTTCCCTCAGTGCCTGCTAGTGTGTCCTGGTTGCTGGCTTCTTTAGCTCCAAATCAGGAATAAGGAGGCAAAAAAGCAGGAAATTCTATATTCCCAGAAGCAGAAGTCTCTCAGAAGTATTAGATTTAAAAGCAAAATTAAAAATGCATAACATGTGACATATCCATACAGTGGAACATTATTTGACCCTTAAAAGCAATGAAGAATGGATACATGCTATAACTTGAATAAACTAAGTGAAAGGAACAAAAGACCACATATCACAGCTGGCCCTCCAAATCCACAGAAGCAAACCCACAGATACAGGGACAACTAAAATGGACTTCTACATCCACAGAAGGGTCCTGGAACCATTCCCCTGTGGATTCCAAGGGACAACTGTATACGATTCCATTTGTATGACACGTCCAAACTAGGCAAATTCATACAGACCGTAGACTAGTTGTTGCTAAGAATTGAGGATGGGGAAGAAGAATGGTTGTTAATGGGCACATGGTTTCTTTTTGGGGTTATGAAAATGTTTTAAAATTAGACCCTGGTGGCCAGGCATGGTGGCTCATGTCTGTAATCCCAGCACTTTGGGAGGCTGAGGTGGGTGGATCACGTGAGGTCAGGAGTTCGAGTCCAGCCTGGCCAACATATAGCAAAACCCCATTTTTACTTTAAAAAAAAAAAAAAAATGGCCGGGCACGGTGGCTCATGCCTGTAATCCCAGCACTTTGGGAGGCCGAGGCAGGTGGATCACGAGGTCAAGAGATCGAGACCATCCTGGCCAACATGGTGAATCCCCGTCTCTACTAAAAAATACAAAAAATAGCCGGGCATGGTGGCACGTGCCTGTGGTCCCAGCTACTCGGGAGGCTGAGGCGGAAGAATCACTTGAACCCAGGAGGCGGAGGTTGCAGTGAGCCGAGATTGCGCCACTACACTCCAGACTGGCAATAGAGCAAGACTCTGTCTCAAAAAAAAAAAAAAAAAAATACAAAAGTTAGCTGGGTGTGGTGGCACATGCCTGTATTCCCAGCTACTTGGGAAGCTGAGGCAGGAGAATCTCTTGAACCCAGGAGGCAGAGGTTGTAGTGAGCCAAGATCACGCCACTGAACTCCAGCCTGGGCAATAGTTCTGTCTCTCCAAAAAAAAAAAATTAAACCCTGGTAATGGTTGTACAACTCTGTGAATATACTAAAAACCACTGAACTGTATAGTTTAAATGAGTGAATTATACGGTATATAAATTATATCCAATAAGTTGTTTTAAAATATATACATACAGATTATAAATATAAATATACACATGCTTAAGAAGATTTTTTTTTTAGACAGGGTTTCACCATGTTGGTAGGCTGGTCTTAACTCCCGACCTCAGGTGATCCGCCCGCCTTGGCCTCCAAAGTGCTTGGATTACAGGCGGAGCCACCACCCTGGCAGATTTTTTTTTTTTAAGACAGTCTTGCTCTGTCGCCGGGTGCCAGGCTGGAGTGCAGTGGCGCGATCTCGTCTCACTGCAACCTGTGCCTCCCAGGTTCAAGCAATTCTCCTGCCTCAGCCTCCCAAGTAGCTGGGACTACAGGCGTGCGCCACCATGCCCAGCTAATTTTTGTATTTTTTTAGCAGAGATGGGGTTTCACCATGTTGGCCAGGATGGTCTCGATCTCTTGACCTCGTGATCTGCCCGCCTTGGCCTCCCAAAGCGCTAGGATTACAGGTTTGAGCCACCGCGCCTGGCCTTTTTTTTTTCTTTTTTTAATTTATTTATAGACACGGGGTTTCACCATGTTGGCCAGGATGGTCTCAATCTCTTGACCTTGTGATCCGCCCACCTCGGTCTCCCAAAGTGCTGGGATTACAGGCGTGAGCCACCGTGCCTGGCAGAAGATTTTAATTTGGATTACATAGTTTTAAAGTTACGATTTCATATAACAAAAACATACATGTCTATTACATTTTCTTAAAAATTAGAAAACCAAGGGCCGGGCATGGTGGCTCACGCCTGTAATCCAAGCACTTTGGAAGCCAAGGCGGGCAAGATCACCTGAGATCGGGAGTTCAAGACCAGCCTGACCAACATGGTGAAACCCCGTCTTTAAAAAATTAAAAAAATAAAAATAAATTTTAAAAAATTAGAAAACCAGCCTGAGCAACACATAAGTGAGATCCCATCTCCACAATATTTTTTTAAAAAATTAGCCAGGTGGGGGTGGCTCATGCCTGTGGTCCTAGGCTACTCAGGAGGCTGAGGCAGGAGGATCACTTGAGCCTGGGAGGTCGAGGCTGCAGTGAACCGTGATCACACCACTGCATTCCAACCTGGCTGACAGAGTGAAACCCTGTTTCCAAAAAATGAAAATAGAAATATATTTTAAACTCAAATGATCAAAGAGAAAACTTAAATAATCCCATTGACAGCAACAACCATAAGTCTCTAGATAATGAGTCTTAGCATTCATTTGGGTTTTATTCTTTTTTTCCCCCCCCTGGGTTGTCAGCATTTTTGCAAGCATTGGGTTTTATTCTTATAAAAGGAGTATTTTCTTTACCTTGCTGTCTGGATATTCCTCACTAGCCTCACCCTCTTCCCTTCACACCTCTGCAGTAATTCTTGAATTGCATAATACTGGTATTTAATCAGAAACTGCTGAATTAACTCCTGTATTGCAGAACAGGGGTCAGTGACAGATGCCAAATATTTTAATGTTTTACTAAGTCAAGATTAAGGAACTGCTCACTTAGAAAACCTAGTTTAATCAGTCTTTAGAACAGTCAGATTTTTAAACAGCTAAGAAAAAGCTTTAACTTCATTCTTTTCTTTGCTTATGTTTATGGAACTAAGGGTAAGTGGTGGTGATGACTGGGGAAGAGAGAGAGAAGTTAGGATCTGAAGGTAAGAACAGGCTTCTGACCATTAAATTATTTTCCTCGACACATTTTCTGGGGAGCATATAGAGTAATGTGTTGTTAAAGAATGAACTTTAAAACTTTAATACTGCATTTCCTTTAGTATGAATTCTATCTAAATTAGCTGTCTGAATATACAAAATGGTCACTTGGATTTAGATTAACTTAAAAGTCACAAAACAAGGTAATAAATGAGCAAAGTTGCCTAGCTTCTATTACCTATTTCTTCAGGATTTTTTTTTTTTTTTTGAGTTGGGAGTCTGGCTCTGTCGCCCAGGCTGGAGTGCAATGGCACGATCTCGGCTCACTACAACCTCCGCCTCCTAGGTTCAAGCAATTCTCCTGCCTCACCCTCCTGAGTAGCTGGGATTACAGGCACCTGCCACCTGGCCCAGCTTATTTTTGTATTTTTACTAGAGACAAGGTTTCGCCATATTGGCCAGCTGGTCTCGAATGCCTGACCTCATGATCCGCCCGCCTCGGCCTCCCAAAGTGCTGGGATTACAGGCGTGAGCCACCGCACCCGGCCTATTTCTTCAAAATTTTTGCTAACACATGCTGGAACCAAGTTTGGAGTCTAGAGGTTTTATAAGCTGTTCTTCTTCTACAGGGTTTGCAGAGCATGTGGGAAACTACAGTTTAGAATTACACACATCTAGGGTTGAATCCTGACTTCACTACTTCATTAGCTGTGTAATCTTCAGTAAGTTACTTAACATCTGTGAAACTTGACTTACTATACACCATGTTATTGTAGGGATCAAATAAGTTAGGGTACACATTGTTTCTGCCACATGGTAAGAGTTTTTAAAATGTTACTTGACTTAAAGACACACCATGCAAAAAACTCAAGGCCTAAGAATAGATTCTTCAGTTCAAGCACTTAGTCATTAGAATCCCTAGATTGCTTTATTCTTTCAGACAACATAAGAGAAGGGGAAAAAAAATCTAAATATCTTCCACATTAAATTATTCCAACTGACACAGATTATGATCTGATGCTTTAAAAAAAAAAGTCTATATAAGTTTAAATTGCTCACTAAATAGAAAAACGCAAAGATGTCCTTTAATGTGTCAAAAAATCTCTGGCCATGGAAAGATTATTGTTTCCTAGCCATAACCATGTCACAGAACTAACTCGATAAATAAAGTCAAATGATATGTACTGGAAGAATTCCTACGTATCCAAGCTCTGTCTATGTAAATAAAACAGCTAAGGAGAGAATACTGCAAAGACTCCGGTTGCTACCATTTCCTCACACAGCATCACCAATTCATGAAATCTACTCTTCGGATAAAAGCTTGTGCAATTTAGAGAGGAAATGATTAGCTTGAAATTACATGAGGATGCCCAATTAGCAGGGCTAGATGAAACTCCAGGACAGACTATTAAGAGTTCATTCACATGGAACATTTACCTTATTGAAGACAATCTCTCTGCTCGTTCAAAACAAGCTCTTCACATATATTAATCTAGTTAATCCTGGTATCCTCTCGCTCAGCAGACAATGGTGGTTGAGACTACTAATTTAGAGCCAGATTCTCAGACAACTCCACTACTTCCTAGCTCAGTGACTAAAAAACTGGGCCTGTTTTTGTCTTCTATAAAATGGGAATGATAACCTCATTGGAAAGTTGGGAGAACTGAATGAGTTAATACATATAAAGGGCTTAGAACAGCACAGCACTCAAGAGACAGGGTTAGGGGGAGTTGTTTGTTGTATATCTTTTCATACTTTTTAATATTTGTCATATGGACGTGAATCTTTCATTTCAAAAAAGCAAGCGAACAAAAACCCTCTCATAAAAAACATGAAAATAGAGTAAAACACAAGTTAAAGAATGAATGTGGAAAAACTCTGAAGATAAACAAAATCTTACTCATTGCCTGTATTATAACAACAAAAAAAAAAGATAAAATCTACATAACAGAAGTATATAGGAGCTGTTTTTATATACCACAAAAACTCTTTTAAAAAATGGGTTTAAGGGCTGGGCACAGTGGCTTACATCTGTAATCCCAGCATTTTGGGAGACTGAGGCAGGCAGATAGCTTGACCCTAGGAGTTTGAGACCAGCCTGGGCAATAAAGTAAACCATGTCTCTACAAAAAATACAAAAGTTAGTGGGGCATGGTGGCACACGCTTGTGATCCCAGCTACTTGGGAGGCTGAGGTAGGAGAATCACTTGAGCCCAGAAGGGCAAGGTTGCAGTGAGCCACTCATGCCACTGCACTCCACCCTTGGATGACAGAGAGGAAAAAGTTTAAAACGCAGATTACCACATCCCACTTTCGGATACTTCAATTCTGTATGTCTGTGGTGGGACCCAAGAATCTGTAATTTTTAACAAGTACTTCAAGCAATTGTAATTTGGATGTATTTGGTGCATAGACCATATTTTCATAAACATTCACATATTGACAGAGGAAAAACACATTAAAAAAAAAAATCAAGGCCAGGCACAGTGACTTACACCTGTAATCCCAGAACTTTGGGAGGCCAAGGAGGGGGGATCATAAGTTCAGGAATCTGAGACTAGCCTGGCCAATACGGTAAAATTCTATCTCTACTAAAATATAAAAATTAGCTGGGCGTGGTGGTTGGCGCCTATAGTTCCAGCTACTCGGGAGGCTGAGGCAGGAGAATCGCTTGAACCGGCAAGGCGGAGGTTACAGTAAGCAGAGATCTCGCCACTGCACTCCAGCCTGGGCAACAGAGAGAGACTCCATCTCAAAAAAAAAGAAAAAAAAGAGTCATAACTGGAAAGAGGTTTGCCCCATGGTTAAACTTTGAATTCCTCATGATGCCTTTTGGACTCAACTCTTTGTAGGCCAGTAACTGGTCACTGTTTGTTAGGGTCGAATTTGGTAAATAACAGTCTATTCCCTCCACACTATCATGCCTTAAACTTGGACATACTTAAACTAAGCCAAATATAATGTCAAGGACAATTCTGGTGATCCAAAGTCCTTTATAGATCGAGTGCTGGTGGATAGTTATATCTGGTTCAGAAGATAATTACAATTTGTTTTTGAGACAGTCTTGCTCTGTCACCCAGGGTAGAGTGCAATGGCACATTCTCAGCTCCCTGCAACCTCCGCCTCCCAAGTTCAAGCAATTCTCCTGCCTTAGCCTCCCAAGTAGCTAGGATTACAGGCATGTGCCACCATGCTCAGCTAATTTTTGTATTTTTAGTAGAGGCGGGGTTTCACCATGTTGGTCAGGCTGGTCTCAAACTCCTGGCGTCAGGTGATCCGCCCGCCGCAGTGTCCCGAAGTGCTGGGATTACAGGCGTGAGCCACCGAACCCGGCCACAAATTTTTATTACTATATTATATTCTAAATGATTTGGCTTGTCAGGGAAAAAAAAAAGATTCTGTTGTGATGTTAGGGACCAGGACTAATACCTGACTAGCAGAGTAAGCTGGATTTTCCACTTAGAAGCTATCTAACCCGAGGGCAAGTCACTTAACCTCTTCGGGTCTTAGTTTTCTGTTCTGGAAAAGGAAGGTGGGGAGCAAGATTAATTTATTGAAGTTGTAACTGTAATGTAACAACATTACATACACAAGATATATCCCTACTCTTAGGGAATCCACACTGAAGTATTTGGGGATAAAATGTCACAATGTATGCAACTTATGAGAAAAAGAGCAAATAAAGCAAATAGAGTAAAATGTTAACAATAGGTAAACCTGGGTAGAGTATCCTTTGAACTGTTTTTTGTTTTGTTTTGTTTTGTTTTGTGACAGTCTTGCTCTGCTGCCTAGGCTGGAATGTATTGGTGCCATCACAGCTCACTGCAGCCTTGAACTCTCCAAGCTGTAGTGATCCTCCCACCACAGCCTCCCTAGTAGCTAGGACTATAGGTGAACACCATTATGCCTGTCTAATTTTTTACTTTTTTGTAGAGATTGAGTTTTGCTATATTGCCCAGGTTAGTCTTGAATTCCTGGGCTCAAGCAATCCTCCTGCCTCAGCCTCCCAAAGCACTGAGATTACAGAGCCACTGTGTCCAGCCTCTTATGCTTGCAATTTGTCTGTAAGTATAAAATAATAATTAAACAAATACTTTATTTGGAAATAAATCTAGTTTCCACTTCAGTCCTAATAGTTTCTAACTGTATTATAGCTCACTTTTATTGTATCATTTATGTATTACCTTCAAGGGCAGATAGAAATCAATCTTTTAAAATTAAAAAAAAATTTTTTTTTATTCATTCACTAGTCATGTGAGGACCTACACTAAACACCAGAGATCTGGTGATGAATAAGAGAAGAAATGGTTTCTGCCTTTGCATTACCTATAGTGTACAAAGTCTAATCTGAATCATTCAAGAATTTCAGAATACTCTTGAAGTACTAAATTTCAATTTAGGATACAATGAAACTCAAACCCCACAACCTTACCACAATTTAAAAAGCACCTGTTTAATATTTTCTCAAAAGTGACATAAACATCTCCCAATAAATCATGGTTTTGTGAGTTTCAGTTTTATGGGCTTGCCAGTAGCTTCTCCTCTGAGTTAGTAGGTTCAGCTTATAACAGTACACTTGATGTTCTCTTGCTTTAGTCTAAGTCACTGAATTGAAAAGTCATTTGAATGTTGAATGGGAGAGATGATTCACCTTCCAGTAGTTTTCAAAGGTTATCTGTTGCTGTTTCTTTTGGTAAATGACCAAATTATGATCAATTACCTAATATAATAGTTTCATTAAAAATAAAAACCATAAAGGGTACAACAGTCTTTAAAAATTAGGTCTTACAAAGTTCTCCATCCTCCTTTCCTAGAATGACTTCCCCGCTGATGTCCTTGAGGACCCACAGCACTGCTCCACTCCCACTCCCATTCATTCTGTACAGTAAGTCCACATAAATCTGGACCTTTATGTGACTACAATCACATTATCCTCCAGCTGAAATGCTCACCGCCACATCTGAGCTTCAGGTCAAGCTCAGTTCTCACCTCCAATAATTCAATTACCTGTCCTTTCAATTTCTATCCCAGCTTCTCAAACTCTGATGTCAACACAACTTATTAGGAGATGTTGTAAAAACGCAGATTCTGATTCAGTAAATCTGGGGTGACAACCAAGATTCTGTATCTCTTACAAACTCCCAGGGGATAGCAAGCCTATACCATTATTTAACAATTAATCATGATTTGCCTAAAGGGAAACAAAGTACTCAGAGAGGACAAGGAGTACCTACTTTAGATAAGATGACCATGGAAGATCTCTTAGACAAAGAATGAGAAGGAAACAGCCATGCAAAGAGCCAGTGTGACAAGATTGCTGTGAGTACATGAGAAAGTGGTGTTGGCAAGGCCAGATCATGAAAGATTTTCTAGACCAAATTAAAGTATTTGAATTTTATGCAAAGAGGGAACAATTTATTTATTCTTTTAACAAATGTTTACCAAGTACCTACTGTGTAGGAAAAAAACCATTTAATACAAAGTTTAAACAGCAAGGACTGAACATAGAGTGCCTGGTTTGATATACTGGTTCTTCCACTTAAGCATGAATGTGACATTGGTAAGTTACTTAAACCTCTCTGGGCCTCAGTTGCCTTATATGTAAAATGGTTGGAAGAATACCTACTTCACAGAGTTATCATGAATATAAATGAATTAATAGATGAAAAGCTCTTAAAATATTGTCTAGCATGTGAGGTCAGAGTTTGAGACCAGCCTGGCCAACATGGAGAAACCCCACCTCTAATTAAAATACAAAATTGGTTAGTCATGGTGACACATGCCTGTACTCTCAGCTACTTGGGAGGCTGAGGCAGGAGAATGGCTTGAACTCAGGAAGCGGAGGTTGCGGTGAGCTGTGCGCGCCATTGCACGCCAGCCTGGGCAACAGAGAGAAACTCCATCTCAAAAAAATATATATATATGTATATATAGTCCAGCATGTGGTTAAGTGCTCAGTAAAACAGTATGTGCCACAGAATATATTCCTGACTTCATGGAGCTTCCACTGGTGGGAGGGGAAAGGGGGTAAGGAATGGCAGAACAGGGTAACAGGATACCACTGAAGGCTTTTGATGGGTGGGGGTATATGAGGGCAAAATCTGATTTCCATTTAAGACAATAAATAACACTCTGCCATGTGGAAAACAGGTTGGAGGCATCAACCTGATGAAGAATTGAAGCTGGGTGGCCTCTTAAGGTAGTTGTCGTGAAATGTGCCTTGGATTAGGTAAAAGCAATGGACACGAAAAGAAAGTGTGGGTTAAACTGAATTGGGGTAGCATAATCCTAAAGATCTGTGGATGGTTTGTATGTGGAAAGTGAGAGAAAGAAAGAAATTAAGTAACTCCTACATCTCTGCTTTGAGCAACTAGGTCAAGGAAACCTCAAGATGGGAGTAAGGGTAGGCCTATACTTTGCTCGGGGATGGAAAGGGAAATAAATCCCTTTAGGAGGCACCACAGATCTATAACCCTGGCATTTACATCTTGAAAATACTGCTCAGGTGTGGAGGGCTATAAACCAAAATTAACATTGTTTACCTCAGAACAGATCTGGAGAGAGGTAGGGAAAGGAGGTTATTTTTATTTTTTGAGACAAAATCTTGCTCAGCCGCCCAGGCTGGAGTGCAGTGGCACCATCATGGCTCACTGCAGCCTTGACCTCCTGGGCTCAAGTGATCCTCCCAACTTAGCCTCCCAAGTAGCTGGGACTACAGGTATGCACCACCATGCCTGGCTAATTTTTGCATTTTTTTTATAGAAATAGAGTTTCACCATGTTGCCCAGGCTGGTCTCAAACCCCCGGGCTCAAGCGAGCCACCCACTTTGGCCTCCTAAAGTGCTGGGAGTACAAGTGTGAGCTACCATGCCCAGCCTGGGGGTATTAATTTTACATACTTGTGTCCCATTTATCTTTTTATAACTAATATGTTTTTTTCTATTCTTCGTAGATTTAAGAAAATTATTTTTTAATGTTTATACATGATAATCTCAATACTGTCTCTTATCAGTACCAAAATGTCAAACTGCTTAAATATAATAGAACTTCTTTTGAATAAATGCTAAATACAAAGTAGTCATTCAAAAACTACTAGCTGAAATAACAAAGGGAATTAATGTCACTTGAGTTTCTTTTGAGTACTTTTGTTACTTACTTGAAGTATATGCTTCAGATGGATACCAAAGGTTTTAATCTGTAGGAAAATCAAATCTGAAATATCTCAGCCAGAATCACTTTTTAAAACAAAGTGTCAGATGTACAATGGCCAGACTTTCCATCTAGGCACAACAGATGCATGATGAAAACGGGTTCTGCTTGTTCACATTCACTCATCAAAAGCCTAACAGGAGAGCCAAAGTCTATTATTTCTTCAAAATAACCAATAAACCAAATAATTAAAAATACTGACTGTCTGGAGGCAACATCTCTTCTTTTTACAGAGGGTCCATCATTTTTTCTTATAAATTCTTCATCAAAGACATATTCTTTAGTGGGGGGAAAAAAATCTGAATGACGAGAAATAAAGAAAGAAAGAAAAGAAATGAAAGAAAAGAAAGGAAAGGAAAGAAAAGAAAAGAAAAAGTGAGCAAAAAAAAAATGACCAAAGCTCATAGTCCTTTTTTTCTGACTGGATCTATCTTGATTGTACTCCCTTTAAGTATCAACTAGAATAAATCAAAATGTCACCAAAATGGTCTCGAAACAAGTTGAAAACTACTATTTATTGAGTAGTGTATTTTGTAGTTGACATGCACTATATGAAACTATTTTTATGTATTTCACAATAACCATATGAAATTAGGGATTGTTTTCCTCATGTTTCACATGTTTCTGATGAGGAAACTCAGGTTAAGAGAAGCTCAGTAATTTGTCATAGGTCATACAAAACTGAGGAGTGTCAAAACTGAAGTTTCAGCTTCAAGGTTCATACTATCTACTAACCACTATGATCATTTCCTATACCAAAGCAAAGGAGGAGAAGCTAGAATCTCACCTGCTTGATCTCAAGATTCTTACAGTACAACCACCAGCTCACTCACAGACACTACCATCAGGTAAGATAAATTACCTGAACTACAACCAACGTAATGTAGGCCACAATGTTATATTAAATTCTAGCAGTCATATTAAAAATGTAAAAAGAGGGCCGGGCACGGTGGCTCACACCTGTAATCCCAACACTTTGGGAGGCCGAAGCGGGTGGATTACAAGGTCAAGAGATCGAGACTATCCTGGTAAACATGGTGAAACCCCGTCTCTACTAAAAATACAAAAATTAGCTGGGCATGGTGGCGCACGCCTGTAGTCTCAGCTACTCGGGAGGCTGAGGTGGGAGAATTGCTTGAACCCAGGAGGCAGAGGCTGTGGTGAGCCGAGATCGTGCCATTGCACTCCAGCCTGGGTAACAAGAGCGAAACTCCGTCTCAAAAAAAAAAAAAAAAAAAGTAAAAAGAGTACTTGCTTTGACAGCATATATACTAAAATTGGAACAATTCAAAACAGATTAGCATGGCCCCTATACAAGAATGACACACAAATTTGTGAAGCAGACCCATTTTTTAAAAAGTAAAAGAAACAAGTATAATTAATTTAAATATTGTTATTTAACCAAATGTATCTAAAATGGTTTCAACACATAACATAAAAAGTTATTACATTATTTTCTTTGTACTACATCTTTAAAATCTGTTCTATATTTCATAATTACAGTGCATCTCAAACTAGACATACTTCAAACACTCAACAGCCACATATAGGTAGTGACTATTGTATTGATAGCACGCGTCTAGAGAAAAGGCCTCTGGGCACCAATGTCACCAAGACCATGTACTAAAGATGATGTACCTGACTCATCAACTCAACATTCAAGCTCTCAGAAACTATTTATTCTTATTTCAAACAAATTTTAATCAGTTTATCTGGTGTACTGAGCCACAATAAATTACAATAGAAAATTAAAGGAAATGGGCAGCATCAACAGAGCTAAGTTGGCAAAGGAAGAAATACAAAATACACACACACATGTGCACACACGCACCCACCCACACATGCACACACACAAAGGAGATTTAGGTTGGAAGAGCACAATAGCTGAGGCCATTTAGCAAAAAGGCAAAAACAGTCTTATATGCCTCAATGGCTCCCGAGGCCATTGCTGCATTACTAAATTTATATTCAGAATGTTGACATTAATTGGCAGCTAAACCCAGCTTATTTTTGTTTTTTCTTTTTTTTTTTTTTTTGAGATGAAGTTTTGCTCTTGTCATCCAGGCTGAAGTACAATGGTGCAATCTTGGCTCACTGCAACCTATGCCTCCTGGGTTCAAGTGATTCTCCTGCCTCAGCCTCCAGAGTAGCTGGGATTACAGGCACACACCACCATGCCCAGCTAATTTTTGTATCTTCAGTAGAGACAGGGTTTCCTGACCTCAGGTGATCCACCTGCCTCAGCCTCCCAAAGCACTGGAATTACAGGCGTGAGCCACCAAGCCTGGCCAAATCCAGCATTTTCAAAAGTCAAGGAAGCATTAACATATTTTAGAAATATTTTTTATTTAAACTAAATTTGAGAATTCTGTATTATTTTTGCAATTTTTCTATAAATCTAAAACTATTCTAAAATTTAAAGGTTTCTGTTTTTAAAAAAATAAATTTGAGTCTTCTAGTAAGACCAGGCAGTTCCTCTTATAAGATCAACTCTGCCTTTCATAACAGCTGTAACTTCCAGACAAAAACAACCACCTGAAGGCACTGGAGAGTGAGAAAAGCAGGCAAATATTGGAGGGGAGTTGCCACTTGGAGGAAGGGAACTGCACTGGACAAGGTTCCCCAGTTTTTATCTTTTAGCCTTGCACCATACAGGACAGCTAAAACACCAATGGAAAATTCACAGTCCTGCTGACTTTAGGAACCAAAAAACAGTCCAGTGCAACCATCACCACTGGAAAGAAAAAGAGAGAGAGCGCACAAGTGAGCGAGCAGCAGAACCAGCAAGGGGGAGCTCTAAAATCTGCATAAATCTGTCTAAATCTCTACCTGATCCCTGCAATACACATGCACAGAGCAGGCTCCAAGTAGGCCAGCTAAGAGACCTGAACTAAAATATAAGCTGCCACCTACTATGGGGGACAGTTTTGCAGCTTGAATTCACCTGCTAAGTTAATCACCTGCTTTAGAAAAGAAAATCAATGCTCTTAAGAGGGACATAACACAATCCAGAGTTTCTATAAGTTATCATTTGTACTATTCAGAATACAATCCAAAATTACTCCCCATAAGAAGAAATGGAAAAACCTGACCCATTCTCAAGAGAAAAAAAAATAGTAATCATGGAGACTACCCTAAGATGATCCAGATTCTACAGTTTGCAGGCAAAGATTTTAAAGCAGTTATGGTAACTATGCTCAAATACCAAAAGAAAAATATGCTCATCATAAAGGAAGATAGAAATCTCAGTAGGGAAAGAAATCACACACAAAAATATAAATTCTAGAACTAAAAACTGCAATATCTGAATTATTTTACAAATTACTGGATTGGCTCAACAGTAGAATAAAGAAAAGAAAGGGAGGAAGGGAAGGAAAAGAAAGAAAAGGGTCTGTGAACATGAAGACAGAACCAAGAAATTACTCAATCTGAAGAACAGGAAAAAAAGAGCCTCCAAGACCTATGGGAAAATATTAAAACATTTATATTTTAGAGTTGCAGAAGGAGACAATGAGGAAAAAAAATTTCAAGAAATAATGGCCAAAATTTTCCCAAATAAAGACAAATTTACAGATTCAAGTTTCATGAACATGAAGTAGATTCAATATAAAGAACGCCATACCTAAGTATATCATAATTGAAATAACAAAACGAAAAGAAAGAAAAAACTCTTAACGGTAGCTAGAAAAAAAAACAACACACTGCATACAAAGGAATAATAATTTGAATGACTGTTGAATTCTCACTTGGAGTAATAGAGGCCAGAAAACACAGAACATTTTTTTTTGAGATGGAGTCTTGCTCTGTTGCCCAGGCTGGGGTGCAGTGACATGATCTCAGCTAACTGCAACCTCTGTCTCTTGGGTTCAAGCAATTCTCCCGCCTCAGCCTTTCTAATAGCTGGGGTTACAGGCCTGCACCACCACACCCAGCTAATTTTTGGATTTTTAGTACAGTCAGGGTTTCACCATGTTGGACAGGCTGGTCTTGAATTCCTTTTTTTTTTTTTTTTTTTTTTTTGATACAGGGTCTCACTCTGCCACCCAAGCTGGAGCGCAGCTCTCACTATAGCCTTGATCCCCGGGGATCAAGGCATCCTCCTACCTCAGCCTCCCAAGCAGCTGAGACCACAGGTACCTGCCACCATGTCCAGCTAATTTTTCTATTTTTTGTAGAGACAAGGTCTCACTAGGTTGCCCAAGATGGTCTCAAACTCCTGGGCTCAAGTGATGCTCCCACCTCAACCTCCAAAAGTGCTGAGATTACAGGCATAAGTCACCATGCCCAGCCAAGAACATTTTTAAGGTGCTGAAAGAAAAACAGTAATAACAATAAAAATCAACTCAAAATTCTATTTCCAACAAAACTATCTTTAAAGAATGGAAGAGAAGTCAAGGCATTTTCAGATAAAACTATTTAGAATGTGAAAGTTTGGCATTAAATGAGCTAATTTCAGAAATAAAGAACACTAATTTGTGTTTAGTATATTAAGCCATGATTATTTTTTTTAAATGCTCCTTTATAATTAGTTATTCTCTCTTTGGTTACATCAAAAAAGTGCATCTCTGGCTAGGTGCAATGGCTCACACCTGTAATCCCAACAATTTGGGATGCCAAGGTGGGAGGATAACTTGAAGCTGCGAGTTTTGAGACCAGCCTGGACAATACAGTGAGACCCCCAACTCTACAAAAAAATGAAAAAATTAGCCAGATGTGGTAGCACACACCTTTAGTCCTAGCTACTCAAAAGGCTTAGGCAGGAGGATCCCTTGAGCCAGGAGGTCAAGAATGTAGTGAGCTATGATCTCAACACTGCACTCTAGCCTGGATGACAAAGTGAGGCCCTGTCTTTAAAAAAAAAGAAACAAAAAAGATGCATCTGATACTTTTTCATTGTCTACCCCTAATTTTTAAAAATTATCTGCTGGCTGGGTGCAGTGGGTCACGCCTTTAATCCCAGCACTTTGGGAGGCCGAGGTGGGCGGATCATGAGGTCAGGAATCGAGACCATCCTGGCTAACACGGTGACACCCCATTTCTACTAAAAATACAAAAAATTAGCTGGCCATGGTGGCTCATGCCTGTAATCCCGGCACTTTGGGAGGCCAAGACAGGTGGATCACCTGAGGTCAGGAGTTCAAGACCAGCCTGATCAACATGGTGAAATGCAAAAAATAGCTAAGCGTGGCGGTTCCCAGCTATTCCAGAGGCTGAGGCAGGAGAATCGCCTGAACCCGAGGGGCAGAGGCTACAGTGAGCTGAGATCTCACCATTGAACTCCAGCCTGGGCAACAAGAGCGAAACTCCATCTGGAAGGGGAAAAAATATCTGCTAACCAAAGGTAAATTCACTAACTACCAGTGTTTTCCCTTGTTTATCAACTAAAGACAAGTATTTTGGGGCATGGGGGAAATGCTTCTGCAAGTCAAAATGCAGTGGCCCACTCTCCCTAAGGGCAGTTTTAAAATACACATTATACTGTAGTAGAGACTAAATTCAGAAAGAATCCCAAGAGTACAGGAAAACAATGAAATGTTCAAGAAATTAATACTCTTCTTTCCCATCTGTGCTATGGCAGCTATCTAAATTTAGTGGGTGAGAGCTATTTCTGTTCACCAAGTTCTCAGACCAATTTTAATTAGACATTCCATCAAGAGTTCAGTAGTAGACTCAAAAATCCAATTATTCTCTTTGTAAAAAACCTAAATTCGCCAGGCACGGTGGCTCACACCTATAATCCCAGCACTTTGGGAGGCCGAGACAGGCGGATCACTTGAGGTCAGGAGTTTGAAACCAGCGTGGCCAGCATGGTGAATCCTCATCTCTACCAAAAATACAAAACATGAGCCGGACGTGGTGGCGCACATCTGTAATCCCAGCTACTTGGGAGGCTGACGAAAGATAACTGCTTGAACTCGGGAGGTGGAAGTTACAGTGAGCCAAGACAGTACCACTGCATTCCAGCCTGGGCTACAAGAGCAAGACTTTGTCTCAAAAAAAAAAAAAAAAAAAAAAAAACCTAAATTCAGAAATTTTTTTCTTTTTAAGAGATTACATTCCAGGTAAAGTATGGGGGGAAGAAAAGAGAGTGAGAGATTACAGTTTAAGTAAACAAAAGTAAAATAAAGAAAGAATTCAGAGGGTAAATGAGATATGTGGGGGACTTTTAAAACAGAATTACTTGATCCTCACAGAAAACTGGCTATAAGGATATATAGCACAATATTGTTTAATAGCCAAATTTCGGACCTCTAAATAAGAACAATGGATTACACCGCATGTTCTCACTCATAGGCGGGTGTTGAACAATGTGCACACATGGACACAGGGAGGGGGAGTATCACACACTGGGGTCTGTTGGGGGGGAAAAGGGGAGGGACAGTGGGGGTTGGGGAGTTGGGGGAGGGATAGCATGGGGGAGAAATGCCAGATATAGGTGATGGGGAGGAAGGCAGCAAATCACACTGCCATGTGTGTACCTATGCAACAATCTTCCATGTTCTTCACATGTACCCCCAAACCTAAAATGCAATAAAAAGAAAAAAAAAAAAAAAAGAACAGCGGATTAATGAAGATGACAATAAACAATGAAACACTGCAATCATGAAGATGCTATAGAATATTTTATTAATATTATAAAATATTAGCTCTCAAACGTGAATAAATGAATGAATCCTCAGATGTTTTAATTTTGGATTATGTATTTTTTAAATGTTCATTAAAATATATTACAAAATTTGCCAGGCACTGTGGCTCATGCCTGTAATTCCAGCACTTTGGGAGGGCAAGGCAGGTGGATCACGAAGTCAGGAGTTCACAACCAGCCTGGCCAACATGGTGAAACCCCATCTCTACTAAAAATACAAAAATTAGCCAGGTGCAGTGGCAGGCACCTGTAATTCCCACTACTCAGGAGGCTGAGGCAGAAGAATCGCTTGAACCTGGGAGGCAGAGGTTGCAGTGAGCCGAGATGGCGTCACTGCACTCCAGCCTGGGCAACAGAGCCAAAAGTCCGTTTCAAAAAATATATATATATTTTGTTGTTGTTGTTGTATTTTGTTGTTGTTATATTTACAGGAACAAAATCACTTTCTGTAAAAATTATACACTCAACACTGTACTTCAGCTGTGAAAGTTAATATTCAGAATTCTTGTCTCTCTTCTTGGCTGGCCTAAAACTTCAAATATCTGAATAGTATAACATAGCAGTATGATTCTTACTGAAATATTTTACTTCCTATTTCAATGCACAGGTTCCTCAAATATGACAAAGGAAAATTCTATAAATTTGATTGGTTTTAAGAAGAAGAAGAAGAAGAAGAATGGTTCTGTGTCTGCTTTATTTTAGATACAACAAACAAAATCTTTCCTTAAACTTTCTTTTAGGAGTTCATTTGGGAAATAAAATCTATTCTTTCTGATAAAAGAATTCGCTCCTGAAATATTTTTCTCTTTCTATGGCCTTCATTATGACGAAGAATTTGTATTGGCTCTATTTTTATTTGTTATCTAATAGATTGCTTCTAATTATGAGAATTTAATTCTCTGGATCTGATGTTGGAATTTTGCGTCTCAAGCTTCTGCCTAGACCTAAGCTTAAGCCAAGCCTAAGGTTACCTTGGCATATAAAATAATACAAACTAGACTGAACATCACCTCCAAGAAAAACACATACTTTACAGATGAGATAGCAGATCAGTTAGGATACACATAGGACTTGAACCTGGCCTTCAAGTTACATAATTTGAATATTTTAGTTCTCTAAACCAATCTGTTACTAAGTTTAGATGAACAACTATCTAGTGAGTAGCTAGTTACAAAACCCAAATTACATGTCTCAATTTCAATAACTGAATACTACTTTCATCTCTGGTATTTTACTATGAGGTAATATAGAACACAGTAACAGAAAATACTTAATATATTCTCTCTTACATGCCTCTAGTCCCATACTATGCACACCAATTTACCCCAAAACACTAATAAATCTTACTGAATTAATGAATTATCTCTTATATACAAAGGTTTGTGGTAGGGGGTAGATATAAAAAGATGAAGAAAATAGTCCCTTAGACTTTGGAAGAAAATAATTTTTTTTTAATTTAAAAAATAAAAACAAGAAAAAAGAAAATAGTCCCTTATCCCTGATCTCTGGAATTTACATTCTAGCCTAGAACAAAAATGTAATCAAAGGGGATTCAGATGAGTGGCAGAATACCAAAATGCACTACTAACTGCCCCAAACAGCAGGAAAGAGTAGTTACGCTAAGGGAAGAAGGTCAGAGGATTCAGAACAGATTTGAACTTAGGCCTTGGAGAACATTTAGTTTCATGAACTGATCCCTAAAACCCCTGAAATATGTTAAGCTAAACTTTTTACAGAGTTAGTTGTACTCCAAAATATTTATAAGATATGCCATAGATGTGTGTATACAGTTCTTCTCTTGAGAAGTATAGCACATTCATAAGGGTCTGAGTGTTTAGGCATGCTTGCAAAGGGCTCTAAGAAGGAGCACAAGAGTTGAAAATAATTATTGTAAGAATGCTTTGGGAGACTTTTCAAAGTCCTTGTTTGAGAAGGACATGTTTGTGACCAGAAAAAGATTTATCCCATCATTCCGTTCTACTACAAGCTCTCTAATCAGCCAATCAGAAGAAATCCTGTTACCATTTAGCCACACTAAGATCTGCTTTAATGGTTAAAAATGGAATAAACAAAGAAAATACTAAGTAAAACAGATGATTCTTACAACTTGCAAAGATGCGTCCAGCCTCACAGTAAAAATACGTGACAAAGACTCAAGGATAAAACCAACGCAAACAACAAAAAAAGAATTGGTGTGATAGGAAAATGACAAGGTCGAGAAATTAAAGAGCTAATTTATTTATAACCTTCCCTCAAAAGGAGGCATAAGTAACTATGCTTCATACACAAAGCAACTTTTTAAAAATTTGTGTGCTTGTTTTACATAAAGATTCCTTATAATGTTTTTTTTTTTCTTTTTTTAAAGAGTCACAGGCAGGAAGACTACAAGACTAGTGAGTTTGGTAAGTGAGCCAAAAGTAAGGGGGAAAAAACAGATCCAAAAGCACTGGCTGATCTCATTAGCTTTGCTTAAGAAACTTTATAGATGTGACTTCACTCCTGGATTACATGTCTATATTTAGTTTATACCTAATATGGATAAAGTCCTGAACTAACAGCCATTTCCTCTCTCCACAAAAAGAAACTTCCTTGCTTTTTTTTTTTTTTTTTTTTTTCCTATCAACAAGCAAAAGTACAGACTCCTCTGAAGGGGGAGGAAGGGAGAAGGGGAGGGGATAGAAAGAATTCACAGAAAAACAATTAACAAATGAGTATATGATTTTTGTTAAATTTGAACCATTTAGACATTTCTCAATTGGAAAACAATCCTGAAATTAAAATCTGTGAGCCCGAGCAGTGGCTCATGCCTATAAAGGGAGGCTAAAGTGGGAGGATAACTTAAGCCCAGGAGTTCAAGACCATCTTAGGCAACATAGCAAGACTTCATCTCCACAAAAAATTAATTAAAAAAAAATTAGGCATGGTGGCACTACAAGTCCCAGCTACTCGGGGGCTAAAGGAGGAGGATCACTTGAACCCAAAAGGTCAAGGTGGCAGTGAGCTGTGACAGCACCACTGCACTCCATCCTGGGCAACAGTGAAACTCTGGCTCAAAAAACAAACAAACAAACAAAAAAACACACAACTGACATTCAAGTCAGGTTCCTTAACAAGTTTATAAATAAACCCTCTAAAGTGCTTTATAAAATACTAACTAACCAGGCCCCCAAAATGCAAAGAGGTAAGGTAATGGAAATTTTAGTTTCCTTTCAAATTTTACTAAGAGAACTAAAAGCAATCAAATTCATCTAATGAACCATCTGGGCTCACTAGTTGTTAGTATGTTTTAGAAATATCCTTAAATATTCTCAGAATTTTTTTTTCAATGTGACTAAAAACAGAACATAAGAAACTCTGTTAGGGGTCAGGCGCAGTGGTTCATGCCTGTAATCCTAGCACTTTGGGAGGCCAAGGCGGGCGGATCACCTGAGGTTGGGAGTTCAAGACCAGCCTAACCAACAGGGAGAAACCCCATCTCTACTAAAAATACAAAATTAGCTGGGTGTGGCAGAGCAGGCCTGTAATCCCAGCTACTGAGGAGGCTAAGGCAGGAGAATCGCTTGAACCTAGGAGGCAGAGGTTGCGGTGAGCCAGTATCATGACAATGCACTCCAGCCTGAGCAACAAGAACGAAACTCTGTCTCAAAAAATAAAAGAAAGAAAAGAAACTGTTAGGAAAACATTTAAGTTTTAAATACAGAAAAAGAACATAAACAAAGTTACTGATTCAGGTTCTGAAATCCCAAACAAGTCAGTACAAATTCCAGTACTGCTACTTACTAGCCCTGCAACTGTAACCAAACAATGATCTCTCTCATTCTCTTCTGTTAAACCATATTGATGGCACCTATTTCAAAGTTTATATGAGGATTAAATTAGCTGGCCCATAGTAAGCAACCAATGCTATCTCATGATCATTATTCTGGCTTTAATGGGGAAACAAAAACTTACTGATCATTTTTTATATATCAGTTTATTCTGTATAGTGATAAATTAAGTAGCTTCAGGAAACTTATAACATTATTATAAAATGAAGGATTTTAAAGTCACTTCATGATCCTTACATTAACTTTTTTTCTTTCTTTTGTTTCAGACAGGGTCTCACTCTGTTATCCAGGCTGGAGTGCAGTGGTACAATGACAGCAGCTCATTGCAGCCTCAATCTCCCAGACTCAGGCAATCCTCCTGCTTCAGCCTCCCTTAGTAGCTGAGACCACAGGCACGTGCCACCATTGCCAGCTATTTTTGTTTCAGTTAGCATTTGTAGAGATGATATCTACCAATTACAGACATGCTAAAGTTTTAAGCTTTATCATCATCCCATTGTGGTATAAGGTGAAAAATTCTAGGAACAACAATAATTGTAGAGTCTACAAGTAAATTAGGAGACTTCGTTTTTACTCCTTAAAAATTACTAAATATAAGGCTGGGCCAGGGCTCACGCCTGTAATGCTAGCACTTTGGGAGGATGAAGCAGGCGGATTACAAGGTCAGGAGTTTGAGACCAGCCTGGCCAACATGGTGAAATCCCATCTCCACTAAAAATACAAAAAATTAGCTGGGCGTGGTGGTGAGCAACTGTAATCTCAGCACTTTGGGAGACTGAGGAGGGTGGATCATTTGAGGTCAGGAGTTCAAGACCAGCCTGGCCAACATGGTGAAAACCCGTCTCTACTAAAATTACAAAAAATTAGTTGGGCGTGGTGGTAGGCACCTATAATCCCAGCTACCCGGAAGGCTGAGGCAGGAGAATTGTTTGAATCTGGGAGAAGGAGGCTGTAGTGAGCCGAGAACTCCAGCCCGGCGACAGTGTGAGACTCTAACTCAAAAAAAAAAAAAAAATTACTAAATATAAAACCTGTAAATTTACACTATCTCAACTTCTTCAAGACAAATTAAATAAAAAGAGCTTAATCTCTTCCTCCCTTTAGGAGAAATGTAGATGTGTTAAAAATATAAACACATCTACATTTCCTTTAAAGAAAGCATTAGATAAAGGCTAGTTAATATATGACCTGTTCAACTATACAGTGAATACCACAAAAATCAAGTAATAGTGAAATTTGGTAGCATAGGAAGCCAAAATCCATAATTCGTAAGTACTTTTACCCAGCCCTTTTGGAGGCCACAGTAAGGGGATCACTTGAGTTCAGGAATTTGAGACCATACTGGGCAACATGGTAAGACCCCCAAATCTTTAAAAAAATTTTTTCTTTTCTTTTTCAGGCTGGGCACAGTGGCTCGTGCCTGTAATCCAAGCACTTTGGGAGGCTGAGGCAAGCAGATCACTCGAGGTCAGGAGTTCAACAGCAGCCTGGACAACATGGCAAAACCCCGCCTCTACTAAAAATATAAAAATTAACTAGGCATGGTGGTGCACACCTGTAGTCCCAGCTACTCGGGAGGCTGAGGCAGGAGAATTACTTGAACCCAGTAGGCAGAGGTTGCAGTTAGCCAAGATCGTGCCATTGTACTCCAACCTGGGTGACACAGCAACACTCCATGTCAAAAAAAAAATTATTTTAATTAAAAAATTTTAATTAAGAGTACTTCTGGAGAACCAATAAGATTCTATGTCATAGATTACTCCTCTTCACTTCTTTTGTGCTTTCACTTTAAAAAAAAAAAGAAAGAAAGAAAGAAAGAGAAAAAAAGGAACATTCTCCCTAACAATGGACCCTCAGCTTTAGCTACAAGTTCAGAAAGAGCTGCTGAGGCAGGTGGACTAAGATGGCAGAGTCCAATCTGACAGTCCTTTAGTTACCTAGTAAGTGTCAACAGGATCAGGGTTCACTGAAGTTAATCCAGGAGCAAATTCAAGCTTAACCTTGGACTTTTTTTGTACTAACTCTGCTCTTTTGATAAAGAATGAAAACTTCCCACCTGGTTGCAGCGGCAGTCTGGCAGATGCTTCTAACCCTGGAGGTTGAAACCACATATAGTATATTGAATACATAAACTAACCATAGGCCAAGCCAACATGGTCTTAATTCTGCATTCCCAAAGGCAAAATAGCAAGTGAACAAGGCTTACTATGAGTCAGACTCTAAGTGCTTTTCTTATATTAAGTCTTGTACCCTTTACAAAAGCCCAAGAAGATTACCTCCGTGGGGACACCAAGGTAACTAACTAGTGAAGGGTAGAACTAGGATTCAAACACAGGCCACATGGCTTGAGAGTCTACACTCTTCGCCACTATATCAAGCTTGTCCAACCAGAGGTCCGTGGGCCACATGCGGCCTAGGACCACTCTGAATGAAGCCCAACACAAATCTGTAAACTTTCGTAAAACACTAAGTTTTTTTGCAGTTTTTTTTAAGTTCATCAGCTATCATTAGTGTATTTTTTGCGTGGCCCAAGACAATTCTTCTTCTTCCGATGTGGCCTAGGGAAGCCAAAAATTGGACACCCCTGCATACTATAACAGCATTAACACCAAAGATCCAGTCTTCCATATGATGACTCAATTGCCTACTTGAAATATTCTAATGATCTTCGATTCCAAAAGAAACTATTTTAGCACCTATATGGAAATACTGGCTGGGCATGGTGACTCACGCCTATAATCCCAGCACTTTGGGAGGCCGAGGTGGGTGGATCACTTAAGTCCAGAAGTTCAAGACCAGCCTGGCCAGCATGGCGAAACCTCTCTCTACTGAAAATACAAAAAAAATCAGCCAGTTGTGGTGGCACATGTCTATAGTTCCAGCTACTAGGGAAGCTGAGGCACAAAAATTGCTTGAGCCCAGGAGGCAGAGATTGCAGTAAGCTAAGACTGTGCCATTGGGTTCTAGCCTGAGTGATAGAGCGAGATTCCATCTCAAAAAAAAAAAAGAAAAGAAAAGAAAAAGGGCCAGGCGCAGTGGCTCACGCCTGTAATCCTAGCACTTTGGGAGGCCGAGAAGGGTGGATCATTTGAAGTCAGGAGTTCAAAACCAGCCTGGCCACATGGTGAAACCCTGTCTCTACTAAAAATACAGAAAAATCAGCCGAGCGTGAAGGCGGGCATTGTAATCCCAGCTACTTGGGAGGCTGAGGCAGGAGAATTGCTTGAACCCAGAAGGGGGAAGTTGCAGTGAGCCGAGATGGTGCCACTGCACTCCAGTCTGAGTTACAGAATGAGACTCCATCTCAAAAAAAAAAAAAAAAAAACAAATAAAAATTAGACAGGCATGATAGCATATGTCTGTAGTCCCAGCTTCTCAGGAGGCTGAGGCAGGGGAATTGCTTGAGCCTGGGAGGTTGAGGCTGCAGTGAGCCATAATCATGCACTGCACTCCAGCCTAGGTGAGAACCTACCTAAAAAAAAAAAAAAAAACCACACAAGAAAAAGCAAAAGAAGGAAAGAAAAATACAAATGACACTTCAAGTCAACAATCATCCCTGGCTCTGATTTTGGGATCTATGATCTCAAATATTTCAAAGGATAGAAAGAACTTTTTACATACAATACTGAGGCAATGATAAATCTAACACAGGGTCCCTGCTGAGTCATCAGGACAACAGCTGCTCCCACCACTCTTTTCCAGCCTCCCAAAGTGCCAGATTACAGGCATGAGCCACCTCGCCCAGTGCTTCCACCACTCTTAATCCCAACGGCTAACAAGCCACATGCTCAGGGTCAAAACACAGTTGCAGACTCTCCCTTAAATCTTTTTTACTTTGCAAGGAAAAACAAGTAAATCTGTTCATTTCTATCTAAAATATGAACTGAGCCCAGTCATTCACATCACACTCTCAGCATACTTCTCTGACTTCTTGTATGAGTATTTCTGTGAATTTTATAGGCAGTTGCTTTTTCCCAATCACGTGACCTTTTATGTCCTCTTTTCCTCCCAGCCTTCTCTGAAATCAAGCCTGTGCACAGAAAAATAAGTTTCCATATATTCCTTCAGCAAACAATTATTAACCATCAAATGAGTTAATATTTAATACATTTAATTAACACAGTGCCTGGCACATAGAAAGCACTCCATAAGTGTATATATTAGTTCAGTTAAATATGAAACACTTTTCCATACATGCTGCTTCTATCTCATGCATTTAAGAAATCCAACAGAAAACTAAGTCAATGGAAACAGTATCTACTCTAAATACAGGAAAACCAGGTCTTCCTAGAAGTGAAAAGGCCTCCCAGTCAGTGAGTTACGATGACTCCAGTGGAAAATATTATCCTACCTAAGATAATGGTGTATAGTGCTCCTTCCTTATAGCTCATTCACGACTGATGCTTGAGGGTACATTTTATTGCTTCCCCAGGGTCTAGAGCAGTTCCTAGTAGATACTCAATAAAGACCTGTTTAATGAAAGATTGTTTAATTCGTAGTCGGTATTTACCAAAAAAAAAAAACAACAACAACAACAATAACCAAAAACCTGCATGAGAGAGAGTTAAAACACAAAGTAAATAAAAAGGAATTTTGGGCTTTAGTGGTGAGTCCCAAATTTGCTTGAGAGATTATTTTTAATGAACGACAAAAGAATCAATTTTGGTAGAAATCCAGTTGCCCTAGAATCACAGCCTTCTTACCACCACATTTAAAGGGATATCTGCCAGTCATGAAGGAAGAAAGCAATAATACTAAATCTATGAAATGCCAGAAGATACTAGAGTATGATTTTTTTTTTTTTTTTTTTTGAGATACGGTCTTACTCTGTCACCCAGGGTGGAATACGGTATCGCCATCTTGGCTCATTACAACCTTCACCTCCCAGGCTCAAGCAATCCTCCCATCTCAGCCTCCCAAGTAGCTGGGACCATAGGCGTGTGCCTCAATATCCAGCTAATGTTTGCATCTTTTGTAGAGACAGGGTTTCACCATGTTGTCCAGGCTAGTCTCAAACTCCTGGGCTCAAGAATTCCACCTGCCTCGGCGTCCCAAAGTGCTGGGATTTCTGTGGGCCACCACGTCTGGCTGAAAAAAATTTTAACAGGTCAAATGAAATGTTTAAGGGCAGATGTTATTCAGGCTTGAACTTCATTTTATTTATGGGGAAGACTGCTCTTGGTTCCAGCTTTAGAGAAAAAATACACAATATGTTTATCTTGTGGAGAGATTCTCTTGCAAAGCCTAACTGCACATGCTTCAGGAGAAAATTCTTAATACATAGCTTTTGACTTAGAAGATAGTGTAACAACTGGGTGCAGTGGCTAACCGCTGTAATCCCAGCAATTTGGGAGGCTGAGGTGGGTGGATCACCTGAGGTCAGGAGTTCAAGACCAGCCTGGCCAACATGGTGAAACTCTGTCTCTACTAAAAAAAAAAATAGAAAAAAATTAGCAGGGTGTAATGTCACACGTCTGTAATTCCAGCTACTTGGGAGGCTGAGGCAAGAGAATTGCTTGAACCCAGGAGGCAGAGGTTGCAGTGAGTCAAGATGGCGCCACTATACTCCAGCCTGGGCGACAGAGCAAGACTCCATCTTGAGGGTGGAAAAGAAAAAGACACTGTAACTAAAAAGCTTACATAACTGTAAGCAGTACTGACCCAAATTTAAAAGTAGAGTATAAGATTCTATCACTATGAACTGGGATCTTTTCAACAAAGTACTGTCACACCAGAAAAAGTGAGTGAAAGGCTTCTGACAAATACTGACTTGACAACTAATAAGGTAACATTTTCCCCTTCAAATCTACACCAAAGCATCAGTGTTTAGTGACATAACCAAATTTGGTAGAATGCTATGTCTGCCAGCAATTTCAACCAGTTCACACTTTGCTTTCCATCAACTACCCACCAAATAGTGCTGCTAAGCAGATGATCCTTTTCCAAAGCACAGCACTTAACAAAGAATATTTTTAGCCAACTATAATTACTAGCAGTAGGTTAGGGTCTATCAACTATACTTAAGTGCATTTACTCATTCAATAAGAAAGATTTATTGAATGCCTATTTTGAGGCAGGCAATTTAGTAAACATTGTGGTGGATGCAAGGATGAATAAAACAAGGAACCTACCCTCATGGAGCTTACTTTATTATAGCAAAGATAAGACATATGTGCAAAACTATCAACAAAATAGATAACAAAGAAGTCACATAAGAAGCATGAAATGTGAATCTTGAAGGATTAACAAAGGAAGTCACATTACAAATTGAGATTTACAGGATTATATAGAGCTTAAACAAATAGGAATGGAAGAGATAGGAAAGGTTGCTTCAGAGAAACAAGGTAGCTCATGTGGAAACAAAGAAGAGTTCAATTTAGCTGGACTGTAAGACCCAGGAAGTAGAAGATAAATGTATTCAATTAATTGGAGCTAGACTATAAAGGCTAAAGACTTGAATGCCAGACTATATATTTGAACTTAATTATTTCTATAGTAGAGAGCAACAAAATGGTTTTTGCACTTGCAGAGTGTGGGGGGAAGGAAATGGAGGAACCTGTCTCAGCTGGTTCTTCAAAAAACAATGTTAGACAGTTTGGCCTATACAAAGACGAAGAACAAAATCTTTCTCAGAGTTTACTTGGCCTCAAGTAAATAAGCAAGGGGAAAGGTTGTATGAGAGTTCATATGAAGAAGCAATACACACCACTGAGGGGGGACCTAATGGAATAGGTGGCCATTTGGGAGATTCCTTGAAGAGCATCCGTTAAACCATGTCTCTGTTTAATCTTCCACCTCTTTCTCTAATAGATCAGCATTCAATCCAGCTCTTACAGCTTATACTTTTTAAAGCCTTCCCTTCATATGCATCCCCCCTTTACAGCTATCAACCTGTCTTTTCTACATAGCCAAGTTTCTTGTTAGAGTTAGCTTTACACACTGACTCCAGTGTCTTCCTATTTCTTTCTTGTACCCGCTGTATTATGACTTCCCCCACTACTCCACCAAAGCTGTTACTACAAAGGTTGCCAATAACTGCCAGGGTGTTAAATCCAACAAACAGTAAACTTGATACAACTGGTCACTCCCTCCTTCTTACAAACCTCTCCTAGCTCTTCCATACCTCACTCTAGTAGTTTTCCTCTCACCACTACTGCTCTCCCACAGTTCCTCTTTGTTTTCCTTTTCTAGCTTCTCCTCCATTACCCGACCCCTAAGTGTTGAGCGTTCCTCAGAACTTGGTTCGAGGCATTTTCCTTACTCTCTACTCATCCACAGAATGATCTCGCACACTTTTTTGTTCTTTAGAAACAGAGTCTCACTCTGTCATCCGGGAGTGCAATGGCATGATCATATCTCATTGTAGCCTCTGACTCCTAGGCTCAAGGGATCCTTCCTACCTCAGTCTCCTAAAGTAGCTAGGATTATAGGTATGCAACATCATGCCCAGCTAATTTTTTATTTTTATTTTTGCAGGGATGGGGTCTTGCTATGTTGCCCAGGTTGGTTGAAAATTCCTGGCCTCAAGCAATTTTTCCACCTCCGCCTTCCACAGTGCTGCGATTATAGGTGTGAGCTACCACATCCAGCTCATGCACTTTAAATACCAAATATTATATGTGAGTGTGTGTATGTCATCTATCATATATGTATGTCAGCAAGTATGACATAGATAGATGTTGTCAAGTCCCAAATGTCTCTACTCTGCCTAGACTTCTTTCTGAACAGATCTGTATATCCAACTTTCTGCTAACATCTCTACTTGACATCTCAACCATCTTATACTCAACAAGTCAAAACCTGAACACTGTCTTCTCCTCCTCCCTCTCCACGAATGGCATCTCTTGACCTGTGACTCTAATTACAAACCCAAGTCATTTCTCACACTTTTCTCTCTCTCATACCTCCTTCTGAAACATCTTCCTATTGACAACACTTCCAAAATCTACCTCAAATTCATTCTCTTCTCTCTGTCATCTCCCTAATCCAAGCCACCATCACCGTTCTTGATTGCAGTGGCCTCCAAATAGTTGTCATTACTACCACTCCTGCCTCCCTTCAATTCATTTTACACAGAGCCAGGCTACTCATCTTAAGATGCAACTCTAATCTTGACGCTCCCTCACTTAAACCCTTCTGAGAACTGCCATATTTGTACTAAGGACAAAATTCACATGACATACAAGGCCCTCCATGATGTGGCACCTGTCAATTCCTCACTCTACTCCTCACTTCTGTTCTCTATATTCCAGTCACACCCTTAATTGAATATTTCCAGCCTTTACACATGCTGATTCCTTTAACCTAGAATGCTTTTCCCCTCATTCTAATTACTACTCATCATACATGTCATTTTTTCAGAAAAGCTCTCACTGTGCCTCTATCTAAATTGGGTTTCCTGCCATTCTTTCTCAAGTTGCACTGCTCTTTTCTTTGATGTAATTATCTACTATCCTTATTTAAGTATTTCTTTAACCTATGCCTCTCCAAGTAGACAACAGGATCTATGAAGTATTAACAAATTCAAATTTAACATGTCAAAAAACTAAACTCCTAATCTTCTCCCCATTAGAACTAGCCCTTCCCACAGCCTTTCCCACCACTGTTAATGGTAACTCCATTATTCTGGTAGTTCAGAACAAAAATCTCAATCATCTTTAACTCCTCCTCTCACAAGCCACATCCAGTCCATCAGGAAATTCTATTATCTCCATCTTAGAAATATATCCAGAATCCAGCAGCTTTGCACTTTATTCCAAGCCACCATCGTCTCGTGCCTGAATTACTGGAAAGGCCACCTCTGATTAGTCTCCCTGCTTCTGCCCTTGCCTTCCTAATTGCCATTCTCCACAGGGCTAACAGAATGCCCCATAAACTGAAAACAGCACCGCCTATCATTGTCCATACTCTTTAACCTACTTCATTTTCTTTACAGCATTTAATCGCCAGCATTTATTGTTTGCCTTCCTCAACTGAATATGACTGCCATAAAAATGGAGACTGTTCACTAGGTGTATCCAACCAAGCACCTAGAACAGTGTCTCAATATTTGTTAAATGAATGAATGAAAGAAGAATAGATATTATTCTGGCAAGCAGAAATAGGGGGCAGGGAGAGGGTGGAGAAGCCAAAAGTATATCAAGTGAAGGAAATAACAGCAAAAATCTTCCATGAAGGCAGAGCCATACAGGACATGTTTAAGACCAATCTAGATAGAATATGAGGCATAGCTGCAGCTGCAGTGGGGGTTAAGAGTGGAAATACAAGTTGGATAAATGCCAGATCTAAAACTTTGTATCTAATTCAATAAACAACTAGGGAAAGTAGAATCTATTTAAGATTTTCTTTTTTCTTTTTACAGTAACAGCTGAGCTGTTTTTGTTTGTTTCTTTGTTTTTGATATGGAGTCTCCGTCTGTCACCCAGGCTGAAGTGCAAAGGTACAATCTCGGCTCACTGCAACCTCCACCTCTCAAGTTCTTTTTTTTTTTTCCTGGCAACTTTCATTTAACACCTCTCAAGTTCAAGCGATTCTCCTGCCCTAGCCTTCCAAGTAGCTAGGATTATAGGCACCCGCCACCATGCCCAGCTGATTTTTTTTTTTTTTTAGTAGAGACGGGGTTTCCCCTTGTTGGCCAGGCTGGTCTCGAACTCCTGACCTCAGGTGATCCACTCACCTCAGCCTCCCAAAGTACTGGGATTACAGGGATGAGCCACCGTGCCTGACCCCTATTTAAGATTTGAGGCAAGAAGTATCCATTTTATTTTAGATAGATCAAAATTAGCAAATATAATATGTAACTAATTATTGAGAGAAAAGATAAAAGTTTGTTTTGGTTTTTTTTTTTTTTTTTGAGACAGGGTCTCACTCTGTGGCCCAGGCTGGAGTGCACTGACAGGATTACAGATCTACCACTCACTGTGGCCAGGACCTCCCAAGGTTCGGGTGATCCTCCTGCCTCAGCCTCTGAGTAGCTGGGGTTACAGGAACGTGCCACTATACTTGGCTAATTTTGTGTTTTTACAAAATACAAAAAGATGGGGTTTTGTCACGTTGCAGAGGCTGGTCTTGAACTCCTGGGCTCAAGCAATCCACCCGCCTTGGCTTCCCAGAATGCTGGGATTACAGGCGTGAGCCACAGTGCCTGGTCAAAAGTTTATTTAAACAACTGATAATAAGCAGTGTAATAGATTCAGTAATACTAACAACCCTTAAACTGTTAGAATACAACACAAACATTTAACTCATCTCTAAATCAATTACCTCTCCCATTTAATTTCCCACTTAAATCATTTCTTAACCTTTTAATTTAGCTAGAATAAAAAATTACCTGAGACAAAAAAGTCACTGTGTTGTATAGGAAAAAGATGGTGCTAAGAGCCTACCACCATCAACTATGGCTCATTTACTCATCCTCTGTCTACTTGGTTATAGTGAGAGTTCCTTGAAGACAAGGGGCTCATTCTTATTCCTTTACCTCTCCAGCACTTAGTGCATGGCAAGTATTCAATTGATGTTTGCTTCTATTATGATCCCCTGTACTGTGTTGAACTGTTCCTAGGCAAAGATTGGTTTCTTATTATGCTTGAACTATAAAATGGGCTTATCTTACCTATTACATAGATATTGAAGGAAGAAATTAATAATGAAAAGCAACTTTCATTTTTAGAACAAATTTCTCCTAAAGAGCACAAGGGGAGGATCTACCTTCAAACCATGTAATCAGTAACCATTCTAGGTGATGACATATTTCATGACATAAAACCCTGCTTTCTTCCACCAAAGATCAAATGTTCTAAGGAAGATACAGACACAATCTGAGTTTCTTTTACAAAACCTAAAGAAATTTTCTTTAAAGCAACTCATTTAATTCAACATATGTTACACATCAGATCAGGTATCATTCTTCACTCATTCAAGTATTCTGTCATGAAGAACATTAAAATATTATATATAAATTCTCATTAATAATTCATGCAAAATTATAAAAAACAAAAAAGACTAAGGGCCAGGCACGGTGGCTCACACCTGTAATCCCAGCACTTTGGGAGGCTGTGGCGAGCAGATCACCAGAGGTCAGGAGTTCAAGATCAGCCTGGCCAACATGGCGAAATCCTGTCTCTACTAAATACTAAAAATACAAAAATAAGCCGGGCATGTTAGTGCGCATCTGTAGTCCCAGCAACTCAGGAGGCTGAGGCAAGAGTATCACTTGAACTGGGAGGTGAAGGCTACAGTAAGCTAAGATCGTGCCATTGCACTCCAGCCTGGGTAATGGAGTGAGACTCTGCCTCAAAAAAAAAAAAAAAAAATTATCCAGGCATGGGGGCAGGCACCTGTAATGCCAGCTACTTGGGAGGCTGAGGCAGGAGAATTACTTGAACCTAGGAGGCAGAAGTTGCAGCAAACTGAGATTGCACCATTGCACTCCACCTGGGCAAAAGAGCAAGGCTTTGTTGCAAAAGAAAAAAAAAAAGATTTGAGGTCAGGAGTTCAGACCAGCCCGGACAACATGGTGAAACCGCATCTCTACTAAAAACACAAAAATTAACCAGGCAGTGGTGGCATGTGCCTGTAATCCAAGCTACCTGAGAGGCTGAGGCAGGACAATCACTTGAGCCTGGGAGGTGGAGGCTGCAGTGAGCCAAGATCACATCACTGTACTCCAATCTAGATGACACAGTGAGACACTGTCTCAAAAAACAAAAAAATTTGGAAAAGGGATCCAAGATGGCCAATTAGGAGCAGCTCAGGATTGCAGCTCCCAGTGAAAGCGCGGAGGGTGAGTGGACATCGCATTTCCAGACGGATTTTTATTGCCCACAGACCAGGAGATTCCCAGGCAGAGGAGCCCCACAGGTCGCCAGCACGGCTGGTTTGGCCCGCGCGGCTGTTTTGCTGGCACCCTGGCGCAGCGGTTCTCCATACAAAATACACAGGTCTGGGCGCCATTTTAGCTGGCAACTGGAGCTCTGGAAAGGCAGAGTCGCCCATTCATCTGATTAAAAAGGGGACTGAAACAGGGGAGCCAGGCCAGGAGATTCCCGGGCAAAAATGCACTACGAATCTCAGCGCTGCTGTTTCAGCCGACGAAGTGGGTCGCCGCACGGGAAATTACACAGATCCTGGGGCGTTTTCAACAGGAGACTGGAACACCTGGGAGGCAGTCGACGATTCAACTAAAAAAAAGGCTCTGAGGCAGGGAGCCAGGTGATCAGGCTCGGCTGGTCCCACCCCCCACAAAAAAACAGCAATCGGAAATGCTCTAGATTGAGAGTTTCACAGCAAGCACAGCTGAACCCGGGACGGGCCAGCTCTGTGGGGGAGGGGCGTCTGCCATTACCGAGGCAGTCCACCACTACGGAGGTAGTTTGCCATTGCCGAGGCAGCCCACCATTACAGAGAGAGTCCGCCATTATAGAGGTGGGCCGCCATTTCCAAGGCAGTTCTAACTACACTCATATAAACAGGACTGCAGGGAAGTTCACACGGCAGCTGAGTGGAGCCCACAGCAGCTCAGCAAAGCCTCTGCAGGCAGACAGTGACTAGGCTGCCTCCTCGCTGGGCAGGGCAGCCCTGAAAAAAAGGCAGCAGCACAACAAAAACTCATAAAGCCCTAACTCCCAGGGACTGAGCACCTGGGGAAAAAAAGGGGTTTATGAGTTCTGCTACAGCAAACTTAAACATACCTGCCCAGCAGCTCTGAATGAACAACGGAGCTCACAGCTCAGCACTTGAGCTCCTATAAAGGACAGACTGTCTCCTCAAGCAGCTCCCTGACCCCTGTATATCCAGAGTCACCTCATAAAGGAGAGCTCAGACTGACATTTGGCGGGTATCCTTCTGGGACAAAGATAGCAGAAGAAGAAACTGGCAGCAACCCTTACTGTTCTGCAGCCGCTGCAGGTGATCCCCCAGGCAAGCAGAGCCTGGAGTGGACCTCAGCAGTCCTACAGCAGAGGGGCCAGACTGTTAGAAGGAAAACTAAGAAACAGAAAGAAATAACTTCATCATCAACAAACTGGACATCCACTCAGAGACCCAATCTGAAAGTCAACAACTATAAAGACGACAGGTGGATAAATCCACAAAGATGGGAAGAAACCAGTGGAAAAAGGATGAAAACACCTGAAACCAGAACGTCTCTCCTCCTACAAGGGATCACAACTCCTCACCAGCAAGGGAACAAGGCTGGATGGAGAATGAGTGTGATCAATTGACAGAATCAGGCTTCAGAAGGTGGGTAATAAGAAAACTTCCATGAGCTAAAAGAACATGTTCTAACCCAATGCAAAGAAACTAAGAACCTTGAAAAAAGATTTGACGAAATGCTAATGAGAATAAAAAACTTAGAGAGGAATGTAAGTGAATTGATGGAGCTGAAAAACACAACACGAGAACTTCGCAAAGCATACACAAGTTTCAACAGCCGAATTGACCAAGCAGAAGACAGGATATCAGAGGTCGAAGATCAACTCAATGAAATAAAACGAGAAGGCAAGATTAGAGAAAAAAGGGTAAAAGGAATGACAAAGTCTCCAAGAAATATGGGACTATGTGAAAAGACCTCATCTACGTTTGATAGGTGTACCTGAATGTGACAGAGAGAATGAATACAAGCTAGAAAATACTCTTCAGGATATTATCCAGGAGAACTTCCCCAACCTAGCAAGGCAGGCCAATATTCAAGTCCAGGAAATACAGAGAACACCACAAAGATATTCCTCAAGAAGAGCAACCCCAAGGCACATAATCGTAGATTCACCAGGGTTGAAATGAAGGAGAAAATGCTAAGGGCAGCCAGAGAGAAAGGCTGGGTTACCCACAAAGGGAAGCCCATCAGACTCACAGGATATCTCTCAGCAGAAACCCTACAAGCCAGAAGAGAGTGGGGACCAATATTCAACATCCTTAAAGAAAAGAACTTTCAACCCAGAATTTCATATCCAGCCAAACTAAGCTTCATAAGTGAAGGAAAAATAAAATCCTTTGCGAACAAACAAGTACTCAGAGATTTCATCACCACCAGACCTGCTTTACAAGAGCTCCTGAAAAGAGGCACTAAACATAGAAAGGAACAACCAGTACCAGCCACTCCAAAAACATACCAAATGGTAAAGAGCATCAACACAATGAAGAAGCTGCATCAACTAATGGGCAAAACAGCCAGCTAGCATCAAAATGGCAGGATCAAATTCACACATAACAATATTAACCCTAAATGTAAATGGGCTAAATGCCCCAATCAAAAGACACAGGCTGGCAAATTGGATAAAAAGCCAAAACCCGTCGGTGTGCTGTATCCAGGAAACCCATCTCACATGCAAGGATACACAAAGGCTCAAAATAAAGGGATGGAGGAAGATTTACCAAGCAAATGGAGAGCAAAAAAAAAGCAGGAGTTGCAATTCTCATCTCTGATAAAATAGACTTTAAACCAACAAAGATCAAAAGAAACAAAGAAGGACATTACATAATGGTAAAAGGCTCAATGAAACAAGAAGAGCTAAGGATCCTAAATATATATGCACCCAATACAGGAGCACCCAGATACATAAGACAAGTTCTTAATGACTTACAAAGAGACTTAGACTCCCATACAATCATAGTGGGAGACTTTAACACCCCATTGTCAGTATTAGACAGATCAACGAGACAGAAAATTAACAAGGATATCCAGGACTTGAATTGCAGACCTGGACCAAGCAAACCTAATAGACATTTACAGAACTCTCCACCCCAAATCCACAGAATATACATTCTTCTCAGCACCACATCGCACCTACTCTAAAATTGACCACATAATTGGAAGTAAATCATTCCTCAGCAAATGCAAAAGAATGGAAATCATAACAAACAGTCTCTCAGACCACAGTGCAATCAAGTTAGAATTCAGAATTCAGAAACTAACTCAGAACCGCACAGCTTCATGGAAACTGAACAACTGGCTCTTGAATGTTGACTGGATAAACAATGAAATGAAGGCAGAAATAAAGATGTTCTGCGAAACCAACGAGAACGAAGACACAACATACCAGAATCTCTGGGACACATTTAAATCAGTCTCTAGAGGAAAATATACAGCAATAAATGCCCACATGAGAAGCAAGGAGAGATCTAAAATTGACATCCTATCGTCAAAATTGAAAGAGCTAGAGGAGCAAGATCAGCAAAACTCAAAACCTAGCAGAAGACAAGAAATAACTAAGATCAGAGCAGAACTGAAAGAGATAGAGACACAAAAAACCCTTCAAAAAAATCAATAAATCCAGGAGCTGGTTTTTCGAAAAGATCAACAAAATAGACCACTAGCAAGATTAATAAAAAGAAAAGAGACAATAATCAAATAGACGCAATAAAAAACAATAAAGGGGATATCACCACAGATTCCACAGAAATTCAAACCATCATCAGAGATTATTACAAACAACTCTATGCACATAAACTAGTAAACCTGGAAGAAATGGATAAATTCCTGGACACTTGCATCCTCCCAAGCCTAAACCAGGAAGAAGTCGAAACCCTAAACAGACCAATAACAAGGTCTGAAGTTGAGGCAGCAATTAAGAGCCTACCACCCAAAAAAAGCCCAGGTCCAGATGGGTTCACAGCCTAATTCTACCAGACATACAAAGAGGAGCTGGTACCATTCCTTATGAAACTATTCCAAACAATCCAAAAGAGGGAATCCTTCCCCAAATCATTTTATGAGACCAACATCATCCTGATACCAAAACCCGGCAGAGACTCAGCAAGAAAAGAAAACTTCAGGCCAATATGCATGATGAACATAGATGCAAAAAATCTTCAATAAAATACTGGCAAACCGATTGCAACAGCACATGAAAAAGCTTATCCACCATGGTCAAGTAGGATTCATCCCGGGGGATACAAGGCTGATTCAACATATGCAAGTCTATAAACATAATTCACCACATAAACAGAACCAAAGACAAAACCACATGATTATCTCAAGTGTTGCAGAGAAGGTCTTTGACAAAATTCAACAGTGCTTTATGCCAAAAACCCTCTACAAACTAGGTATTGACGGAATGTATCTCAAAATAATAAAAGCTATTTATGACAAACCAACAGCCAATATCATACTGAATGGGCAAAAACTGGAAGCATTTCCTTTGAAATCTGGCACTAGACAAGGATGCCCTCTCTCACCACTCCTATTCAATATAGTACTGGAAGTTCTAGCCAGAGCAATCAGGCAAGAAAAAGAAATAAAGGGTATTCCAATAGGAAAGGAGGAAGTCAAACTGTCTCTATTTGCAGACGACATGATTGTATATCTTAGCCCATCGTCTCAGCCCAAAATCTCCTGAAACTGATAAGCAACTTCAGCAAAGTCTCTGGATACAAAATCAATGTACAAAAATCACAAGCATTCCTATACACCAATAACAGACTTAAGAGAGCCAAATCAAGAACGAACTGCCATTCACAATTGCAACAAAGAGAATAAAATACCTAGGAATACAACTAACAAGGAACGTAAAGGACCTCTTCAAGGAGAACTACAAACCACTGCTCAACTAAATAAGAGAGGACACAAACAGATGGAGAAACATTCCATGTTCATGGTTAGGAAGAATCAATATCGTGAAAATGGCCATACTGCCCAAAGTAATTTACAGATTCAATGCTATCCCCATCAAGCTACCAATGACCTTCTTCACAGAACTGGAAAAAACCACCTTAAACTTCATATGGAACCAAAAGAGAGCCCACATAGCCAAGTCAATTCTAAGCAAAAAGAACAAAGCAGGAGGCATCACACTACTGGACGTCAAACTATACTACAAGGCTACAGTAATCAAAACAGCATGGTACTGGTACCAAAACAGACATACAGACCAATGGGACAGAACAGAGGCCTTGGAGGCAATACAACACATCTACAACCATCTGATCTTTGACAAACCTGACAAAAACAAGCAATGGGAAAGGATTCCCTGTTTAAAAAATGATGTTGGGAAAACTGGCTAGCCATGTGCAGAAAGCAGAAACTGGACCCCTTCCTGACACCTTACACTAAAATTAACTCCAGATGGATTAAAGACTTAAACATAAGACCTAACACCATAAAAACCCTAGAAGAAAATCTAGGCAAAACCATTCAGGACATAGGCGTAGGCAAGGACCTCATGACCAAAACACCAAAAGCATTGGCAACAAAAGCCAAAATAGACAAATGGGACCTAATCAAACTCCACAGCTTCTGCACGGCAAAAGAACCAGTCATTAGAGTGAATCGGCAACCAACAGAATGGGAAAAAATTTTTGCAGTCTACCCATCTGACAAAGGGCTGATATCCAGGATCTACAAAGAACTAAAACAGATTTACAAGAAAAAAACAAGCCCATTCAAAAGTGGGCAAAGGATATGAACAGACACTTTATAAAAGAAGACATACATGAGGCCAACCAACATATGAAAAAATGCTCATCATCACCGGTCATTAGAGAAATGCAAATCAAAACTACATTGAGATACCATCTCACGCCAGTTAGAATGGCGATCATTAAAAAATCTGGAGACAACAGATGTTGGAGAGGATGTGGAGAAACAGGAACACTTTTACACTGTTGGTGGGAGTGTAAATTAGTTCAACTATTGTGGAAGACAGTGTGGCGATTCCTCAAGGACCTCGAAATAGAAATTCCATTTGAACCAGCAATCCCATTACTGGGTATATATCCAAAGGATTATAAATCGTTTTACTATAAGGACACATGCACAGGAACGTTCATTGCAGCACTGTTTACAATAGCAAAGACCTGGAACCAACCCAAATGCCCATCGATGATAGACTGAACAGGGAAAATGTGGCACATATACACCATGGAATATTATGCAGCCATCAAAAACGATGAGTTCGTGTCCTTTGTAGGGACATGGATGTACCTGGAAACCATCATTCTCAGCAAACTGACACAAGAACAGAAAATCAAACACCGCATGTTTTCACTCATAGGCGGGTATTGAACAATGAGAACACATGGACACAGGGAGGGGGAGCATCACACACTGGGGTCTGTCGGAGGGGAAATAGGGGAGGGACAGCAGGGGGTGGGGAGTTGGGGGAGAGATAGCATGGGGAAAAATGCCAGATATAGGTGATGGGGAGGAAGGCAGCAAATCACACTGCCATGTGTTTACCTATGCAACAATCTTGCATGTTCTTCACATGTACCCCAAAACCTAAAATGCAATTAAAAATATATATATATATTTTTTAAAAAAAGACTAAGACATACAATAGCAATGGCAACTATTTCTAGTCAAGGAGTTATAAGTAATTTTTACTTTATTTATGCTTTTCTGTTGTTTACTAAGTTGTCTAGAGTAAACATACATAGCTTATACAATTGGAAAAAATATACTTTTTAAAAAAGAGCATGATACACACAATAAATATACTAGTAAGCAGAAAGGAAATGACAGTACCTTTTCAAACTTTCGGACCAATATTTAAACTAAAACAGAGAAAGGTTAAATGGGGCCGGACACAACAGCTCATGCCTGTAATCCCAGCACTTTGAGAGGCTGAGGCGAGAAAATCGCTTGAGCCAAGGAGTTTGAGACCAGCCTGGGCAACACTGAGAAACCTTATCTATACAAAAAAGCAGCCAGGCATGGTGGCACATGCCTGTGGTCCCAGCTACTTGGAAGGCTGAGCTCAGTAGGAGGATCAATTGAGCCCAGAGGGTTGGGATTGCAGTGTGCCGTGATCACACCAGCACACTCCAACCTGGGCCACAGAGCAAGACCGCATCACGAACAAAAAAAAAAAAAAAAAAAAAAAGAAAGAAAGGAAGAAGAGAATACAAAGAAAAAATTTCATTTCAGTCTTGGGTGTGTATTATGGTCAAGGCTTAAATTTAATTTCTTAAGTCTAATCACTTTTTTTTCCTACTAGTCTGTTTTCACAGCTACCACTTTTCCCATTTTCCTAGGCAGCACAGTAATCTAGTTTGGTTCACCTTTAGTTTTTTCGTAGTGACAGGGTCTCACTCTGTTTCCCAGGCTGGTCTCAAATTCCTGGGCTCAAATGATCCTCCTGCCCCAGCCTCCCAAAGTGCTGGGGTTACAGGCATGTGCCACCACACCTGGCCCATCTTTAGTTTAGTTTTTTTTTTTTTTAAAAAACAGGGGTTTCACCATGTTGGTCAGGCTGGTCTTGAACTCCCAACCTCAAGTGATCCGCCCGCCTTGGCCTCCAAAGTGTTTGAATTACAGGCGTGAGCCACCACGCCCGGCCCATCTTTAGTTTTTAATGAATATTCACTCTCGTAATCCACACCTGTTCTCTACTTCCAAAATAAAGAAACTGGTCATTAGCAGAAGAAAACATGCAGAGAACTCACAAATCCTTAAAAGTTCTTAAGGCCGGGCGAGGTGGCTCATGCCTGTAATCCAGCACTTTGGGAGGCCGAGGCGGTCAGGGGTTTGAGATCAGCCTGGCCAACATGGTAAAACCCATCTCTACTAAAAATACAAATTTAGCCAGGCATGGTGGTGGGCACCTGTAATCCCAACTACTCGGGAGGCTGAGAATTGCTTGAACCCAAGAGGAGGAGGTTGCAGTGAGCCGGGATCTCGCCACTACAGTCCAGCCTGGGCGACGGAGTGAGATTCTGTCTCAAAAAAAAAAAAGGCTGGGCTTAGTGACTCACGCCTGTAATCCCGGTACTTTGTTTTTTTTTTTTTTTAGAGATGGGGTTTCACCATGTTGGCCAGGCTGGTCTTGAACTTGTGACCCCAAGTGATCCACCCACCTCGGCCTCCCAAAGTGCTGGGATTATAGGCATGAGCCACCGTGCCCGGCCAATCCAGGCACTTTGGGAGGCCAAGGTGGGTGGATCACGAGGTCAAGAGATCAAGACCATCCTGGCCAACATGGTGAAGCCCCGTCTCTACTAAAAATACAAAAATTAGCCGGGCATGGTGGCATGCGCCTGTGGTCCCAGCTATTCGGGAGGCTGAGGCAGAAGAATCGCTTGAACCCAGGAGGCGGAGGTTGCCGTTAGCCGAGATTGCGCCACTGCACTCCAGCCTGGTGACAGAGCAAGGCTCCGTCTCAAAAAAACAAAAAAAAAAGTTTTAATTACCTCAGTCTTCATCTAATTGTTTGGTTTTTATATTCTCCTATATTTGTTCAGATTCTCTTTTTTCTTCTCCCACATACACAAGTAAATAGCTATGCTGCACAGTGGTAAAACTCAATACTTAAGTTATTACAGGTGATTGACATTTTTGCAACTCTATTATAATGGGAACTAAATCTTTTCAGAAGAATGAGTTAGTCACATGTAAGTTGGAAGTAATAATTTTATTACACAAAAAGAGAAAGAAAACCTGTCATACTCCTAGCTTATTTCAGCTTCAAGAAACAGCTTGTATTCCAACTTCAAGAAAAGCAAAGAAACCTATGAAAGGATGCTTAAAGGTACAAAATATATGCATGCTGAATCAAGTCAATACCTGGCCCTGGTGCTAATAATTACTTGTTCAAAACATTAATGTTAAAATTTAAGATAGTCCTAGTCTACATTTGACACAATTTTCAAATATAGTCTTATTTATCTACATTATCACTTTCATGAATTAGACTAATAAATTATCTTGGTTTTATTTTATTGGTTTTTTTTGTTTTTTTGTTTTTGTGGTTTTATTTTAAATAAAGGAAAAAAAAAACAGAAACCAAAGGTTAATTGATATTTCTTTTTTTTTTTTTTTTTTTTTTTTTTAAGAGACAGGGTTTCCATCTGCCACCCAGGCTGGAGTGCAGTGGCACAATCAGCTCCCTGCACCCTCGAACTTCTAGGCTCAAGCGATCCTCTTGCCTCGGGCCACTAAAGCTAGGTGTAGAAGCACTCACCATCACCACCAAACCAGACTAATATTTTTTAGTTTTTATAGAGATGGGATCTCACTATGTTGCTCAGGTTGTAACTGTTATTTCTTTTTTTTGTGAGACAGAGTCTCACTGTCACCAAGGCTGGAGTGCAGTGACGCGATCTTGACTCACTGCAACCTCCGCCTCCTGGGTTCAAGCAATTCTCCTGCTTCAGCCTCCCGAGTAGCTGGGATTACAGGAGCCCACCACCATGCCCAAGTAATTTTTGTATTTTTAGTAGAGATGGGGTTTCACCATGTTGGCCAGGCTGGTCTCAAACTCCTGATCTCAAGTGATCTGCCCACCTTGGCCTCCCAAAGTGCTGGGATTACAGGTGTGAGCCACCACACCCAGCCTATAGTTGTTATTTCTTTCTTTTTTTTTTTTTTGAGACGGAGTCTTGCACCGTCTCCCGAGCTGGAGTGCAATGGTGCCATCTCAGCTCACTGCAACCTCGGCCTCCTGAGTTCAAGTGATTCTCCTGCCTCAGCTTCCCGAGTAGCTGGGATTATAGGCGCCTGCCACTACGCCCAGCTAATTTTTTGCATTTTTAGTTTGCATTTTCTCCATGTTGGCCAGGCTGGTCTCAAACTCCTGACCTCGTGATTCACCTGCCTCAGCCTCCCAAAATGCTTGGATTACAGCCATGAGCCACCATGCCCGGCCAATTGTTATTTCTTATACCAGTATCTGGAACTGACCACTGAGAAATAAAAGCCAACTCTCGAAGCAGGCAACATGATTAAAAGCCCCAAGAAAATTCACAAGCTGATGCCCTAAATTACAATTATATTTGTTAAATCATACTTGGACAATAGGTAACCATGACCTAATGTTATTTTTCTTCAGAAAGTCCCTTTTCATTCTCTATACAAGCCTCTAAAATGGGCAAACCCATCCTAGCTTACTCCTCTACTTGACCAAAATCTTAACTCATGCCTTAATCACACTTCCCATCCTGCCTAACACATTTTCCTTTTATGGACTCATAATTCCCTATTCAGGAGATAACAGAACACTGAGGCTCTACAGCTCTAATGAAACAGGAAGTGGGAAAGTATGGCTCACCATCCTTTTACTGGCTTCTAGGCACCTCTGAGGGCATCTTTCCAAACTAACTGTGACTTTTCGTGACAGTCAGGTTCTTCTCCCAATTGTCTCTTTCCTGTCATTATTTGTACTGTTAAGCTTTTCATGTGCTTAGTCTCCTTGGCTCAAAAGCCTCCTGCCTCTTCCCCATTCTAGGCTCCTTTCTGAGACGGTTTTTACAGTAAACCAAAATCATCAACTTTGGCCTTTGCCAAAAGTAGCATTGGTAGGTCTTCAGGAATAGCTTAGGCAAAAAGTTACAGTAATAGGTTTCCTTTAACTTCATACTTTGCATTCATTTCTGTCTCCTGAATTTCCCCTGGAAACCTCAAATGAACTGGCAAATCAATTAGATTCAAGGTAATATTGTCTAAATATTGAGTTAGTTTTTGTTCAATTACTAGAAAAAAGTTTTCAGCATCATTTCCTATAGAAAATTTATTTCATTTTTTGTTTGAAAAAAACAAGGGGGGAGGTTTGAAGCCTCCCCTTGAAATAATATATAAAGAATTCCCACTTTAAACTGTCAAACACTCCATCTGTACAATCCATTTGCACCTTCCCAAGTGCCACTGAGAATTTGCTCAATAGACAGCAATCCAAAAACTAGGAAAGTGTGGGGGAGATGAAAAAGGCTAGGAAAATGTACATATTAACAAAAACCCAAGTTAGGTTTTACAAGTCTCATCTTCAACTTTTAAATAACTTGTTTCCCTGGCATCACTCCTGGTTCCCTCTTAGGTATCAATCTACCAATTGTTTCCTGCACAGGGAGTTTCCAAATGATGTCAAAACTCACATTCCCATTCTTGACTATTCCCAACTCACCTATTCACCTTCCTTCTCAAGGTCAAGTTGAAGCCTACTTCCATCTTTCCCCTATCCTAGTCCAACTGAATGTGAGCCACACTTGACTCTTTAAGCATGGACCATCTTGTATTGTTTTCTTTCCAATAAAATTTGTAAACCTAAAGAAATGAACTATTTAATAATTTCTTATATCTTCCATAGTACTAAACTAAGTATTAGCACTTAGTTCATGCCAGTACATTCTTTAAGTCATAGTTAATAATAACTAGAAGTGACCTTAGTGATCATCCAACCCAAGCCCTTCTTTTATTCCTTGCTTATATAAGGTATTCCTGACACTCAGAATTCCACTGTTTACTTCTTTTAAAACAGTGGTTCTTAGCCTTGGTTTAGGAATTCCCAGAAAAAAGCCTCACATTAAAATTTATTTATTATTTATTTTGAGACAGAGTTTCACTCTTGTTGCCCAGGCTGGAGTGCAGTGGCACCTTCTGGGTTCACTGCAACCTCCGCCACCCGGGTTCAACTGAGTCTCCTGCCTCAGCGTCCAAAGCAGCTAGGACTATAGGCACACGCCACCACACCCAGCTAATTTTTGTATTTTTGTAGAGACGGGGTTTCACCATGTTGCCCAAAATGTTCTTGATCTCCTGACCTTGTGGTCTGCCTGCCTCAGACTCCCAAAGTGCTGGGATTACAGGCGTGAGCCACTGCGCCCAGCCTGGAATTTTTAATGTAATTTCAAGGATTTACAGAACTCCCTGACCCTACTAATAGAGCCTACACTTAAAAACAATACACCATTATCAATGACAAAAACAGGTGTTTACTATGTGTCAAGCACTCTTCCTAAAGCTTTACGTAGGATGATATAAAGTTAGACCACACTTGCCAGCCTCTCTTGCAAATGAAGCTATGTGATTAGGTTCTCTCCAGGAGAATGTGACGGGAAGTAACAGGTAGAACTTCTGAGCTGGGGCACTTAAGATGTGCCTCCTCCATATTTTCCACCCCCCCACTGGCAGCGGACACTACTTGTCAGCCACCAACTTTGACAATTCAGAAGAGGACATGCTCTGGGAGCTAGTGGACAAATAAGCTAGAAAGAGCCTGGGTCCCTTAATAACTCTGAGGAGGAAAGCCACCCCAAGATCTAAGAGATTCTCCTGGACTGCTGGTTAAGAAATAAACTTCCATCTTATTTGAACCATTGTCTGTGGGGGAGATGACTTACTACAGCAGCTTAAATTACCCTAATTAATATGCACAGATTAAGTTTTAATCCCCTCAGTAAGCATACAAAATTGTTATTATTATTATCCTGATATTGGAAGTCAGGAAACTGAAGCATTGAGAGCTTAAAAACTTGCCTGACATACTATTAGAAGCCAGATCCAAGTCAAGCAGTCTGGCTCCAGGGTCCATGCACATTAGGAACCTCTGCCAAATATCTCGAAAGAAACAGACTCTTATGTGTTATGCCACCCTGCACCAGATTACCTTTTTACAACCACCACCCCAATCCCAGCAGCTTGGTGACTCCTTGCTGACAGTGATTGTCCCAATTCATAGTGGCACAGCAACAAGTTTAAATTCCAGCCCATAAAACTGAACTCTGCAAAGGGATTACTTTCTGGGTTGTTTTTTTTTTTGGAGACAGAGTCTTGCTCTTGTCACCCAGGTTGGAGTGCAATGGCACGATCTCCGTCTCAAAAAAAAAAAAAAAAAAGGAATACCATCACATCATACCAGAGATGGGGATGTGGGGGCAGTGTCAATAGGAGCTGGGCTTACACAAGCAAAAGGAAAATCTAAAACTCCAGTCTCTTTTCAACTACTCTCATTTGTGATTCAGGAGTTAATATTTGGTTTTACCCAAACAAGAATCTTGGTTCCCCCAAACAAGCCAAGAAGAAATACTAGTAAATATAAAAAAGACTGGCGTGGTGGCTCACACCTGTAATCCCAGCACTTTGGGAGGCCAAGGAGGGTGGATCACAAGGTCAGGAGTTCCAGACCAGCCTGGCCAACATACTGAAACCCCGTCTCTTCTAGAAATACAAAAAAATTAGCTGGGCATGGTGTTGGGCACCTGTAATTCCAGTTACTTGGGAGGCTGAGGCAAGAGGATCACTTGAATCCAGGAGGCAGAGGTTGCAGTGAGCCAAGATCACGCCACTGCACTCCAGCCCTGGTGACAGTGCAAGACTGTCCAAAAAAAAAAAAAAAAACCAAAAAGCCAAAAACTGAAAGTATTAAATAATGGAGGAAAAAGAGGTGAGTACATAAAATTACATTGGGTTTGGAGACTGGAGGCTAAAGAAAATAGGGTGACAAACCATGCTTTACGTTCCAACCATCAGGATCTCAGTAAGTGGTTTCTAATTTCAAAGCATGGTAGAGACATACATTGACAACCAAATGCTCTGAAAGAAGGGAGCAATCTCATTTCAAACATTTGGTATTCTCTAAGTTGTAGGCACTCTGAACAATATGCACACCCTATCCTCGAGGAATTTATTGTCTATCTAGCAGGGGAGATCTGCATATAAATATATAAATACAAAATTACACACAACTAACATTTATTTGCTTACTGTGTTCTAGACACTTTTCTAAGATTGTTGCATACTACATATATTAATTTATCCCATAGAACTATTCTATTAATATCCCAACTGTACAGATGTGGCACAGAGAGGTTTAAGTAATGTATCTTGGGATCTACAATTAGGAAGTAGACATATTGGATTAGAAACCCAGGCAGTACTCAGACTATAAGGGACTTTATGCCCTTGCTAAAAGGTCTGAAATTTACCATATCTGTTGGTGGTTTCCAGCTGGAAATATATGCACCTACCAGGCTCCTGTGGGTGGGGTAGAGAGCATCTCCACTGTTGATTAAGGATGACTGCCATTGTTAAGCCTTTTTTTTTTCCCCTCGAGACACGGTCTTGCTCTGTCACCCAGATTGGAGGGCAGGTGCATGATCATAACCTCATGGCAGCCTCCAACTCCTGGGCTCAAACAATCCTCCCACCCTCAGCCTCTAGAGCTAGGGCTACAGGTAATGCAGGCCACCATGCCCAGCTTGCTTATTTACTTAACTTACTTATTTATTTAGAGACAGAGTCTCGCCCAAGCTGGAGTGTAGCACCTCCCAGGCTAAACGAATCCTCCCACCTCAGCTGGGACCACACCCAGCTAATTTTTTGTATTTTTTGTAGAGACGGGGTTTCCCTACGTTGCCCAGGCTAGTCTCCAACTCCTGGGCTAAGAGATCTGCCTGCCTCAGCCTCCCAAAGTACTGAGATTACAGGTGTGAGCCACTATGCCTGGCAATTTTTTAAATAATTTGTTAGAGAAGGGTCTCGCCATGTTGCCCAAGCTGGTCTAGAACTCTCAGGCTCAAGAGATTCATCCGCCTTGGACTCCCAAAGTGCCAGGATTATAGGCGTGAGTCACCACAGCCCAGCTGCCTTTTTTACTTTTGGGAGGGCATCCTATCTATCCTCTAGGTGTTGAGGTTAAAACAAAACAAAACAAAAGCAAACCAAAAAAACCATACTGCCGTTATATAGATGATGGGGAGTTACTGGGCTCATGAGTGGATAACTTCAAAAACAATACTCACAACGAAGGAAATGTAGTTCTGAGTTCAGTCACACTATTTGAATAGGTGCTCATCTCTCTCTCTTATCTCTCAGTCCTAAACAGGTAGTCTCAAAGCCCCATTAAATCCCTTGGCCTTCCCCCAGCTACCACCACCAAATTTCTAACTTCTGTACATGCTATGTGCTTCAACTGTAAATAGTTTTCTTCTATAAACTCAGATACTTCTTAGCAGGTTAACACTGTTCAACATGCCACTCTGGACAACCAGCCTCAGCACCCTCACTACTTTCCTTTTTTTTTTAATTTTATTTTTTGAGATGGAGTCTCGCTCTGTCACCCAGGCTGGACTGCAGTGGCTCAATCTCAGCTCACTGCAACCACCGCCTCCCGGGTATAAGCAATTCTCCTGCCTAAGTCTCCCAAGTAGCTGGGATTACAGGCATGCGCCACCATGCACAGCTAATTTTTGTATTTTTAGAAGAAATGGGGTTTTGCCATGTTGGCCAGGCTGGTCTTGACCTCAAGTGATCCACCTGCCTCGGCCTCCCAAAGATCTGGGATTACAGTCAGGAGCCACCACGCCCGGCCCACTGCTTTCAAAATAACTATATTTACAAGGGTATTTCCCCCCATTTGCATTTCCCACATATAGGTTTTGAGAAGAGATCAAGAATGCCCTTTACCACATTTTACCTGTCCCTTTCTTCTCTTTCAAACAAACTGGTCTAGGAGCCAGACACAGAGGCTCAAGCCTGTAATCCCAGCACTTTGGCAGGCCAAACTCCTGATCACTGAAGGTCAGGAGTTTGAAATCAGCCTGGCCAACATAGTGAAACCTGGTCTCCACTAAAGATACAAAAATTAGCCAGGCATGGTGGTGGTCGCCTGTAATCACAGCTCCTTGAGAGGCTAAGGCAGAAGACCCTCTGGAACCTGGTAGGTGGAGGTTGCAGTGAGCCGAGATCACACCACTGCACTCCAGCCTGGGCAACAGAGCGAGACGTCATCTCAAAAAAAAAAAAAAAAAAGATTGGTCTATATCAGTGCAAACTTTTGCCTATGTTGAAGCACTGGGTAGCAGAAAACATTTCCTATTTCACAAATGAAAAAGATAAGGCTTAAAGAATGAAAACTACTTAGGGTAAGCCAACCAAGGAGTAAAGAACTGTGACTTAAACGCTGATCCTCTGCCACCAAGCCCAATGAGAAAGGCTTACAACAAGTGGTAGGAAGGACGATTTCAAGCGGTTCACAACACCAATTTGAAAAACAGAAGGGGCATGCAAGTGACTCAAGTTTGGAAAACTGACCACACCCCTCTGCTATTCTAACTGAAAGATCAAATTAATAGTAAGCAGGGTATTAAGCACTGATCTCTTCCTAATTCAGATACTTCATTTTTCTTGTCTTACTTTGATTAGCTCCTCCAATAGAATGCTGAATAGAGCCATAACTGATAGTAGCTTTTTTTTCTTTTAAATGAGACATAGTCTCGCCCTGTCACCCAGGCTGGAGTGCAGTGGCTCACTGCAACCTTCGCCTCCCAGGTGCAAGCGATTCTCATGCCTCAGCCTCCCAAGTGGCTGGGCCCGCCACCACGCCCAGATAATTTTTCTATTCTTAGTAGAGATGGGATTTTACCATTCTGGCCAGACTGGTCTTGAACTCCTGGCCTCAAGTGATCTGCCCACCTCAGCCTCCCAAAGTGCTACAGGCATGAGCCACCTGGCCTGGCCCGATTGTAGCTTTATCTTATTCTAAGTTTAATACTGTTCTAAAGTTTCACCATTAGGTATCATGTTTTTACAGATTATTCATGGACGCACTTTTTTTGAGTTTATGGAAATTCCTTCCTATACCTCACTCAGTAAAAAATTTTTTAAACTCATCTCTGGCCCACTCTTTTCCCTTCTCCAGGCTGCTTTCCACCCCAACCCTTCCTTTCTTATATTTCAGGTTCCTTCCTACATTCTACACACCTCAAAGTACTATGTCTGCCACCCAAAGTAACCAAAATTCTTTGATATTCTGGGAGTTCTTTACATGTCTGCTGTTTCAGTTCCCTGGTCTCAAAAAAAAATAGAAAATTGACAACTGAAAGAAAATCCTAAGGTAAACATTGTCTCAATCATTACTGAAGACTGAAAAAATAACTGCAGATTATTTCTTCTCTCCATCTCTTTTGTTTGAGGCAGGGTCTTGCTCTGTCGCCCAGGCTGGAGTACAGTGGTGCAACGTGGACTCACTGGAGCCTCGACCTCCCAGGCTCAAGCGATTCTCCCACCTCAGCCTCCAGAGTAGTACAGGCGCTCAACATCGCTCCCGGCTAATTTTTGTATTTTCTTTTTTTTTGTAGAGACAGGGTTTCGCCAGCTTATTCAGGCTGGACTCAAACTTTGGTACTCAAGCAATCCTCCCGCCTCAGCCTCCGAAAGTGCTGGGATTACAGGAGTGAGCCACCGGGCCCGGCCCTTCTCTATCTCTTAAACACACCCTGAAATTTCTTCCTATCTTTAAAGTAAAACACTCAGGGGGAAAAAATTAGTTCTAGATGCCCCTTTACTTTCCAGTCTGTTGCCTAGCTCTGAATGAGCTTGGCTTTTTAAGTGGCTGGAAGAATCGCAGTGTTTTTTTAAGTTTTGAGGGAAGGAGCTGGATCCAGATGTTTATAACTTCGACTCTCTCCTTTGCTAAACGGAAAAGTATTAAAAGAGAAAAGGAAAGGAAGAGGGGTAGTGTGTGTAAGCAAGTAAGTTCTAGGACATAAAAGCTGAAGGCACAAGAAGGGAAAGTCAAGCCTTTAAGGCCCAAGCAAGCTAAGAATTCTCTCCCTCAATTTCTTTCAAAACAAAAGGGCATACACAATCCTTCCCGAGGCAGCAACGCCGAGGGAGAAGCCAAAATGTTGCATCATACAGAACACTCCGCGCTTGAGAAATGAGAAAGCCAGTAAATACTCAAGACAGAAAAACACAACTTGGGAATCTCGGTCTTTCCGAAGGTCCAGGAGCACCTGCTCTTTCGTAAATGTCTTTAAGATAGCATCGAAAATTAAAGTTTCCGTTTCAGACTAGCGGGGAGCAATTGCCTTTTCAAAAAAGCGTTCCAAGAAGTTCTTTTGAAAGCTCATCGGGCAGCGCAGCAGAGCGCAGGGAGCGAGCGGGTGGGGCCGAGCCCCGGCGCCCGGGCGGGGGTGGTGACAGGACCCGCGCGCGCCCGGCGCTGGGGTCCGGGGACAGGCTCGTCCCGCCTCCGGGCTCCTCCCGACCCACCAAGGCGCGAGAGGGTGGTCTGGCGTCCGCCGGAGCCCGCGCGGCTGGAAACGGTGGCCGCCGCCCGGGTCCCCACCCCGGTCCCCTCAACGGGCCCTCGGAGGCGGGAAGGCGCCGGCGGCCCCAAGACAATGGGACGGGGGCGCGGGAGCCCGCAGAGGGACGGGTGCTGGCGCCGAGCGGGGGCGCCTCGGGAATGCCCCGGAACGCCGCTCCTCGCAGCCCGGAGGGCGCTGGGGGCTCGGCCGGGCGGGACCGCCAGGCGAGCGCTCGCTCACCTTGACGAAGAGCTCGATGAGGGGCTCTTTGTCCTCCTCCTTCAGCCCGTTCAGTGGCATCGACAATGCCATGGCCGGCTCGGCTGCGCTCCGCGAACGGCGACGCCTGCGACTGCTGCTTCTGCTCCGGGGCTGCTCCGGCTGCCGGTTCCCGCCGCGCTGCTCGCTGGACTGTCCGGCGTCGAGCTGGCCGCGGCCTCGACTCCTCAGCACCGCCCCACGCCCCGAGCGCGACTCTCAGGCGGCCGCAGCTTGAGGCGCTTCAAGCGGTGGGGCGGGGCGCCGCGGGCGGGGCCGCGGGCTGTGGGCGGGGCCAAGGCGCGGCGCCTCGGGACTCTCCGGAGAGAGTGGAGCGGCTGGAGCATGGGGGCGTGGCCTCGGGCGGGAAAGGCGGAGGGACCGCTCTGGAGCCGACGGAGGACCACTGCGAAGCCTCGAAGCTGATAGGGGGCGTGGCCTGGACGGCGGTGGGGGACTTAGTGGGCGGTACAAAGCTCCGGCTTAGGCGGGAGGGACCCGGACCACGCCTCCCGAGGGGGGGGAATTCCCCAGGAGCCAGAGCCTGACACTGCCTCCCTCCGCAGCGCCTGCGCGTCCTCCGCAGCTGCTGCTGGTGCTATGCCAGGTGACCTCATGCCTCGGCTGGCCTGGGGAAGCGAGGAGGCGCCTCCCGCCCACTCCCCCGCTGAAGCACCCCAGGACTCATCGCTCTTTCCCGCAGCTGCCACCTCCCCAACTCCCTCTATTACGCGGAGTTGCCTTTTTCAAGACAACTTACCGGAAAGTTTTCATCGCCTGGGGAACACCTTTTTCTTCTGCCTCTGACTTTGTTTTTCCCGTTGACGCTGACGCTCCAGGTCGTTTCGATCTTGGGAGCCAGCATATTCACAAATATTTATGAAACCTTACTATGATCCAGGCTTTGGGCTAGCCCTTGGAGAGTAACAATTCCCAGAGCTCCCGATCTTGAACTGCAATCCCAGTGCCTGCAGGCCACTAAGGACTCTCAAGCCATTGTCCATCTTGTTCCCCACTGCCCATACCCATTTATTTCCCCCCGCTCACCAGGCAAATTTGAGTGTGCATCAGAATCACCTGGGTGCTACACGCAGCCCCGCTTTATGTGTTTCCCAGATCCTCTGAGGAAGAGAGAAATCCATATCTTAGCAAGCACCAGAACAATTCTGAAGTAGGTGGTCCGCAAACCAGTTAAACTGCACTGGGATTTAAGTCCCCAAGGATAAGAGCTTTGCTTGCCTTGAGATTGCAGGCACCTGGTCCTGGTTTGCTGCTGTGGAGTGCCTGGGGTAAATTTCACCTCCTCTGGAAACAATTACTTGTGCCCTCTTCTGACTTTCCACAATACTTGACTCATAGCTACTCCTCCCAACTTCCCAGGTTGGGCTAGTGAGTTCTAGAAGGCCCACACATGGGAGGTTTGTCTCCATATCCTCAGTGCCTAGCACATATCAGAATGTTTGAAGAAATTGTATGTAGGCATGAAAATACATACAGTGAAACTTGCAACTTCTTCCTCTGCCAGCCCAAAGCAAGTTGCTCAGATTTTCTCACAGGGGCTCCGTGAAAGAGCCAGGGTATCCCAGTGGTCAGGAACACAAGCTCTGGAGTTTGACTGTTTAAGTTCAAATCCGACCAGGCAATGTCCTTAAAACCCCTAAGCCTCAGTTTCGTTATCTAGAAGTGGGTGGGGCTAATTACTGATTCTTGCCTTACCATATGTGCTGCTGCATCAGTATGTCTGTTATCTGCATGGAGACTTATTCTGTCCCTACCACCCCTGCAGGCTACAATGTGGTATCATATTCAACTCTCTCTATGCCCGGCTAGTTCGTTGAAAATAAATCAATTCCAGGAGGCTCCCTTAGATGGGGGCTTGAACCATGAAAAACCTGAAGTGAGTGGACTCTGGACTGAACCTAGTGTTAATTTTTCATAGAACCATGAGCTGAAGCAAAGTTTCCTTCCAGACTCCACCCTCTCTACCCTACCAAAAACGAACCAAATGGTGAATCAGTTCAAAGCAGATCTAAGCTGAAAAACAATTCAGCAGAAACTCATTGTGCCTGAGAACTGATCAAATTGAGGCCGGGCACAGTGGCTCACGCTTGTAATCCCAGGACTCTGGGAGGCCAAGGCAAATGGATCACCTGAGGTCAGGAGCTCGAGACCAGCCGGCCAGCATGGCGAAACCCCATCATTACTAAAAATACAAAAGTTAGCTGGGCATGGTGACACATGCCTGTAATCTCAGCTACTCAGGAGGCAGAGGTTGCCATGAGCCAAGATCATGCCACTGCACTCCAGCCTGAGTGACAGAGTGAGATCTGTCTCAAAAAAAATTTTTTTTTAGTTAGGGGCAGCAAATATTCCCAGTGGTGAGTTGCTCGTCGCAGCATCCACCTGGCCTCACAGCAGCAGGGTATGGAAGAAGGAGCAGACCAGAGTTCTCTAGGCTTCATTGACTAAACACAGATCTCAGCTGGGAGGATGCCACTGGCATGCCCCCCTCCACAGAGCCCTGAGGTGGTGATAATCTCCTGGGCTCCTCCTACCCACCAGAATGCCCCCCCAGGAAGAGGCTCAGACCCAGAGTCTGTGCTTAGAAACCTAGTCCGTCACACCTACAGTTTCCCAATATGGCTCCCGTGGATGGGCAGAGCCAGTCCTGGGAGGAAGTGAAAGGGACAGAGAATGTTTATGCAGCAGAGGCTCCCTAAGCACATTACAGTCAAGTCTCCTCTTCCGACTTTGAAATGCACCCCCTGTTTTACATTCTTTACTCATGCTTGGTGTTTTTTTTTTTTAATGAATGAGGGGTTCTTATGTTGCCTGGGTTGGCCTCGAACACATAGCCTTGCCTCCTCAAGCGCCAGGACAACTGGCCTGAGCCACCGCGGCCCCTCATGCTTGTTTTTATAGCACACAGAAATCTTGAAGATAGGTAGAGACATGCTGTCTCCTCCCACTCACACCTCTCTGACCTCATCTCCTACCATTCTCCCCTTTGCTCTCCACCCCAGCAGCACTGGCCTCCTTTCTAGTCCTTGAATATGCCAAGCACACTGTGGCCTCAGGGCCTTTGCACTTGCTCTTCTCCCTCTCTGGAATATTCTTCCCCAAAATTTCTGCAACTCCCACATCCTTACTTTTTTTGGCTCTTTGGTGGAATGTCATCTTCTCAGAGAGCTCTCCCCAAATACTACCCTATGCAACATTGCAAGTTGCTATCTTTCACTCCACCCTCCACTTTGTCTCTCTTCATAACACTTAAAAGCCTCTGATATATATATCTACTTATTTATCTGCTTATTGGCTGTCTTCCCCCAGCTAGAACATAAACTCCATGAGGGTAGGGATTTTTGTTTGGTTTTGTTTATGGCTATATTCCTGGCTCAGAAAACAGCTCATGGTACATGATAAAAACTTACGGAGTGAGTGATTGCACCATGTTTATCCTATGGTTTCATGTACCCCTGACATACCATTGGGATCTCCTTGTCTGGGAAGCCAGGTGGTTTGTGTTTATGACTCTGCCACTTCACAGGGGTCAGGTTTCCCAAAGGACAGGAAGGCACCTACAGTAACCCTCCCCTGAGGATACACTTTCCTCCTCCCACCTCTGACTCCGTGGTTCCATTTGCTGACTGTCTCAGCCCAGCGTTCTGCAATTTCAGCAGCAGAATAAGCTGCTATGTACATGGACTCTGGGGCCAGACTGCCTGGGTTCCAATCCTGCCTCTGTTATTGACTACCTCTCTGTGCTTCATTTTCTCATCAGTAAAAATGAATCTAAATTACGACGATTTTCTCATGTGTAGCCATGAATCTAAAATTAGTACCGATTAATATTTAATAGGATCATTGATAAATTAGTCTATGTTAAGTGCTTGGACTGTAAGCGCTTGGACTGTAAGCACTAGCTGTTGGTATTATACCCATCTGTCAATATTCTTGACCGGTCACTGAGATCCCACGCTGCATGCCAGACACCTAGCTGGGTGCTTTCATATCCAGTCATACTTACTCATTATGGTCTTGCAAGGCTTAATTTTTTTTTTTTTTCTGACACAGAGTCTCACTCTGTTGCCCAGGCTGGAATGCAGTGGTGTGATCTCGGCTCACTGCAACCTCTACCTCCCAGGCTCAAGTGTTTCTCATGCCTCAGCTTCCTAGTAGCTGAGATTACAGACATGCGCCACCACACCTGGCTAATTTTTGTATTTTTAGTAGAGATGGGGTTTGACCATGTTGGCCAGACTGGTCTCAAAACTCCTGACTTTAAGTGATCCACTCTCCCAAAATGCTGAGATTACAGGCATGAGCCACCACGCCCAGCACTGCAAGACATAATTTTCATTGTCCCCATTTTACAAATAAGGAAACTGAGGGCCAGGCATGGTGGCTCATGCCTGTAATTCCAGCACTTAGGGAGGCCAAGGCAGGTGGATCACTCGAGGCCAGGAGCTCAAGACCAGCCTGGCCAACACGGCAAAACCCCATCTCTACTAAAAACACAAAAATTAGCTGGACATGATGGCACACACATGTAATCCCAGTTACTCCAGAGGCTGAGACACGAGAATCACTTGAACCTGGGAGGTGGAGGCTGTGGTGAGCCGAGATCACACCACTGCATTCCAGCCTGGGTGACAGAGCATGTCTCTGTCTCAAAAAAACAAACAAACAAAAAACAGGAAACTGAGGGTTAGAGGACAACTAACCACGAGTCACGAGACATTCAACTGGGAAGATGGTGGAGCTGGGATTCAAACCACAACTCTCTAGAAGCCTATGTTCCTCTTCACTACATTGTATACTAAGTGGATATGGGAAAAGGAGGCTCCTACCCATTCTTCAAGGCCCAACTCATCTGCCTTAAGAAGCTTCCTTGCACCATGCGGGGGAGTTATCCTTCCTTCCTCTTAGGGATCTGCAGCATTGGTCTGGATTCTACATCACCCATCAGGGAGGTAAGGGTGGTGTTGCAGTTCTCAATATGGTCTTCCCTAGCAAACTGCCAAACTCCCAGATTGGGCAAGCTATCATACCTAACCCAAATAAGTTTCCTCTGAAGCACTGGCATTGGTGATATAGTGGTGAGCATAGCTGCCTTCCAAGTAAGTTTCCTTACTGCTTCAGCAGGAAATACAGTAGACCCCTCTTATCTGCAGGGGACTATGTTTTAAGACTCCTCCAGTGGATGCCTGAAACCATGGGTAGTAATGAACCGCTATATATACAGTACCATGTTTTTTTCCCATACATGCATACCTATGAGAAAGTTTAACTTATAAATTAGGCACAGTAAGAGAATAATGACATTGCTACTAATAAAACAGAACAACTGGGTAAAATAAGGATTATTAAACACAAGCACTGAGATACCTCCACAGCTGATCTGATAACCAAGAGAGCTACAAAGTGACTAATGAGGCCAAAGTGTAGAAAGTGTAGAGATGCTGAATAAAGGGAAGATTCCATGTCCACAGTGGGATGGAGCAAGATGGCATAAGATTTTATCATGCTCTGCCAGGCGCCCTGGCTCATGCCTGTAGTCCCAGGACTTTGGGAGGCCGAGGCAGGTGGATCACTTGAGGTCAGGAGTTTCAGACCATCCTGGCTAACATGGTGAAACCCCGTCTCTACTAAAAATACAAACATTAGCTGGGCACCTTGGCAGGCGCCTGTAGTCCCAGCTACGGGGAGGCTGAAGCAGGAAGATCACTTGAACCCGGGAGGTGGAGATTGCAGTGAGCTGAGATCGAGCCATTGCACTCCAGCCTGGGTGACAACAGTGAAACTGTCTCAAAAAAAAAAAAGATTTCATCATCCTCCCCAGAATGGCATGTAATTTATTATTTATTTATTTGTTTTTAATAGGAGACAAGGCACACAAATTTATTTAACATGCAAACACAGGAACCTTCAGAATGAAGACCAAACTTCCCCATGAATTACAGAAACTTTTTTATTTATTTATTTTTTTGAGATGGAGTCTCACTCTGTTGCCCAGGCTGGAGTGCAATGGCACGATCTCGGCTCAGTGCAACCTCTGTCTCCCGGGTTCAAGCAATTCTCCTGCCTCAGCCTCCTGAGTAGCTGGGATTACAGGTGCACGCCTGGCTAATTTTTGTATTTTCAGTAGAGACGGGGTTTCACCATGTTGGCCAGGCTGGTCTGGAACTCCTGACCTCAAGTGATTCACCTCCCTCAGCCTCCCAAAGTGCTGGGATTACAGGTGTGAGCCACCACGCCCAGAGAATTACAGAAATTTATTTATCATCTTGAGGTTACAGAAAGAATGAGAGCTTGCATCCTGGTAAAACATGCTATGGGAAGGGGGAGAAGAATAATTCTATTGAGGGGCAATAAGTGGTTGGGAAGCAGAATGATTGGATGGGGGAACAGGGATTAACTTGTAAATAGTTTCCTTTGGAATTTAAATGATCCTTGGAGACAGTCATTATCCTGAAAAAAGACCTGCTCAGGTGTGGTCACAACTTAGTCTTCTTTTCTATATCACAAGGTATAAGCTTAGCTTGCAGGCCACAGGTTTGGAACTCTGTAAAGGAACTGCATAAACAAGGTACAAGGCCCGTCTTTCTAAGGGGCGTTTGTCAGTTCCATAAAGTCTATTTCAATTCCTCAAAGCAATTTGCTCATATTGTAAAATACGCCATTCTGGACAAAGCCTTGGTAAAAGAACTGGTGCTCCCAATTGTGTCTCCTTCGTGTGTGTCCTGGGTTCTCTTCACTGTGGCTTCCAAAAGAGAACAGCAGCTTTGTTCACCCTGCTCACTGCACCATACTGTGGGGGCCATAGGCTCCCAGTTTCCTAAAAGTTCACTGAAAAATTACTGACATGAGGCAGATTGGTTAATAGGAGAAAAGGCACACAAATTTATTTAATAAGTATACATAGGAGCCTTCAGAATGAAGACCCTGGCATGCAACTTTAACCTAATACATGCGGCCGGGCACGGTGACTCACACCTGTAATCCCAGCACTTTGGGAGGCGAAGGTGGGTGAAGCTCTTGAGGTCAGGAGTTCAAGACCAGCCCGGCCAACATGGTGAAATCCCATCTCTACTAAAAAAAAAAAAATACAAAATTTAGGCCGGACAAGGTGGCTTACACCTGTAATTCCAGCATTTTGGGAGGCTGAAGCAGGCGGATCACCTGAGGTTGGGAGTTTGAGACCAGCCTGACCAACATGGAGAAATTCCATCTCTATTAAAAAAAAATTTTTTTTAATAAAAAACAAAATTTAGTCAGGTGTAGTGGTGCATGCCTATAATCCCAGCTACTCAGGAGGCTGAGGCAGGAATTGCTTGAACCTGGGAGGCTGAGGTTGCAGTGAGCTGAGATCATGCCACTGCACTCCAACCTGGGGGACAGAGCAAGACTCTGTCTCAAAAAAAATTTTTTTTGGCCGGTCCCAGTGTAATCACACCTGTAATCCCAGTACTTCGGGAGGCCAAGGCGGGAGGATCACCTGAGGTCAGGAGTTCGAGACCAACCTGACCAACATGGAGAAACCCCGTCTCTACTAAAAATACAAAAATTAGCTGGGCATGGTGGCATACGCTTGTAGTCCCAGCTACACGGGAGGCTGAGGCAGGACAATTGCTTGAACCCGAGAGGCGGAGGTTGTGGTGAGCCAAGATTGCACCATTGCACTGCAGCCTAGGCAGCAAGAGTGGAACTCCATCTCAATTAAAAAAAAAAAAAGGTCATTTGCAGATCACGATTAAGTCTTAGAATTATTTTTCCAACTTGCAGTGAGCTGAAATTGCACCACTACACTCCAGCCTGGGCAACAGAGCAAGAAAAGGAAAAAAAAATTTTAATGGCTGAATTAATTTTTAAAAAGCTAATAAATGGCTTATTTCTAGAATTTTTCATTTAATATCTTTGGACTGTGGGTAACTGAAACTGCAGAAATCAAAACTGGATAAAGAGGAGACTACCACGTAACAGAACCTAATTCAGAAACTCATTGTGAGGATTATATGAGATAATCCATTTAAAATATTTATGTGGGGCGTGGTGGCTCACGCCTGTAATCCCAGAACTTTGGGAGGCCAAGGCAGGCAGATCATGAGGTCAGAAGTTTGAGACCAGCCTGGCCAACATGGTGAAACCCCATCTCTACTAAAACTACAAAAATTAGCCAGGCACATGCCTGTAATCCCAGCTACTTGGGAGGCTGAGACAGGAGAATTGCTTGAACCCGGGAGGCGGAGGTTGTGGTGGGCCGAGATCAAGCCTTTGCTCTCCAGCCTGGGTAACAAGATCGAAACTCCGTCTCAAAAAGAAAAGCAAAACATTTATTTATTTATTTTTATTTTTATAAAAAAAATACTCGGGAGGCTGAGGCAGGAGAATCACTTGAACCCGGGAGGCAGAGGTTTCAGTGAGCCGAGATCACGCCATTGCACTCCAGCCTGGGCAACAAGAGTGAACCGCCGCCTCAAAAAAAAACAAACAAAAAAACACCTTTTAATTTTTGTGGGTTCACAGGTGGGTATATATATTTATGGAGGTCCCAAGCATTTAAATAAAGGATACTTGGCTGGTTACGGTGACTCACACCTATAATCCCAGCACTCTGGGAGGCTGCAGCAGCAGGATCACTTGAGCCTTTTTGTAGAGATGAGGTCCCACTATGTTGCCCAGGTTTGGTCTTGAGTTTGAGACCAGCCAGGGCAAATAGTGGGATCTTATCTCTACAAAAAGAAAAAACAAAACGAAAATTAGCCAGGCATGCTGGTGCACACCTTAGGTTCCAGCTACTCAGGAGACTGAGATGGGAGGATCACTTGAACCCAGGAGGTCAAGGTTGCAGTGAGCCAGGATCGCACCACTGCACTCCAGGCTGGGTGACTGAGTGAGACCCTGTCTCAAAATACATAAATAAATAGGGCCCGGGGAGGTGGCTCACGTCTGTAATCCCAGCACTTTGGGAGGCTGAGGTGGGAGGATCACGAGGTTGGGAGTTTGAGACCAGCCTGACCAAGATGGTGAAACCTTGTCTCTACTACAAATACAAAAATTAGCCAGGTGTGGTGGCGTGCGCAACTGTAATCCGAGCTACTCAGGAGGCTGAGGCAGGAGAATTGCTTGAACCCGGGAGGCAGAGGTTGCAGTGAGCAGAGATCGCGACACTGCACTCCAGCCTGGGCGAAAGAATGAGACTCCACCTCAATAAACAAATAAAGGGCCAGGCGGGGTGGCTCACCCTTGTAATCCCAGCATTTTGGGAGCCCACGGCAGGATGATTGCTTGAGCCCAGCAGTTTGGGACCAGCCTAGGGAACACAGCAAGACCCCAGTCTCTGTTAAATTAAGAAAAAAATACAGAATAAAACTAGATAAGGGATACTCAACCTGTGTTACCAGTCATATCAGTGTCCTTTTCCTTGGTATATACTGTGAGATTCTTGAAGGGCAAAGAACCTTGCCATATGCATCTTTACTCAAATAAAATATTTTAGCTCCTATCTGTGTGATTTTTGAGCAGGTTATGCTCTCTATACTTCATTTCCGCATATAAAGTGATGCTAGTTATACTTCATGGTGTTGTTATGGAGAGTAAATGAGTTAATAAAAATGTAAAGCACATAACAGTGTTTGTGATAAAGTAGGTGTTCGATAAATGTTATTTTACTCTCTATTGTATGCATTTCTCTCTGGAAGACTACACAAGAAATTGGTAAGTGTTTACTTCCAGAGAGGGGAAGTGGGGGAACTGAGTCACTGCTGACTTATATACTGTTTTGGTTACTGTTTTGTAACTTTTGTCCTAGGGGTATGCATTTCTATCAACAAATTGGTTTTAAAAAAGGAAAAACAGGAGCCGGATGCAGTGCCTCATGCCTGTAATCCCAGCACTTTGGGAGGCTGAGGCAGGTGGATCGCCTGTGGTCAAGAGTTCGAGACCAGCTTAGCCAACATAGTTAAACCCCATCTCTACCAAAAATACAAAAAATTAGCTGGGCGTGGTGACAGACATCTATAATCCAGCTACTAGAGAGGCTGAGGCAGGAGAATCACTTGAACCTGGAAGGTGGAGGTTGCAGTGAGCTGAGAGGGTGGCATTGCACTCCAGCCTGGGCAACAGAGCCAGACTTTGTCTTGGGGTCGGGGGGTCGGGGGAAACAGGGCCAGGCACAGTGGCTCATGCCTGTAATCCCAGCACTTTGGGGACCAAGGGCAGGCAGATCACTTGAGGTCTGGAGTTCAAGACCAACCTGGCCAACATGGTAAAAGCCCATCTCTACTAAAAACACAAAAATTAGGTAGGTGTGGTTGTGGGCACATGTAATCCCAGCTATTCAGGAGGTTGAGGCAGGAGAACCGATTGAACCCGGGAGGTTGAGGTTGCAGTGAGCCAAGATTGTGCCACTGCACCCCAGCCTGGATGACAGAGTGAGACTTCTTCTAAGAATAAAAGAAAGAAAGAAGGAAGGAAGGAAGGAAGAGAGAGAGAGAGAGACTTCAGAGTGCAATTAAGCCTGGATGCACAGGCAGTTGCCTTTCCAGTCCTGTCGTAGGGAACTGGAACTTCAGGCAGGGCTAGTGTTCCCTGGCCCACTTGGTTGGGTAGAAGCAGAACTAAGACTACAGCCCAGGCCTCCTTATTTGGCATTTGACTCCTTTCCGTTGCATCCCACTCGCTTCCCCATTAGGGACTGAATTCAGCTGCTGTTCCTGGCTCTTCCCACCACACGCATGAGCACACACACACATCCACACACACCCCCACACTCTCACTCTCTCTGTATTAAAACCATTCAGGCCCAATGCAGATCTGCTCCCATGGGAGCAGAAACCCGACCCTCAGCCCCTTTCTGCCCTGCTTGCCTGAAGACTGTCTCATCCTGGGGGGCATTACAGGTTTCATTTTGTCACTTGGAAGCTGCTCCAGCCAGGAAGGGAACCCGAGTTGACTTGAAGCCAGGCCCTTAATTGGATTGGATCCCTGTGGAGGCCATTAGCCTCTTGCTGCAGCTTGGCAGAGAGGAAATACTTCCTCCTCCATCCCAAGCCCCACCCACATCCACCCTGGCCAAGATCTTCCAGAGCTCTACCACCCACAGACGATACTGTCTAGAGTTTCCAATTACTGTTACTCGCCCTCTCATTAGGACAGCTTTGTGCTGTTTGCAGACACTAACAAACATGCTAAGTATTGTGAGCAGTCTCATTTGATTTCTTTGTCCACTCAGGCCGCACATTTTCAGCGAGAGCCTACTGTGTGTGCTGGCACGCTTCCAGGCCCAGGACAGACAGCATCTTGGCTCTCATGAAGGTCACACTCTATTTGGGAAGGCAGACAATAAACAAATAGTCAGGCAAGTATGTCTAATCAGGAGATTATAAGAGCTAGAAAGAGGAGTAGAGCAAAGTGAGGGACTGGGAAAGGACATGGGGCAGGGAGGAGGTACAGTTTCTCTGATAAGATGACACTTGAGTAAAGACCAGAAGGACATGAGGATAATATCTGGACACACGGTTCCCTTTGCTGGCAAAGGGAACAGCAAGGTCAAAGACATTGAGGCAGAAATTTCCTTGGTATGTTGGGGAAACGGCAAAGATGCGGATGAGAGATCAAGGTCCAGAGAGTTTGGGTGACTTGTTTGCTCAGTCCTCCTGCCACCAATACAGTGGCTTTTGTTCACCCCCTCTGTCTAGTGAACCCTGAAGAATAGCAGAGAGTTAAAAAACTTACATAGCTGGAGGCCGGATGTGGTGGCTCGAGCCTGTAATCCCAGCACTTAGGGAGTTTGAGGCAGGAGGATTGCTTGAGCCCAGGACATCAAGACCAGTCCTGGCAACATAATAAACTGTCTCTACAAATAATAATAAAAAATTAGGGCTGGACATAGTGGCTTATGCCTGTAATCCCAACACTTTGGGAGGCCAAGGCAGGTGAATCCACTTGAGTCCGGGAGTTTGAGACCGCCTGGTCAACATGGCAAAACCCCATCTCTACAAAAAATACAAAACTTAGGTGTGATGGTAAACGCCTGTAGTCCTCGGTACTCAGGAGGCTGAGGTGGAAGAATCACTTGAGTTCAGGAAGTCGAGGCTGCAGTGAGCTGTGATTGTGCCACTGCACTCCAGCCTGGGTGACAGAGTGAGACCCTGCCTCAAAAAAAATAAAAATAACATAACATAAAAATTAGCTGGGTGTGGCGGTGCACACCTGTCATCCCAGATACTTGGGAGGCTGTGGTGGGAGGATCACTTGAGCCTAGAAGGTCAAGGCTGCAATGAGCTGTAATTGTGCCACTGCACGCCAGCCTGAGTGACAGAGACCCTGTCTCAAAAAACGGGCTGGCACAGTGGCTCATGCCTGGAATTCCAGCACTTTGGGAGGCCAAGCCAAGCGGATCGCTTGAGGCCAGGAGTTCAAGAGCAGCCAGGCCAGCATGGCTAAACCCATCTCTACTAAAACTACAAAAATTAGCCAGGTGTGGTGGCATGCACCTGTAATCCCAGCTACTTGGGAGGCTGGGGCAGAAGAATCACTTGAACCTGGGAGGCAGAGGTTACAGTGAGCTGAATCATGCCACTGCACTCCAGCCTGGAAACAGAGCAAGGCTCTGTCTCAGAAACAAACCAACAAAACACTTATTTAGCTGAATAACACAGATCACCCTGTGATGAATAAATAACCCAATCCCCCAAAGAAAAAGATGGCATTTAGGAGGATATCCATGTCTATATTATCTATAAAAGCAAAAGGATAAGAAAAGCAACATTTAAAACTACCAATCATTAGAAGGTAGAACAAGGCTGCATGTGGTGGCTCACACCTGTAGTCCCAGCTACACGGGAGGCCAAGGTGGGAGGATCTTGAGCCTAGGAATTCAAGATCAGCCTAGGCAACATAGAAAGACTCCATCTCGAAATTTTTTTTTTTAGAAAAGAAGACATAATGTTTGCTGACTTTATTTTTGTATTGTTTTTATTTATTCATTTATTTATTTTGAGACGGAGTCTCGCTCTTGTCACCCAGGCTGGAGTGCAATGGTGCGATCTTGGCTCACTGGAACCGCTGCCTCTTGGGTTCAAGCGATTCTCCTGCCTCAGCCTCCGGAGTAACTGGGATTACAGGTGCCCGCCACTACGCCCAGCTAATTTTTGCATTTTTAGTAAAGACGGGGTTTCACCATGTTGGTCAGGCTGGTCTCGCATTCCTGGCCTCAGGTGATCCACCCACCTCAGCCTCCCAAAGTGCTGGGATTACAGGTGTGAGCCACTGCAGCTGGCTGCTGGCTTTATATTATACTGTGCTTGTAACACTCTATGCTGAGCTTCTATATATGAGGAAACTCTGGCTTGGGGAAGATAAGCAATTTCTTTTTTTTTTTTCAGATGGAGTCTCACTCTTTGTCTCCCAGGCTAGAGAACAGTAGTGTGATCTCGCCTCACTGCAACTTCCACCTCCTGGGTTCAAGCAATTCTCCTGCCTCAGCCTCTCAAGTAGTTGAGATTATAGGTGTCTGCTACACGCCCAGATAATTTTTTTGTATTTTTAGTAGAGATGAGGTTTCACGATGTTGGCCAGGCTGGTCTTGAACTCCTGACCTTAAGTGATCCGCCTGCCTCGGCCTCCCAAAGTGCTGGGATTACAGGTGTGAGCCACCGTGCCTGGCCAATAAATGACTTGTTTAAGGTCAAATAGATTGGCTTAACTCAGGTCTAGTTATATGCCTGTCTCTCCCTCTAGACCATAAGCTCTGTGAGGCCAGGCTTATCTCCATATTCACCTTTGTATGTCCAGCATGTAGCACACAGCCCCGCTTAAAGTTGGTCATCAAATATGTTCACTAAATAATCAAGATCTCTAGCTTCACAGCCTGTTCCATATCTAATACAACACTTTGCTTTCCTGCCAAAATATGCCAGCCCGGGCAACACGGTGAAACGCTTCCTCTACAAAAAATATAAAAATCAGCTGGATGTGGTGGTGCTCACCTGTAGTCCCACTGCTTGGGAAGCTGAGCTGAGAGGATCGCTTGAACATGGGAAGTCGAGGCTGCAGTGAGCTGTGATCATGCCACTGCACGTCAGACTGGGGAACACAGTGAGTAACCCTGTCTCAAAAAAAAAAAAGTCCGTCCAGTCATTAAAATATCCTGCAGCTGTTAAAAATTACAGTTTGCTTAAAGTAAAACATAGTTCACCTATATAATAGAATGATACACAGTTATCAAAAACTATGTTTGCACCTACCTAGGGACACACACACACACACAAAATTATGTTGAAGGTTGCTGGAATGGAGCTGCTGGTAGACTAGGCACTGATGGAGGTCGCCACCAGGATGATGACATTTTATGCCTGGTGGCCTCAGTTCATTGCCGCTCACTGCTCCTCTAGCCTCTGTCCCAACCCCAACCCCAGCCCCGCTCCAATTTCCTAGCTAAGCCTAACCCTAACATAGCAGCCTAGAGGCTCAGAAGTCACCACCGTCATCATCACCACTGTTATTATATTATTATAGCCTGCACTATTACTAAGCTTAGCCCATTTCGTATTACTGTATTACTCACTATTACTAGTATAGCCTACACTATTACTATTTTTTTTTTTTTTTTGAGACAGTCTCATTCTGTTGCCGAGGCTGGAGTGCAGTGGCACGATCTCGGCTCACTGCAACCTTCGCCTCCTGGGTTCAAGTAATTCTTCTGCCTCAGCCTCCTGAGTAGCTGGGATCACTGGCGCCCACCGCCATGTCCAGCTGATTTTTGTGTTTTTAGTAGAGACGGGTTTTCACTATGTTGGCCAGGCTGGTCTTGAACTCCTGACCTCAGGTGATCCACCCACCTCAGCCTCCCAAAGTGCTGAGACTACAGGCATGAGTCACTGCACCCGGCCAAGCCTACACTATTATTAAATGAGCACTTAATATGTGCCTGCCTGAGTGTATTTCATATACAATCTCACTTAATACCTATAACCTGGGTTGAGTACTACTCCCATTTTGCAGAGAAGAAAATTGAGGCTTAGCAGGATTAAATCACTTGCCCAAATCAAACAGCTTAGTAGGTAAGCAACAGAGCTGGGATTTGAATCCATGTCTTCTGGCTCCAGATGCTGCGCCTTGCTATGCTGTCCTGTCCCATGCCTATCACCTGCCGCCTCTCCGTGGGCAGTACCCTGTGTCCAGCAGCCTTCCCCCCGATGTCCACTCTTCCATTTGCCCTTTGACCTCTGAATATGAAGATGACCTTCAACACAGAGAAGTGGCTCACACCACAGAACTAGGGGCGCATTACGTACTGCCTAAAGGTGCAGGGACAGCCAACTGTGGCTCCCAGAGAATGCAAGGGCGGCTCTACTTCCCAGTTGCTTCCCTGCAACAACAGAGCAAAAAAATAAGGACTTTTCTTCTCCATTGCTGGATGCTCATGGTTCATTTATTTGGTACTTTGAGGCCTGAACAGTCAGTCCTTTAAATCACAGCTAGGTAGCAGAGGGGGGCATTAAGCTATTTGAAATTCAAGCCAGCAAATGTATTTTTTCAAAGCTGACAAGTGCCCATCACGCTTCAAAAGAATAACCGAATTCCCCAGCTCTGAGCTGGGCTGAGTCTCTGCAGCCAGAGGAGATGCAGCAAGTGCAGAGACCCGGAAAAGCAGGGGTAGGATGTTTTCCCAGCTGCATCCTATACCCTGGCGGCCCACCTGGCTCACTTGCTGGTCGCTTGGGAGAGACCTGAAGGCTTTGGCTTGGTTGGCTGGTTTCCTGCATGGAACAGTCGCTGGTCTCCTCACATAGAGTGAGCTTCCTATGGCAGTGTCTGGATTTGAACCAGGACTGCACGTCCTTGTGTGGAACACTGAGTCCTGCTGCATCGTGTCCTGCTGTGTCTGAGAGCACACTAGGGACAGTCAATTACAGAAGGACAACAGCCTTGCTCGAGCTGACTGCAGACATGGCCAGGTCCTGAGGGCCTTATTTTTTCCCACCTCGTTTGCCTCTTAAATTTGAAGTGAGGCTTGAGAAGGAGTCTTTTTCTTATCTTTTCTTTCTTTTTTTTTTTTTTTTTAAGACAAATTTCACTCTTGTCGCCCAGGCCGGAGTGCACTGGTATGACCTCAGCTCATTGCAACCTCCGCCTCCTGAGTTCAAGCAATTCTCCTGCCTCAACCTCCCGAGTAACTGGGATTACAGGCGCCCGCCACCACGCCCAGCTAATTTTTGTATTTTTAGTAGAGGCGGGGTTTCACTATGTTGGCCAGGCTGATCTCGAACTCCTGACCTCAGGTGATCTGCCTGTCTCGGCCTCCCAAAGTGCTGGGATTTCAGGTGTGAGCCACCGCACCTGGCCAAGGAAAGGAGTCTTTTCTTCCCCTGAGCCTGCCCTTATCCCTTAACTGGTGGGTCCACGCCACAGTATAGGGACTGTCCCTGAATTCACTCAGTAAGGCTCCTGAGAGGGCTGAGTGTGTCCAAGTCGCATGTACACATCTCTTGTTATCATCAATGGCCTCTCATGGAACAGTGCTGATAGATCGGGCTAAGGGAGGCTCCGTCTCAGTCCCCCACAGCATGTGAAGATGGCAAGGATGAAGAATTTAAGAGAGAACCAAGCACCAATTCCTACTGATAAGAAATAAGCACTACAATAATCAGCAGGAACAGTACATTTACAGGACCTAAAAGCGTCCACACAGATTGCTCATTGCTTGCATGGAGGAAAATTGTAATTTATGCAATGGAAGAACCAGACCACTCCTTAGCCAGGTGATCAAAATTAACATCACCCTCTCCAGGCAGACAGACACCAGGTACTTCCCAAAGTCATGCTCTGTGAAGCACACTATATCACTTCTGTAATATTCCAGCTTAGAATGCATCGCTGAATGTGTTTGTGAGGAGATATTAGATACAACCGAGTTGAAGAATGTTCTCTAAGAAAGATAACTTGCTGGGCGCAGTGGCTCACGCCAGTAATCCCAGCACTTTGGGAGGCCGAGGCAGGCAGATCACGAGGTCAGGATTTCAAGACCAGCCTGGCCAGCATGGTGAAACCCCGTCTGTACGAAAATTAAAAAAAAAAAATTAGCTGGGCGTGGTGGTGCACACCTGTAATCCCAGCTACTCGGGAGACTGAGGCAGCAGAATCACTTGAACCCAGGAGGCAGAGGTTGCAATGAGCCAAGATTGCGCCATTGCACTGCAGCCTGGGCAACAGAGCAAGACTCCGTCTAGAGAGGAAAAAAAAAAGGAAAGAAAGAAAGAATGATAACTGGTCTATACTCTTCAGAAGTTCAGAGCTGTGAAAGGCCGAGAAAGGCAGAGCTGCTGTTCCAGACTGAAGGATAGTAAAGAGACATGACAAGTGCAATACACAATCCGGGACTGGATCCCATACTAGAGGGAAAAGAACACTGTAAATAACATTACTGGAGCAATTGATAGAATCGAAATATGGATATTAGATTAAAGGATTGGGTTAATGTTAAATTTCCTGAATTTAATAGCTGCACTGTGGTCATGTAAGAGGATATCCTTGTTCTCAGGAAATATATATTGAAGCGTTAACGGGTAAAGAGACCGGATGTTTGCAATCTACACTCAAATGTTTCAGAAAAAAAAAATTAGGCTGGGTGTGGTGGCTCACACCTGTAATCCCAGCACTTTGGGAGGCTGAGGCAGGTGGATCACTGTAGGCCAGGAGTTCGAGACCAGCCTGGCCAACATTGTGAAACCCTGTCTCTACTAAAAATACATAAGTTTCTTGGGCTTGGTGGCCGATGCCTGTAATCCCAGCTACTCAGGAGGCTGAGGCAGGAGAATCCCTTGAAGCTGGAAGGTGGAGGTTGCAGTGAGCTGAGATGACGCCACTGCACTCCAGACTGGGCGACAGAGCAAGACTCCGTCTCAAGAAAAAAAAAGTGGGGTGAGGTGGCTCACATCTGTAATCCCAGCACTTTGGGAGGCCGAGGCAGGCAGATCACCTGAGATTGGAATTCAAGACCAGCCTGACCAACATGGAGAGACCCCCGACTCTACTGAAAATACAAAATTAGCCAGGCATGGTGGCACATGCCTGTAATCCCAGCTACTTGGGAGGCTGAGACAGGAGAATCACTTGAACCCAGGAGGTGGAGGTTGTGGTGAGCTGAGACTGCACCACTGCACTCCAGCCTGGGCAACAAGAGCAAAACTCTATCTCAAAAAAGAAAACAAAAAAAGGGGGCAGGGTGCCAGGCACGGTACCTCATGCCTATGATCCTAGCACTTTGGGAGGCCAAGGCAGGGGGACTGCCTGAGCTCAGGAGTTTAAGACCAGCCTGGGCAACATGGTGAAACCTTATCTCTACTAAAACACAAAAAATTACCCGGGTGTGGTGGCATGCACCTGTATTCTTAGCTACTTGGGAGGCTGAGGCAGGATAATTGCTTGAACCTGGGAGGCAGAGGTTACAGTGAGCTGAGATTGCACCATTGCACTCCAGCTTGGGCAACAAGAGCAAAACTCCGTCTCTCTCTCTTTTGTTTTTTTTTTTTAAATAGAGATGGGGTGTCACCATGTTGGCCAGGCTGGTCCCGAACTCCTGACCTCAGGTGATCCACCCATCTCAGCCTCCCAAAGTGCTGGGATTACAGGTGTGAGCCACCGCGCCCGGCCAAAATTCTGTCTCAAAAAAAAAAAAAAGACTACTTCAAATTAAAATAAACGAGGGCCAGGCAAGAGGATCACCTGAGCCCAGGTGACCAGCCTGGCAACATGGCGAAACTCTGGTTCTACTAAAAGTACAAAAAGTTAGCTGGGCATGGTGGCTCATACCTCTAGTGCCAGCTACTCAGGAGGCTGAGGTGGGAGGATTGCTATAGTCCAGGAGGTCAAGGCTGCAGTAAGCCATGTTGTGTCACTGCATTCCAGTGTGGGCAACAGAGTGAGACCCTGTCTCAGAAATATAAATAAATAATAATTAAAATAAAATAAACATGGAAGAGGTTCAGAGAGAGGGAAAAGCTGGATCCCCAAGTGGCATCCAGGGAATTTCCTCGCTTCTGTGGGAGTTAAGTGAAGTGGCAGAACTCATCCTACTATTTCTCTTTTTAAGGACTTGGTGGTGAGTCAGTTGATTTCTCTTCGGTAACAGCCAGGAAGACACTCCAGCTCTTTTAGATCATCGTCCCCGGAGCCAGCCCACAGTGTCTGGCCCTCAGGGCTGGGCCTCCGGGGCAGGCCAGCTAGGAAACAAGACAGCACTGTTCACACATTGCATCTTTCCAAGCGAAACCACCAAGGGATTCTGAGCCTCTAGGGCCCACACTGGAAAGTGGAGAAGGAAGTACCGTTATGTGCTTTCTAAAAAGTTACATGTGGCCGGTGCCGTGGCTCACATCTGTAATCCCAGCACTTTGGGAGGCCAAGGCGGGTGGATCACGAGGTCAGGGGTTCAAGACCAGCCTGATCAACGTGGTGAAACTCCATCTCTAGTAAAAATACAAAAATTAGCTGGGTGTGGAGGTGTGCACCCATAATCCCAGCTACTCAGGAGGCTGAGGCAGGAGAATCGCTTGAAACCAGGAGGTGGAGGTTGCAGTGAGCCGAGATTGCACCATTGCACTCCAGCCTGGGCAATAAGAGTAAAACTCCACCTCAAAAAAAAAAAAAAAAGAAAAAGAAAAAAGAAAGAAAGAAAGAAATGTGGCCTTGCTGAGTTTGGTGGCTCATGCCTGTAATCCCAGCACTTTGAGAGGCTGAGGCGGGAGGATTGCTTGAGGCCAGGGGTTCAAGACCAGCTTGGGCAACACGGTCAGACCCAGTCTCTACAAATAAATAAATAAATAAAAAGTTTTTTAATTACCTGGGCTTGGTGGCACACACCTGTTTCCAAAAAAATAAAAAACGTCTGGCCTCTCTTCTTGGTGCAGGGAGGAACCCGTGAAGAGCAGATGCCTGCCCCACCTTGCCAGAGGTCCTGCAGGTTGAGTGGGAGAGAAGACTTATTCATGTGGACACTCTGGTGGGAGGGAGTGCAAACCAGGATGGGCAGGGGGCATCTTCGAAGTTTTGTTCCCTGAGCTTGAAGGTGCTCATTTCTGTGGAAGCAGCCACTTGGCTGGCAGAATGCCCCTGGGCAAGTCGGCCTTGGCTCCTTCCAGGTGGAGCCAGCATCTCTCCAAAAGGAGTATCTCTTAAAGAGCCAGAACAGTGAATGGAAGTGGTGGGAGCCAAAGATGGATTCTAAGGATGGCAAGAGGGGACTCTTGGGATTTCAGGAGACAGTCTGGTTTTTTGTTTGTTTGTTTGTTTTTGAGCCAGAGTCTTGCTCTGTCGCCCAGGCTGGAGTGCAGTGGCGTCATCTCGGCTCACTACAACCTCTGCCTCCCAGGTTCAAGCGATTCTCACGCCTCAGCCTCCCGAGTAGCTGGGACTATAGGCACACACCGCCACGCCCGGCTAATTTTTGTCTTCTTTGTAAAGACGAGGTTTTGCCGTGTTGCCGAAGCTGGTCTCAAACTTCTGAGCTCAAGTGATCCATCCACCTCAGCCTCCCAAAGTGCTGGAGTTACAGGCATGAGCCACCTCACCCCACCCTATTTTTCTTTTTCTCACTTTTTCAAGACTCAAGCCCTCCGAAGCAAGATCTCCTGGCTCTTGATCTCTTATGTATCAGTTTCCCTGTCTCTCAGGCCTAAGGAGGGGGTCAGGCTTATACAATGGCCATCTCCCCCATCCTGACTGCCAGAGACCAAACCCAGCTTCCCGCCTTTGTCTGCCAGATGCGGGTCCACCTGCTGAGGCCACCACCAGCTGCTGTGATTCATGGCACTGAACTAATAGGATTTATCTCTCTCCTCCCAGCTGCCCTCCTCCTGCAGGGATGGGGCTAGGGGAGGGTGGTAGAGGCACGTTGAAAGCATTGGCTTTGGGTTCAGACTGCCTGGATTCATATCCCAGCTCTGCTCTTTCAGCTGTGTGACCCTGGACAAATTATTTAACCCCTCTGTGTCTCACTTTCCCACGCTGTAAAATGGTGAATAGCAATACCTCCCCCTCCTTGACAGCGCTGTCCTGAGGATTAAACACTGGGGGAAGTGTGCACTTAGTAATGTTAGCTATTCTGATCACGCTGCCAGCCCAGAGGTGGAGTGGGAGGAGCGAGTTCTGTTTTCCCAGGGGCTGTTTCCACACTCCTCCACTCCCAGCTATTCTGCCCCTGTGAAGCGCACAGATCTTTGCTTGCGCTGTGACCTCTGACCCTTTTCTCAGGCTTTTCCGGCTGGAGAAATCTTTCTCATATTTCAGGATTCAGAGGCAAAGCCTCCAGGGATCTCCCACAAACACACCTCCACCCTCAGTCCAAATAAACCACTTCCTCTTCTGGATCCTGCACTGCTGGACACTGGATGCCACGCTGTATTAAGATTATTTGTGTAACCCAGGGGTTCCCCCCCCAGATCCCCAGTCATCAGGGGTCACTAGTTCTTTAAAGTTGTTCCCGTAGCCCCACCCAAGTCTTCCCAACAGAACCCTCCTCTGCCATTACCCCTAGCCCCCAGAGGCCATCCCTGTCTCAGCTCCAGGGGTGAATCCAGAGGAATCTAAACCAATCAGCTCCTTGCATTGTCTTGGTGCTGTGGTTGGTACAGAGGTGACCACATGACCCAGTTCACCCAATCAGACTGAAGGGAAGGATTTAAATGTCTGGCTTAGGGAGCTGGCCTCTTCCTTGCTGGAGAAGACCAGGACACCTGGTCCTCTAGGTGCTGCTGGCAACGATCTTGTTACCAAGAGGGTACCCGTGAGCTGAAGCCAACCTAAAGGGAGGCAATGGTGGAGACAGAAAGTTCTATCACTGAACCACTGAATCAATCAATTCCAAGGTGAGGAATGCCCTGGGACTTCCTGTTGGTAAAATAATAAATTTCTTTCTGCCGGACACAGTGGCTCATGCCTGTTATCCCAGCATTTTCAGAGGCCCAGGCGGGCGGATCACTTGAGGTCAGGAGTTGGAGACCAGCCTAGCCAACATGGCAAACCCCATCTCTACTAAAAATACAAAACTTAGCTGGATGCGATGGCACACATCTGTAGTCCCAGCAACTTGGGAAGCTGAGACGTGAAAATCGCTTGAACCCAGGAGGCGGAGGTTGCAGTGAGCCAAGATGCACCACTGCACTCCAGCCTGGGCAACAGAACGAGACTCCGTCTCAAAAAATAATAACAAAAATAAGAAATAGGCTGGGTGTGGTGGCTCACGCCTGTAATCCCAGCACTTTGGGAGGCCACGGCGGCCAGATCACGAAGTCAGAAGTTTGAGACCAGCCTGACCAACAAGGTGAAACTTCGTTGCTACTAAAAGTACAAAAATTAGCCAGGTGTGGTGGCTGTGCCTGTAATCTCAGCTACTCAGGAAGCTGAGGCAGGAGAATCGCTTGAACCTGGGAGGCGGAGGTTGCAGTGAGCCGAGATCTCACCACTGCACTCCAGCCTGGGCAACAAAGCAAGACTTCATTTAAAAAGAAAAAAATACAAATATTAGCAAGGCTTGGTGGTGTGTGTGTAATCCCCAGCTACTCAGGAGGCTGAGGCAGGAGAATTGCTTGAACCCAGGAGGCAGAGGTTGCAGTGAGCTGAGATCATGCCAGTGCACTCCAGTCTGGGCGACAAGAGTGAAACTCCATCTCAAAAAAGTAAATAAGTAAAATAAAATAAAATAAAAATAAATAAGTTTCATGTTTAAGCCAATCGAGTCGAGTGTTCACAAGTAATCACATTGCACAAATTCATATTTAATTTATTGAGCACTTAGCCAGGCACGGTGGCTCACGCCTATAATCCCAGCACTTTGGGAGGCCAAGGCAGGTGGATCACTTGAGCTGAAGAGTTTGAGACCAACCAGGGCAACATAGCGAAACCCCGTCTCTACAAAAAATACAAAAATTGGCGGGGTGTGGTGACGCACACACATAGCCCGAGCTACCTGTAGGGCTGAGGCAGGCAGATCGCTTGCACTGGGAGGTTGAGGCTGTAGTGAGCGGAGACCATGTGACTGCACTCCAGCGTGGGTGATGGGAGTGAGACCCTGCCTCAAAAAAAAATGTTTTTTGAGTTCTTAATGTGTGCCAGGCACTGTTCTGAGAGCTCTCTGTGCATAGATTAACACTCACCACACTGCATCCTGGGTGACAGAGTGAGCCTCTGTCTCAAAATAAAATAAGCAGCATAAGACATTTATATCAGTACGTAGCACATCGTAGGGGCTAAAAAAATTTAGTCTATGTTATTATTCCCATTTTATTTCTTATTTCTTTTTTTTGTTGTTGTTTTTCTTCTTTAACTGCAATAGAGAAATATAATCCCATTTTATAGATGATGAAACCAAAGCTCAGAGACTCTGTGACATGACCCAGGAGTGCACAGTTAGAAGCATGTCAAATCCATGGAATCTAGTTCTTTTTTTTTTTTTTCTTTTTTACGACAGAATCTTGCTCCATCGCCCAGGCTGGAGTTCAGTGGCACGATCTCAGCTCACTGCAGCCTCCACCTCCCAGGTGCAAGCGATTCTCCTTCCTCAGCCTCCTGAGTAGCTGGGATTACAGGTGTGTGCCACCACACCCGGCTAATTTTTGTATTTTTAGTAGAGACAGAGTTTCACCATGTTGGCCAGGCTGGTTTTGAACTCCTGGCCTCAAGTGATCTGCCCACCTTGGCCTCCTAAAGTGCTGGGGTTACAGGCGTGAGCCACTGTGCCCAGCCTCCTGTAATCTAGTTCTAAAGTCGGTATCAACCACATGGCTCAAAGCCCCAGTGCTTGCCTGATGAGGAGCTCAGGAGAGGTGGAGGTTGCAGGCCGCCCATCCCATCAGCCTCTCAGGACTGTCTCCACTGAGTTCTCAATCTCAAGATGCCCCTAGGGTCCCATGTGTGCTGCCTACACCCCACCCCTACTCCTAGGACACTGGCCGCCCTTCCCCCCCTTCACAATTAACCACTGCCAAAAGGCTGGGATATGGCAGATGGCCTGGAAGGCTTATGGTGACGGTGAGGTGAGCCACCACTAAGTAACTATTAATAACTGCAATTTCAATATTAAATAATCCTGTTTTTTTTTGACAGGGTCTTGCTCTGCAGCCCAGGCTGGAGTATAGTGGCATGAGCACAGCTCACTGCAGCCTCAACCTCCTGGGCTCAACCGATCCTCCTGCCTCAGCCTCCTGAGTAGCTAGGACTACAGGCATGTGCCACCATGACTGACTAATTTTTCTATTTTCGGTAGAGACAGGGTCTCATTATGTTGCCCAGGCTGATCTTGAACTCCTGGGATCAAGTGATCCTCCTGCCTGGTCCTCCCAAAGTGTTGGGATTACAGGTGTGAGCCACTGTGCCCTGCCAAATATCCTGTCACCCAGGTTATTCGTCAGGGCACAGTGGCTCACACCTTAAGAGTCTAGCAGGCTGGGTCCTCACGCCTGTAATCCTAGCACTTAGGGAGGCTGAGGCAGGTGGATCACCTGAAGTCAGGAGTTTGAGACCAGCCCGGCTAACATGGTGAAACCCCATTTTTACTCAACATACAAGAAATTAACCAGGCATGGTGGCACGTGCCTGTAATCCCAGCTACTCAGCAAGCTGAGGCAGGAGAATCGATTGAACCCAGGAGGCGGAGGTTTCAGTGAGCTGAGCTAATGCCATGGCACTCCAGCTTGGGCAACAAGAACAAAATTCTGTCAAAAAAAAAAAGACTCTAGCAAACCTTTCCAGTGACTTCTCTTGGATCAGCCTTCCCGATGGACTCTCGGCAGGTGGCTTCTTTCTTTAGGCTCTGAGATTTCTCTGCACTCATTCTCTCCCTCCAGCTTTCAGGTCTCAAGTCTTCCGCCCTCCTGCCCCATTTCCTTACCCAGAGCCCTCTCCCCAGCCCTCCAGGCCATGGCCAGGAAGAGGGCAGTGCCTTTCACATCCAAGAAAGTCATCAAAGTATTTGGCCATGCAGAACCCTCATCTCCTTTGGTAGCTGAATGCTGTGGCCTGTTTTTTTGTTGTTGTTGTTTTGATTTTGTTTTTGTTTTTTTGAGATGGAGTCTCGCTCTGTCGCCCAGGCTGGAGTGCAGTGGTGCGATCTTGGCTCACCACAACCTCTGACTCCCTGGTTCAAGTGATTCTCTTGCCTCAGCCTCCCAAGTAGCTGGGACTACAGGCATGTGCCACCAAGCCTGGCTACTTTTTGTAATTTTTAGTAGAGATGGGGTTTCACCATGTTGGCCAGGATGGTCTCAATCTCCTGACCTTGGATCTGCCCACCTTGGCCTCCCAAAGTGCTGGGATTACAGGCGTGAGCCACTGCGCCCGGCCTGGCCTTGGTTTTAACCTCAGGTGTGTTTCCTCCCTGGGAGTCTGTGAGCACCCTGAGGCTCTGTGGTGGGTGATCCTGGTCTGTGACTCCAGGGCTGGGCCTTAATCCAGTGAGTGTCCAAGGGAGGGAGGATGAGATTGGCGCCCCCTTGCCCTTCCTGTCCTGGTCCCACCTCCCGATGAGTCAGCTTGGAGCCAGGCCTCTTGGCCTTTCCTGTTCTCTCTCTGGCTCCAGAACCACAGCCGGATGTGGGCTGCGCCCAGGCTGTTTTGGGACTTGGTGGACTGGCAGGTGTTGGCTGATGCCAGGCCCATTGCTTGGTTTCCCCACATCCCACAGCCAGCCCCTGCTTCCACCCCAGAGGATGGGAGAACCCCATCCCAAGAGATGAACAATGGATACCAGTGGATGTGTGAGTACTCAGGGCACCCAACTCCTGAACAGAGGGGACAGGATCAGAGAAGGCCAGAGGATGAACCCTGAAGCCAGAGGTCTTGGGTTAGAATCCTAGGCACATTATTTCAACTCTGCCTCAACTGCCTCATCTGTAAAATAACAGTAGGGAGAATAATAGTCACTCCCTACAAGATTGCTGAAGAGTAAATGCATTTATAACTGTAAAGCACTCAAAGGAGTGCCTGGCACATGAGAAGCACTAAGTTCATGTTTGTACATGAAAAACATAAATTTGGCTGAGTGCGGTGGCTCATGCCTGTAATCCCAGCACTTTGGGAGGTTGAGGTGGGTGGATCACGAGGTCAAGAGTTCAAGACCAGCCCGGCCACGATGGTGAAACCATATCTCTAATAAAAATACAAAAATTAGACTCCTGTATCCCATCTACTTGGGAGGCTGAGACAGGAGAATTGGTTGAACCCAGGAGGCGGAGGTTGCAGTGAGGTGAGATCACGCCACTGCACTCCAGCCTGAGTGACAGAGCGAGACTCCATCTAAAAAAACAAAACAAAAAAACACATAAATTCAGTAAACATTTGCTGAGTGCCCACCATGTGCAGGCCCAGGTCAGGTGCTCGGAACACAGGGAACAAGGTGGAACACAGCACCTGCCCTCAAAGAAAGGGCATCTGGCATCTCCCACACGGGGACCAATTCAGTATGTGAAGCGGAGCCTGGGAATCTGTTAAGGCATGGCGCTTACAGTGAAGCTTAAATTTCCATGAACAAGGCTGGGTGCAGTGGTTCATGCCTGTAATCCCTGCACTTTGGGAAGCTGAGGGGAAAGTATCCTTGAGGCAGGAATATCTTTGAGGCCAGGAGTTTAAGACCAGCCTGGGCAATATGATGAGACCCCTGTCTCTACAAAAAAAAATTAAAATCAGCTGGGTGTGGTGGTACATACCTGTAATCCTAGCCACTCAAGAAATTGAGGCAGAAAGATTCCTTGAGCCCAGGAGTTATGATTGCACCACTGTATTCCAGCCTGGGCGACAGAGCCAAACCCTGTCTCTATTTTAAAAAAAATTTGCGACCAGGCATAGTTGCTCACGCCTGTAATCCCAGCACTTTGGGAGGCTGAGGCGGGCAGATCACTTGAGGTGAGGAGTTCAAGACCAGCCTGGCCAACATGGTAAAACCCCGTCTCTACTAAAAATACAAAAATTAGCCAAGCGTGGTTGTGCATGCCTGTAATTCCAGCTACCTGGGAGGCTAGACATGAGAACTGTTTGAGCACGGGTGGGGGAGGTTACAGTGAGCTGAGATTGTGCCACTGCACTCTAGCCTGGACAACAGAGTGAGACTCTGTCTCAAAAAAAAAAAAAAATTTCCTGAACAAATAGGGAAACTGATGCCTTGGGGGAGGGGCAGGGAGTTGCTTGGGATCACTAAAACTTGAGGAGCACTTTTATTTTTTGAGGCAGAGTTTTGATCTTGTTGCCCAGGTTGGAGTGCAATGGCGCGATGTTGGCTCACTGCAACCTCTACCTCCCGGGTTCAGGCAATTCTCCTGCCTCAGCCTCCCTAGTGGCTGGGATTACAGGCTCCCACCACCATACCCGGCTAATTTTTTGTATTTTTAGCAGAGATGGATTTCACCATGTTGGCCAGGCTGGTCTCAAACTCCTGACCTCAGGTGATCCACCCACCTTGGCCTCCCAAAGTGCTGGGATTACAGGCGTGAGCCACCATGCCTGGCCAAGGAGCACTTTTTTGTGAGAGGCATGTAGCTGGTTTTGTGTTATTGTTTTGTCATTGTTCCCAATTTACCAGGGAGGAACTGAGCCCAGAGAGGTTCAGTAACTTACTTGAGATCACACTGCTAGGAAATGGTAGAGCGAAGATTGAACTCCAGCCAGCCTGGCTAACCAAACAGCAGTATGAAGCGGATCATTAACTGTCTTTTATTGAATATCCACAACACACTTGCAAAACGCATCATCTTCTTTATCCTCACACCACCCGATGAAGGACCTACCATTAGGGTCCCCATTTCACAAAGGAAGTGAGGCCTAGGGAGGTTGTGTGATTTGCCCAGGGTCTCACTTCTAGGAAGGGGCATAGTTGGGGTTTCTCCACACGGGATTGTCCTGCTACCCCAGACCTCTTAATTCCCAGCTGGCTTTCCCTGGCGTGGCTAGAGCCCGTGCCACCCCCATCCATCTCCATCCCTTCGAGGGTGTACGTGCAGAGAATGCAGAAGTCATTCAACCACAGTCTGGACAAATGGGCATTATGAGCAGGGTCCTTCTGCCAAGAAGCCAGAGCCAAGTGGACGCTGTCCTGGACTAGCCACCTCCCCTCCTCCCTCCAGCTTGACCCCAAAATCCAGGATTCTTTGGAAAGACTAGACTCATCTAGGCTGAGAACTCCCCCAGTGCCAATAGCAAGACTCAGCTCTACTGGGCCCTCCACACACATTATGTGAAGGTGAAACTTTACAAGAACCCCAAGAAGAAGGTTCTAGTACTATCCCCATTTTGAAAGAGGCAGGACAGTGGAGGGGTAAGAGCATTGACTCGGAGCGGAGGCTGACTGGGTTCCATCCCCCACCGAGCAACTAGGTCTGCCCAAGGCTCTGTCTTACTCATGGCCATGCTCAACACTTAACCTCTCTGGCCTTCAGTCTCTTCATCATTAGGAAGAGGACCAGACCAGTACCTACACCTCATAGGGTGGATAAAAGAACTAGAGGTATTAGGACATGTGCACAGCACATAATGAGCACCATGTGTTTGCCGTTTTGTGGAAACTGAAGCTCAAGGAAGTTATATGACTTGGCCTATGTCACACCAGTACCATGTGGAAGAGCCAGGACTTGAACTCAAGTTCAACTCCAAAGCAGCCCTCTCCTCCCATACTCAGGGTATTGAATTCCTTGATGGATGAGTCAATTTTTTTTTGAGACGAAATCTTGTCTCTTGCCCAGGCTGGAGTGCAGTGGTGTGATCCCGGCTCACTGTAGCCTCTGCCCCACCAGGTTTCAGCGATTCTCCTGCCTCAGCCTCCCGAATAGCTGGGACTACAGGCTTGTGCCACCATGTCCAGCTAATTTTTGTATTTTTAGTAGAGACAGGTTTTGCCATGTTGGCCAGGCTGGTCTTGAACTCAAATCACTCACATGATCCACCCACCTCGGTATCCTAGAATTACAGGTGTGGGCCACCATGCCCACCCTTGCTCAGTTCTTTCTTTTTTTTTTTTTTTTTCTGAGATGAAGTTTCGCTCTTCGCCCAGGCTGGAGTGCAGAAGGCTCACTGCAACTTCCGCCTTCTGGGTTCAACCAATTCTCCTGTCTCAGCCTCCCGAGTAGCGGGGATTACAAGCACCCGCCACCACACCCAGCTAAATTTTGTATTTTTAGTAGAGACGGGGTTTCACCCGTGTTGGCCAGGCTGGTCTCAAACTCCTGACCTCCGGTGATCTGCCCACCTCGGCCTCCCAAAGTGCTGGGATTACAGGCATAAGCCACCGTGCCTGGCCGAGTAGAATTTTTATTTTTATTTATTTTTTATTTTTATTTTTTTGAGATGGAATTTTGCTCTTGTTGCCCAGGTTGGAGTCAATGGTGTGATCTCAGTTCACCACAACCTCCGCCTCCCGGGTTCAAGTGATTCTCCTGCCTCAGCCTCCCGAGTAGCTGGGATTACAGGAGCCCACAATGACGCCTGGCTAATTTTGTATTTTTTGTAGAGACGAGGTTTCTCCATGTTGGTCAGGCTGGTCTTGAACTCCTGACCTCAGGTGAGAAAACACACACAGTTCAGGAAGCTCAACAATCCAGAGGGGGAGATGAATGGGCAAGTGAATCACTATGATACAGTGAAATAATGGCTCTGTAGTGCTGTGGACAGGTGCAAAGAGTAAATTCTCCCTGGGAAGCAGTTGGGGAAGGTTTTATGAAGGAACTGGCATTTGAACTGGACCTTTAAGAATTGAGCAAGGCCAGGCGTGGTGGCTCACACCTTTAATCCCAGCACTTTGGGAGGCCGAGGTGGGCAGATCACCGGTGGTCAGGAGTTTGAGACCAGCCTGGCCAACATGGCAAAACCCGTCTCTACTAAAAATACAAAACTTAGCTGGGCATGGTGACGCATGCCTGTAGTCCCAGCTATTCGGGAGGCTGAGGCAGGAAAATCACTTGAACCCAGGAGGCAGAGGTTGCAGTGAGCCAAGATCACACCACTACTGCACTCCAGCCTGGGTGACAGAGTGAGAGTCTGTCTCAAAAAAAAAAAAAAGCTGAGCAAGTTCAAAACAGAAAAAGTGTCACCCCAGACAGAGAGCCAAGCAGGAGCAAGTGCAGAGAATCATGGGGTACATGGGGCATTCAGGGGAATGGAGAGTTCCCTATACCCCAGGCAGGGCCAATGGGCCTGCAGAAGTGGTTCAAGATCAGAGTAGGAGGGCCTTGCTATTGGTCAGAACTCCTGGGTTGCAAGAGACAGAAAACACAATTCCAAGAGGCTTAGAAAAACAGGAAATTCATTGACTCAGAAAACTGAACATTCACCTCCTTTGAGAATGAAAGTTGATAAAAACAACAGAATATATTCGTGTATTTGCTTCAGGTGTAGCTGGATCTAGTGCTCAAATAATGCTTTCAAGACTTGGCCTTCCCATCTCTCTGCTTTTCCTTGTGTTGGCTTTACTCTGGAGCAGGCCCTTTCCAAATGGAGGCAACTCCAGGCTGACATACTTCCAGCTCCAAGCCCAGGGGAAAGAAAGACTCATTTCTGCATATATTTATACACAGGTTCTGAACTTGAATCTCACTGGACTGGTTTAGATCATGTGACTATGTCTAAACCAATCACTGTATGGAGGTTGTGGGAGTGGGAGTGGAACAATCGGATTGGTTAATGTGGGGTCACATGTCTAACTCTAGGTCTACACTCTTTTTTTTTTTTTTTTTAATGTTTATTTGTTATACCATGTTCAGATGAGCTCCACTCAAAAAACGTGGACTGAGAGTGGGGGCCGGGGGCTACCCTAGGAATAGAGAGATTTGGAGCTCATATGGAAAAGGAGTGGATGCTGAGTGGGCAAGATGACAGCCTGAACGCTGAGGTCATGGTCTTTTAGGTAGTGGGGAGCCAGTGAGGGCTTTAATTTGAGGACAGAGCAGTTTGGACTCAACTTGGGCTTTGTGAGGAGAAGGGAGAGATGATGGGGACAGAGATACTTGGAGATGCATGTCTCTTTGAGAGATGTGGGGCAGCAGGCGTGGAGAGGAGGGGGAGATGCAAAGGATGCCTGGCTGGGATGCCCCAGTTGTTACCGGAAGGGCTGCTTCAAGGACCAAGACCACGTCACCCCCTGGCTACGGGCCTGCAGATGCCAGCAAGAGCGTGGGCTAAGGGCCCAGCCTCCCTGCTCCCCCAATGCCCATGACTAACTCTTTCCCTCCATCTGCCCCCACACTTACCCCCACAGGGCCCCAGAGAATCTAATCTCCTATGGCCCCAGTTGTGAGGTGGTCACCTTGTGATAAGGTGGTGGTAGTGGTGCAGGCTGGGCACCTTCACCCCTGCCGCCCCAGCCTTAGCTACTCCTTTCTTAGTTTCTCACCTCCCACCCTATCCCCCCTGCGGCCTGGAACATCACCCCGTGGGCTCCAGGCAGGCCAGCTCCTCTCCCTGGTGAATGGAGCCATTGTAAGACCAGCCTAAGAGCTGGCAGGCACTAGCCTGGCACATGTGGCTCTCCCAGAGTCCCTGGTCCAGCCATTCCCAGTGCTGGTTGCTTGGGCCTGCCCAGAAATGAAACAGGAGGCCTGAGGGGGCTTGGGCTGCTGTAGCGTGTTTCAGGACCTGCTGCAGCGGGGCCCCTGAATATGCTATGCTCGGCCTCAGATCTGAGGGAGGAGGCTGGGGGCCGGGGCTTGACCCTGGAGCCTGCAGAACTTTGGAGCAGGAGGGATTTGCCAGTTGGGCCCTGACATATCGGGGGCTCTTTACCAAACTGAAAGCTGTGATGTGATAGAAGATGCCAGAACTCTGTTCCTGGTGGTCCAGCCAACCCCACAGAACTCTGGAGGGAGAGGCAGGACACTCAGGCCATCCAGGAAAGATTATGAGGTTTGGGAGTTGGTGGTGAGAAAGTGGGGGAGCTTGGGACTTGCCGTTTCACCTCAGACTGTCTTCCAGAGCCTTCCAGACTGAGCCTGGGGTGATGGTATCACAATACTTAGCTACTGTTTATAGAAGACTTATTAACTGGTTAAGCACTGTGCCCAGAACTTCGCATACCTTATCTCATTTAGTCCTTATAGCATCCATGTAAGACAGGTCTAATCATTATCCCCAGGGCTGTCATGCACTGTTGCCCAGATTGTTCACTGCACAAAGATACCCAACCATAGGTGAGTATGTGAAGGCTAAAATCCACCCAGTGCTCTACTGTGGGTCTGTGTCTATAAGTAGGTCTTCTTTTTTTTTTTGAGAACGAAGTCTCACTCTGTTGCCAGGCTGGAGTGCCGTGTCAGCGATCTCCGCTCACCGCAACCTCCGCCTCCCGGGTTCAAGCGATTCTTCTGCCTCCGCCTCCTGAGTAGCTGGGACTACAGGCCAGCGCCACCACGCCCAGCTAATTTTTGTATTTTTAGTAGAGACAGGGTTTCACCATGTTGACCAGGATGGTCTCGATCTCCTGACCTCATGATTCACCTGCCTTGGCCTCCCAAAGTGCTGGGATTGCAGACGTGGGCCTATTTTTCTTATGTTACAGCTGGGAAGTTAGGCTCTGAGAAGATGAGATTACTTGTCCGGATTCTCATAACTGGTAAGTGTAAGATCAGATCTCTGATTCCAAAACCTCTCAGTGAACCACTAAGCCCTCTATATTCAGGCTTATCCACTCTCACACTCCGCTCTGCTTTTCTCTTTCCTCAGGACCCAACTGCTCACAGTAGGCAACGTGGTGGGGAGGCAAAAGCCTGGGCTGGGAGATGGGAAACCTGGGATGGAGACCTGGCTCCGCCTTAGTATTCACCTCTCCTCTTCACCCCTCAGTCTCCTTATCTGTAAAGTGGGAATTTCAATTAGAGTTCTTTAGAAGCAGTAGAAACCAACTTGGGCTTACTGAAAAAAAAAAAAAGGAAGGCAGTGGAAGGATCTGGGGCTCCCCATAGAGTGGAAGGAGGAGCTAACAAGGCCTGGAAAGACCGGAAAGCCCACTCCAGGGATCCAGCAGCAGATGTTTGGGCTAGGTCCCTGTGGCATCCCCCACGTCTATGTCAGGGAGGGGGCCTCATGCCCAGCTCATGGTGATGGCCTGAGTCAAGTGGGCTCTCTGCACGCTGCAAAGTAGATGTGATTCAAGGGAACATCATGTGTATCTTTGTTCCTCCTGTCCCAAGGAAAAGGTGTGAGCAAGGCCAGCCTCTGGCCCGGGCTTACTCCTGACTGACTGACTAGTCATGTGTCCTTGGGTAAGTCATTTCTCCTTCTGGGCCAGAGTTATCTACAGAAGGAGGATGATTATCTGCAAGGCCAGTTTTTAGCTCACTAAGGTGTTAGCAATTGAGTCCAGGGAATTGGGAGTTTTAAAAGACATTCCTGGGAGCAGTTGCTCAACCCAGAAGAATGACTCATGGATGGTGGAATTTAGGCATCCATGAAGATGATGCTGGGTGGAGTTTTGCGTGGTCACACCACGCGGAAAAACTCCCACTGTACCTAGGAGCCCAAGTGGGGAGAGGGCAGCCTAGGCATGGTACCCTGACTTCACATCTCTAGGACCTCTGCCATGGGAGGGCTACAGGGATCCCGCTCAGGGGCAAGAGATTGGCCACATTTGAGAGTTCGGTCACTGGAGGGGCTCCAGGCAGAGGAAGCTGAGCGGGCTGATGGGAGACCACTCATGTCCCGATGCCTTTGTCAAAGGGACACACACATTTATGACAGCCGACTGAGGCACTGTGCAAAAAGGACATCAGTTCTCCTGTCTGGGCCTCAGTTTCCACCTCTGTCAAATGGGGATAAGGTCACTGTTGTTCTAACCTCATGGGGTCTTTCTAAAAATTAAATGGGATTAAGACATCCTAAAGAAAACCCAAGGAAACTTAGGATCTAGGTGCTGAATCAGGACTAGAATGTCAGTATCATGGAGCAGGGCTTCTCTCTGTCTTCTGCACTACTGTATCTTCAGTGCAGCATGGGGCCAGCACATAGTAGGTACTCAAAAAATTATCCATTGAGGCCAGGCACTTGGCTCACGCCTGTAATCCTAGCACTTTGGGAAGCTGAGGTGAGTGGATCACCTGAAGTCAGGAGTTTGAGACCAGCCTGGCTAACATGGTGAAACCCCATCTCTACTAAAAAAAATTACAAAAATTAGCCCTGTGTGGTGGCACATGCCTGTAGTCCCAGCTACTTGGGAGGCTGAGGCAGGAGAATCACTTGGACCTGGAAGGCAGAGGTTGCAGTGAGCCGAGATCACGCCACTGCACTCCAGCCTGGGAGACAGAGTGAGACTCCATCTCGAAAAAAAATGTGGCCGGTTGAGGTGGCTCACACCTGTAATCCCAGCACTTTGGGAGGCCAAGGCAGGCAGATCATGAGGTCAGGAGTTTGAGACCAGCCTGACCAACATGGCGAAACCCTGTCTCTACTAAAAATACAAAAATTAGCCAGGCATTGTGGTGCGTGCCTGTAATCCCAGCTACTCAGTAGGCTGAGGCAGGAGAATTGCTTGAGCCCAGGAGGTGGAGGTTGCAATGAGCCGAGATCACGCCACTGCACTCCAGCCTGGGTGACAGAGTGAGACTCCGTCTCAAAAACTATGTATTGAGTATTAATAAGTAATGTCTGTAGGTTCTTATGTTCCAAGCATTTCTCTGAATGTTGGTTTTGTTTTGTTTTTTGAGATCAAGTCTCGCTCTGTCTCCAGGCTGGAGTTCAGTGACATGATCTTGGCTCACTGCAACCTCTGCCTCCCGGGTTCAAGCAATTCTCCTGCCTCAGACTCCGAGTAGCTGGAATTACAGGCATGTGCCACCATGCCTGGCTACTTTCTGTATTTTTAGTAGAGAGATTTCATCATGTTGGCCAGTCTGCTCTCAAACTCCTGACCTCAGGTGATCCACCCACCTTGGCCTCCCAAAGTGTTGGGATTACAGGTGTGAGCCACCATGCCTGGACTGATTTTTTTTTTTTTTTCCAGAGGCAGAGTCTCTCTGTCACCAAGGCCAGAGTGCTGTGATACAATCACAGCTCACTGCATCCTTGAACTTCCGGGCTGCAGCAATCCTCCTGCTTCAGCCTCCCAAGGAGGACTATAGGTATGAGCCGCCACACTCAGTCATCTGAATTTTCCAGGTATTCACTCTTTTAATCTTTACAATAATATTGGTACTGTTACTATCACCCTCACTTTAGAGATAAAGAAACTGAGATGACATCACCTTCCTGTGCAGCTAGTAAGAGGTAGAACTCAACTTTGAACCCAGGCAGTCTGGCTGTAGGGTCTGCTCTACCTGCTGAATGGCTAAGTGAGCGGATGAATGAATACATGAATACATGAACAAAGATATGAATACATGGGGTTTGGGGTTCAAGCTCCTCAAAACCTTTATTTTAAAAACATGGTCTGAAACTTCTAGCAAGAATTTTTCTTTTTATTATCTATGAGCATTTTTATTATCTATCTGGCATTTACAGAGAACATTTTACAAATGTAACAGCTGGCCGGGTATAGTGGCTCATGCCTGTAATACCAGTACTTTGGGAGGCCAAGGTGGGAGGATTGCTTGAATCTAGGAATTTGAGATTACCCTGAGCAACATAGCAAGATCCCATTTCTACAAAAAATACAAAAATTGGCTGGGTGTGGTGGCACTCGTCTGTGGTCTCAGCTATTCAGGAAGCTGAAGTGGGAGGATGGCTTGAACCCAGGAGGTTGAGGCTGTAATGCCCAGCTAATTTTTGTATTTTTAGTAGAGACAGGCTTTCAATATCTTGGCCAGGCTTGTTTCAAACTCCTGACCTCGTGATCCACCTGTGTTGGCCTCCCAAAGTGCTGGGATTACAGGAATGAGCCTCCATGCCCGGCCTTCTCTTCCTTCTGTATAACCTGCTGCAGCTGAATTCTTGATCTTCTTTAGCTCTCAACCCCCTTGAGGGCCCTGCCACCCCACTGGCAGCACAGCGAGGTTATTTTTTGCTTGGTTTTCTCCAAGGCTACGTGTCAAGATGTGGTAGACATTTACTGATTCATGGATGATGGGTGAGGGTAGTTGCATTACAATGCAGCTGTGTACAGACGACTTAAAACTGAACATCAGGCCGGGTGCAGTGGCTCACACCTGTAATGCCAGCACTTTGGGAGGCCGACGCGGGCGGATCACGAGGTCAGGAGTTTGAAACCAGCCTGATCAACATGGTGAAATCCCATCTCTACCAAAAAAATACAAAAATTAGTCAGATGTGGTGGTGGATGCCTGTAACCCCAGCTACTCAGGAGGCTGGGCAGGAGAATCGCTTGAATCCAGGAGGCAGAGGTTGCCGTGAGCTGAGATCTCACCATTGCACTCCAGCCTAAGCAACAGAGCAAGACTCCATCTCAAAACAAAAACAAAACCAAAAACCAAAAACTGAACATCAGGCTCATTGTTCTTACGAGTTCTTCAGCCATCCTGGCCTGCTGGTTCTCTTTCCTTTCCTGGCTCCCTCTGCCCACCAGGTTGCCATACCCTCTCCGACTTTCAGCACACTCTCATCTCCTCTTCATCTCCCCCCTCCAAATTCTACTTACTTCTTAATCCTGAACAATTAAGTTCTCTGCCTCATTCCCTTCCCAGTGCATTCCAGCCTCAGCAAGACATTCTCTTTCCACAAATATTAAATGTCCTTTCAGCCAAGAAAAATGTTAAAACATGGCCAGGCAATGGTGGCTCATGCTTGTAATCCCAGCACTCTGGAAGGCTGAGGCAGGAGGATTGCTTAAGCCCAGGAGTTTGAGACCAGCCTGGGCAACACCATGAGACCTTGTCTCTACAGAAAAATAAAAATATAAAAAATTACCCAGGTCTGGTGGCACACGCCTATATTCCCAGCTACTTGGGAGGCTGCGGCAGGAGGATTGCTGGAGCCCAGGAGTCAAGGCTGCAGCAAGCTGTGTTCGTGCCGCTGCACTCCAGCCTGGGTGACAGAATGAGACCCTCTGTCACACACACCCACACACACGCACAATGTGTTTGGGAAATGTAGATGAAAGTGAAGCAGGCCGCCTCTGATTGCAGCGCCATCAAATGTGCTTTCTGTACTATATCTGTTCTCGACTGTACTGTAGCCGTTAGCCCCACGTGTCTATTGAGCACTCGAAATGTGGCTAGCAAGACCAAATAATTGAATTTCAAATTTTATTTATTTTTAATTTAAATAGTCCCATGTGACTACTGGCTACCACATTGAACAGCACAGTTTCAGTGCCTTTAATATCCTAGAACTGGCCGGGTGCGATGGCTCACGCCTGTAATCCTAGCACTTTGGGAGGCCGAGGTGGGTGGATCACCTGAGGTCAGGAGTTCAAGACCAGCCTGGCCATCATGGTGAAACCCCATCTTTAAAAAAATAATAATAACAAAAAAATAAAAAATAAATATCCTAAAACTTGTTAAGTGGCCTTTCCGAAAATGTTTGGCCAAAGGTATTCTTTTTTTTTTCTTTTCCTTTTTTTTTTTTCCTGTGAGACAGTCTTGCACTGTCGCCCAGGCTGGAGTGCAGTGGGGCAATGTCGGCTCACTGCAACCTCTGCTTCCTGGGTTCAAGCGATTCTCCTGCCTCAGCCTCCTGAGTAGCCAGAATTACAGATGCCTACCACCATGCCCAGCTAATTTTTTGTATTTTTAGTAGAGACAAGGTTTTGCCATGTTGCCCAGGATGGTCTTGAACTGCTGGGTTCAGGTGATCCACCCATCTCAGCCTCCCAGAGTGCTGAGACTACAGCATGAGCCACCGCGCCCGGGCCAAAGATATTCTTTCTCTGTGTGGTGTACTTTCAGTTTTTCAATTTGGGAAATGCTCCTCTAGTCCAATCCTCAATGGACAGATGGGGAAACTGAGTCCCAGAGAGGGAAAGGGACTTGCTCAAGGTCACACATCAAGTTAGATGCCCAGCAGAGGCTTGAACTAAAGTTCTCTCCTAGCCCCGCTCCGCCTCTCGAGTGTGTTGACAGCTTTAAGTAAGGACTGAAGCTAAACAGAAGGGCAGACACTGATGTTTGTTTAGTGCTTACTGTGTAGCAGGAGCTCGCAGACACATTAACTCCTTTCATAACCCTGTGAAGTGGGAATGAGGAGCCCAAATATACACATGGGGAAATGGAGGCCCAAGGGGCTAAGGGGCTTGCCCAAAGCATGTAGGTGGTCACCGCTTAGAATTAGAGATGTGTCCAAAATGAGCAAGCAGCAGGAAAAAGGTGGGGAAACCACAGGAAGGAGAAGAATAAGCCTCAGTAAACAATGAACAAAGAATTGGGGCGGGGGTGGCAGCACACGAAACTGGCACTGGCCCAGACAAAAATCAGGGTAAGCAAATAAAATGTTTGCAAAACCCAAAACCCAAAGGGGCCCCAACCACCGCTGCCCAGGAATGGGCGGACCCCTGGATCTCAGGCAGCCATTCTATAGGCTGGTGTCAATGCAGGCTGGTGGGAATGCTCTGGCCAACAGGAGCACTCTTGACAAATTGGTGAATGGGAGAACCAATCAGATTCTCTCTTTTATGGGGTTTGGATTTACAAGGTTTAAAAATTGTTTCTAGGCTGGCGTGGTGGCTCATGCCTGTAATCCCAGCACTTCAGGAGGCCGAGGTGGGAGACTCACTTGAGCCTACAAGACCAGCCTGGGCAACATAGTGAGAGCCGTCTCTACAAAAATTTTAAAAATTGGCCGGGCGAGGTGGCTCATGCCTGTAATCCTAGCACTTTGGGAGGCCGAGGAGGGTGGATCACGAGGTCAAGAGTTCGATACCAGCCTGACCAACATGGTGGAACCCCCATCTCTACTAAAAATACAAAAATTAGCTGGGCATGATGGCGCCTGCCTGTAATCCCAGCTACTCAGGAGACTGAGGCAGGACAAAGTTGCTTGAATCTGGGAGGTGGAGGTTGCCCTCTAGCCTGGCAACAGTGGGAGAATCCATCTCAAAGAAAAAAAAAATTAAAAATTATCTGGGCATGGTGGCAGGTGCCTGTAGTCCCAGCCACTTGGGAGACTGAAGTGGGAGGATCACCCACCTGAGCCTGGGGAGGTCGAGGCTGCAGTGAGCTGAGATCAAACCACTGGACTCCAGTCTAGGTGACAAAGCCAGACCCTGTCTCAAAAACAACAACAAAAAACATTGTTTATAGCAGCCAAAGAAGCAAACCTAGGGAATGATTGGTTTGCACTGACTGAAACTGGCATAACCGCTGCAGCCACAGACATGAGGTGATGATCAACGGCTAGTTCAGAAGGAGAAAGGATGACTTAAGAGCCCTCATTATTATATATCATTACAATAATGAGTAATGAGGGACAATGCATGACATTGTGTTTATGTGGATAGCCCAACAGCCCCATCCTGGGAGAGATTCAAGACCTCTTGTCTGGGAAGATGGGGGTTGGAAGGAATTAGACTAGAGGCTGGGCCTAGGCAGGCCTCATTCCTTCCCACCATTCACACCCACACCCCTCTCTGAGTTGGCCCCCCACAGCCCTGAGTGGTGGGCGGTGACCCCTAGACCCAGACAGCTCCCAAGACCAGCCAGCCAGTCAAGTTCCCTCTGCTGAGAATGTGTGATTAAGACCCAGACACCCAGTCTCTGTTGGGTGTTTGAACCAAGAAGATGTATAAAGCTGGGCCTAGGACAGCCAGGGGCTGAGAGAAAGTTCTGAGCAGGGAAAAGGAGAAGAAGAAAGTGGATGTGTGGACCAGAGGGACGGGGGGATGGCGGGTAATGTCATTTTTTTTTCTTTTTTTTTTTTTTGAGATGGAGTCTTGCTTTGTCACCCAGGCTGGAGTACAATGGCACAATCTCTACTCACTGCAACATCTACCTCCCAGGTTCAAGTGATTCTCCTGCCTCAGCTTCCCAAGTAGCTGGGATTACAGGCGCCTGCCACCACACCCAGCTAATTTTTGTATTTTAGTAGAAATGGGGTTTCACAATGTTGGCCAAGCTGGTCTTGAACTCCTGACCTCAGGTGAAATTGCTGCCTCAGCCTCCCAAAGTGCTGGGATTACAGGCATGAGCTACAGTGCCTGGCATAATGTAATTTATTTATTTTTTAATTTAATTTAATTTAATTTTTTTTTTAGACGAAGTCTCGCTCTGTCACCTAGGCTGGAGTGCAATGGTGCACTCTCAGCTCACCGCAACCTCCACCTCCTGGGTTCAAGCAATTCCCCTGCCTCAGCCTCCCAAGTAGCTGCACCACCACGCCCAGCTAATTTTTGTATTTTTAAGCAGAGACCAGGTTTCACCATGTTGGTCAGGCTGACATAATGTAATTAAAAAAAAAAAACTTTCTGAGTTTGTTTCTGGCCCATTTGGGAGCTCTGGCTGAGTTTCTTGCCCTTGGGTTGCACAAGGATCCTGCCAGTAAATTCCCCCACCCCATTTATGCCTAAACAGGCTGAATAGGTTCTGCTCCCTTGTAACTAAAGTGAGGCATGCATGTGTGTGTCTAGGTGTCGGGGAACTGGAGGAGAAGAGGCTTTGTTCCCAGCAGTCAGTTTTCTATTGCATGAACCTTTGCCCCTGTGCAATGCTAAATGCCTTGGAAAAAACCACATTCATTTCATGAGTCAGTCAGTCATTCTACAAATATTTATTGAGTACCTACTACGTGCCAAGCATTGTTTTGGGCAGTGGGGTGAGGCAGTGAATAAGACAGACAAAAACAAAATATTTTATTCATGCCTCCGTTTCCCTGTCTGGAAAATGAGCATTTTGGGAGCATTGGACCTAAAAACTCCCTGAGGTCCTTCTGGGCTGCTAGCGTGTGTGGTTTGCTAAGCTGTCCTGTGAGCACTGTTGCCCTTCCAACCTGAATCTGTACTTCAGGCTCCTGGAGGGGGCTGGGCAGGAGACCAGGAACTCGAGAGGCAGGGTGGGTGGGCACTGATGGCTGCTGGGCTCATGTTGCAGGTTCAGTTGGGCCTGCCAGCTGGCCTGGCCCCAGCCCCATTCCCAGCCAGTGGGCCTCCCAAACAGCTGGCCTTCGCCTGTTGCTGCTCATCTTTCTCTGTTTGGCCTGGGGGCTGTCCCACCTATCCTTTGACTCACCAGTCCGGGTGACCTCCTGGAATGATGGGATCCTGCAATACCAGTCAGAGTTCAAATACCAGGCAGGGTTCAAATACCAGCGTCACCACTTTCTGGCTGTGTGACCTCAGGCAAGCTTCTTATTCTCTGTGCCTCTGCGTCTCCCTCTGTAAAACGGAGATAATAATAGCATCTGACGTCTGGGCACAGTGACTCATGCCTGTAATCCCAGCACTTTGGGAGGCTGAGGTGGGCAGATCACTTGAGGCCAGGCGTTCTAGACCAGCCTGGGCAATATGGTGAATCCCCATCTCTACTAAAAATATAAAAATTAGCCGAGCATGGTGGCAGGCACCTGTAATTCCAGCTATTCAGGAGGCTGAGGCAGGAGAATCACTTGAACCCAGGAGGTGGAGGTTGCAGTGAGCTGAGATCACTCCCCTGCACTCCAGCCTGGGTGACACACTGAGACTCTGTCTCAAAAAAAAAAAAAATGCATCTGACCTCATAGGTGATGGGATGATATGTGGAGGCACATAAAGTATTCAATGTGAGAATTACTAACATTACACAGACTCTTGGTGTTGGTAAGAAGGTGCCTGGATTCTATAACATGAGCCTCAATTTTCTCTTCAATGAAATGGGGGATATTAGCCTGGGCTCGGTGGCTCACACTTATAATCCCAGCAATTTGGGAGGCTGAGGAAGGCGGATGAGGTCAGAAGTTCAAGACCAGCCTGGCCAACGTGGTGAAACCCTGCCTCTACTAAAATACAAAGAAATTAGCCAGGCATGGTTGTAGGTGCCTCCCAGCTACTCAGGAGGCTGAGGCAGAATTAACTGCTCCCAGGAGGCAGAGGTTGTAGTGAGCAGTGATTGTGCCACTGTACTCCAGCCTGGGCAACAGATTGAGACTCTGTCAAAAAAAAAAAGTATCATATTGTACATGCTCAATACATCAGTTTATTGTATGTCACTTTTACCTCAGTGAAGCCATAAAGTCACTGTTGTGAAATCCCAGTGTGTAAAGGGTAAAAGCTAAGAATGGACAGCTCTGGGTGGCGGGTGAGGGCTGGAGTACCTCACCCCTGAGGATTTTCCACTTCATGCCTGGCCTCCACCCAGCGCATTGTGAAAAACCACAGATGTTTTTAGCAGAGTCTTGCCTAAAGTCCTCCAGACTGAGTGGAGCAGAACGAGGAGCAGAAGCTGGGGTTCCTCCCTGTGGGGCCAGAACTCTGCAGGAGGCACTGTGATGGAGGGCACGTTCATCAAGGGCCTCCAAGGACGGCCAACAGCACAGCCGCGAACCGCTCTGAGGTCCTACTCTGTGCTAAGCTGTCAACCAGGCTCTGGGGAAGCACAGGGGTAAGGAGGCCAATTAGATGCTTGTCCTCAGGAAGTTCTCCATCTAATTGGGAACAAGAAAGAACTGGAATTTAGGAAGCACCAGAAATAGAAAATGACACAGATGACTTAAGTGTGACATCCTGGACTGCAGTACTGTTGATCACACCCAGGGAGGGCAGGGCATGTGGTGTGAGCTGTTTCTCCAGTAGCCCAGGAGGACGGGACAAGGAACAACACTTGTGGCAGGGGTAGCAGGTGGTGCACCAGAGCCACAGTATGCAAATGCCCTCGAGGGACTGTCCCTTATTCCACGGTGGGGGATGCTGATGCCCAGAGAGAAGGGACCAAACCAGAACGAGAGCCTGGGCCTCCTAACTCCAGTTCCAGTCATTCGCCAAAGCTGCCCCTCTGGAGGTTTGGCATTTGGGCATCGCAGTGCTGGAGTCTGGTGTTCCCGTTGGTAGGACAGGCTATGGGGGCTGGCTGGTCCTGCACCATGAGACCTTTTAAGGGCAGGGCCATGACACAGGCTGAGGGGGAGGTATACGACCTACCCATCCAGGCTTCTCCCCGGCTGATGCTGCGTCAGGCGCTAACAGACTTCCTCCCCCGCTGAGCCTCTGGAATGCTCGGAACTCAGCGGTGAGAGTCCAGAACTTCTCTTCCCCTGGAGGGCTCTCGACTGGAGGCAAAGCTCCAGATAAGGACCTACAGCTTTGCCCTTTCCTCCTGCCTGCCCTCCTCCTTTCCTGGGGACTTTAGAAACAGCAGGGACGGAAGCAGTCACTCTTGGGCAGGGACACTTGGCAGACCTGATCAGCCTGCCTGCTTCCTGCCCCGGGTCCTGCTCTGAGATTAAGAAAAACAACCACCTCTTACATTTAGACAACTTCTTTGCTATATATGGGGGATGCTTGCATACATGCCCTTATTAAAAATGTTTTTATCCAATCCTCACAATTTGGGTGACAAATTATTATCTCCACTTTACAGATAAGGAAACTGAGGCTGAGTGAGATAAAAGATTTACCCTGCCCTTAGAATTAGCAAGTGTTCAGAGTTCGTTCGTGAACCCAAGTCTTTGTTTTTTTGTTTTTGTTTTTGTTTTGTTTTTTGAGACGGGAGTCTCACTCTTACTGCTCAGGCTGTGGTGCAATGGCACCATCTCGGCTCACTGCAACCTCCTCCTCCCAAGTTCAAGTGATTCTCCTGCCTCAGCCTCCTGAGTAGCTGGGATTACAGACGCCCGCCACCATGCCCAGCTAATTTTTTGTATTTTTAGTAGAGACGGGATTTCACAATGTTGGTCAGGCTGGTCTCAAACTCCTGGCCTCAGGTGATCCACTCGCCTTGGCCTCCCAAGGTGCTGGGATTATAGGGCTGAGCCACCGCGCCAGCAAAGTCTTTGTATTTGTGCTTTTTTATGATTTATTTTGTAAAGGTTTTCTCCCCCCGCCCCACCCCTCTACACCAAGACATAATCTTGCTGTTGCCCAGGCTGGAGCGCAGTGGCGCAATCACAGCTCACTGCAACCTCGATCTCCCGGCTCAAGCCATCCTCCCACCTCAGCCTCCTAAAATGCTGGGATTACAGGTGCACACCACCATGCCTGGCCCCTCAAGTCTTTGGACTCCTAGCTTTCCCCCTCCCTACTTCTCCCCTTGAGCTCCTGTGAATGCCTAGAGGGAGTGTGCTGTGATAGAAAACACAGATGAGTGCTGAGATGTCCAAGCTGAAGTTGAATCCCCCGTTCCGCGGCTTACTTTTGCCGGACTATTACTCCACCCCTCTGGGCTTTAGTTTCCTTATCTGTAAAAGGGGATAATTATAGTAACCACTCATCAGGGTTGATGGGAGAATGACACAAAACAGCCACATGTGAAGTACTTGGCACACAATAAGCAGAAAGCACTCAGTGAGCCACAGCTGTTATTTAATCATGGGTCCTGCTGGCGAGGCCACGTCTGTCCCACAGCCCTCTACACACACCACGTCTTGCCACTGAACCTCTGTTTCCCCCAGTGCCTTGCCCCATGTCCTTGCTGGCTGCTGGGAGGATCAGATGAGATGGTAAAGGGCATAGGGCATGAAATGTGTGACTTTTTCTCTGCCGAGGTATGAATGACCATGAAGGACCCAGTGTGTCGGAAATGAGGTTGCTCCTAAAGTTTCATCATCTCCTCTGGACAGAAGTGAACTAAAGAAAACCCCAAAGCAAGCCCGGCACGGTGGCTCATGCCTGTAATCCCAGCACTTTGGGAGGCCGAGGTGGGTGGATCATGAGGTCAGGAGTTTGAGACTAGCCTGACTAACATGGTGAAACCCCGTCTCTACTAAAAATACAAAAATTGGCCAGGAGTAGAGGCACACACCTGTAATCCCAGCTCCTCGGGAGGCTGAGGCAGGAGAATCGCTTGAACCCGGGAGGTGGAGGTTGTAGTGAGCTGATCTTGTGCCACTGCATTCCGACCTCGGCGACAGAGCAAGACTCTGTCTCAAAAAAAAAAAGAAAAGAAAACCCCGAAGCATCCTCAGACATGTTAATACAACCTTCTGCATTCATAAGGGAAGGTACTGTGACCTCAAGGTCACACAGCAAGGCTGGCCCAGAGCTCTTCCCACCTGGCCACATGATTTCTCTGTCTTCCTTTCCCCCAAAAGGACTGACCCAGAGAGACCTGTAAATCGTTGCCCAATGTTTAAGGGCAAGTCCAGGATGGAAAAGCCATGTCTTAGCAGGAGCAGCCAGTGGAAGGGTGAGTACAGTGGTCAGGAGTCCGTAGAAGAATGTGGTTTTCCTGTAGCCAGCATCGCCGTGGCCGTGGAACAGTAGGCACTTTGTTGCAGTATAAACGACCAAGTCTGAGCGTGGTGGCTCACGCCTGTAATCCCAGCACTTTGGGTACTTTGGAAGGCCGAGGCAGGCTAATCACCTGAGGTCAGGAGTTTGAGACCAGCCTGGCCAACATGGCGAAACCCCATCTCACTAAAAATACAAAAATTAGCCGGGTGTGGTGGCAGGCACCTATAATCCCAGCTACTCGGGAGGCTGAGGTAGGAGAATCGATTCAACCCAGGAGGTTGCAGTGAGCCAAGATGATGCCACTGCACTCCAGCCTGGGCGACAGAGTGAGACTTCATCTCCAAAAAAAAAAAAAAAAAGGGCTAAGGCCGAGTCAAGCATGGTGGCTCACACCTGTAATCCCAGCACTTTGGGAGACGGAGGCAGGAGAATTGCTAGAGTCCAGGAGTTCGAGACCAGCCTGGGCAACATGTTGAAACCCTGTCTCTACTAAAAATAAAAAATAAAATAAAAAAATTTTTAAAAAAGCAGGGTATGGTGGTGTGCGCCTGTAGTCTCAACTACTTGAGAGGTTGAGGTGAGAGAAGGATCTGGGCCCAGAGGTTGAGGCTGCAGTGAGCCGTGGATAGCGCACTGCACTCCAGCCTGGGTGACAAAGCGAGACCCTGACTCAAAAAAAAAAGAAAAAAAAAATAGGATCAAAGACTGAGAAGGTGAGAAGGGCCCGTCTTTCCTCCCCTAGAGGCTGGGCCCAGCTCCCACCACTCCCCATAAAAGGAACATGGTCAGACAAGGCAGGTCTGGAGGATGAGATGAGAAAGAAAAGCGTTCTTTGAATGGTGTGACTCAGAAAACCCAGCTGAAACTAGCTTCACCATCAGGGGGAGTTAACTCGATTAGAGATGGGTCCTCAGGTGAGGGCTTTCTCCAGCAGCTCAAGCGAGGTCACCGCAGTGCGGTTTCAAATTAGTCCATAAGTTCTTTGGCACTTCCTTCAAAAGGAATCCTAGTTATTTTTCCCTTGGTTGTGGGCTGGACGTAGTGACTTGCTTCTACCAAATAGAAAAAAAGGAAGGATGATCGTGCGCAGCTTCCGAGACTAGGTTGTAAAAGGCCCTGTGGCTTTCTTCTGTTACACACACACACATCACTATGTCGTCATCATCATCATCACTCTGGAGAAAGCTAGCTAGCTGCCATGGAGAGCCCACCTGGTGAGGCACTGAGGCCGCCTGCCAATTGCCACGTGAGTGCACCATCTTGGAAGTGGATCCTCCAGCCCCATCTTGGAAGTGGATGACTGCATCCCTAACCACCATCTTACTATAAGCACATCAGAGACCCTAAGCCAGAACCACTAATTGAGGTCTCTTCCAATTTCCAACTTTCAACTCTGGCCACACTGAGAGATAATAAATGTTTTGTTGTTGTTGTTTTTGAGTCTTGCTCTGTCACCCAGGCTGGCGTACAGTGGCTCAGTCTCAGCTCACTACAACCTCCGCCTCCTGGGTTCAAGCGATTCTCCTGCCTCAGCCTCCCAAGTAGCTGGGAATATAGGCACCCACCACTAAGCTTGGCTAATTTTTGTATTTTTAGTAGAGATGGGGTTTCACCATGTTGGACAGGCTGGTCTTGAACTTTTGACCTCTTGATTCACCCGCCTCGGCCTCCCGAAGTGCTGGGATTACAGGTGTGAGCCACTGTGCCCGGCCCAATAAATGTTGTAAGCTGCTAAATTGGGGGGTGATTTGTTACACAGCAATAAATAAGTAGTAACACCACAGACTTGGTCCTATTTCTTCTTTCGTTGTTTTCTTTTTTTTTCGTTTTATTTTGGAGACAGCGTCTCCCTCTGTTGCCCAGTCTGGAGAGCAGTGGTGCAATCATGGCTCATTCCAGCCTCTGTTCAGGTGATCCCCCCTCAGCCTCCCAAGTAGCTGGAAGCATACGTGTGTGCCAATACACCTGGCTAATCAAAAAAGATTCTTTTTAGTAGAGAAGAGGTCTCACTGTGTTACCCAGACTTGTCTTGAACATAAGCTCAAACAATCCTCCTGCCTCGGCCTCCTAAAGTGCTGGGATTACAGGTATGAGCCACTGCGTCTGGCCTAGGTTCTTTCTTCATGGAGTCTCTGGGCTCTGCCTTCCTCTGTATGTTGACTTCATTCTCAAAAGGAATCCCCTTTTGGGAATAAGAGCTACTGCATCTTCAGCTCTCATATCTCCTCAACACACTGTCCAGGGAAAGAGAATATCTCTTCCAGTACCCCTGTAGAAATGAAAAGCAGCTTCTCTCCCACAAGAAGCTCCACTGACTTCTCTTGGCAAATCCTGGGCTCTGACTGAGGTCGTGTTCCTTTCTGTGACTAGAGAGATTGGAGCCATAGCTTTTCTCCAGGGTCATCAGAGGCCACCCTGGAAGAGTGCTACTAACCCCACCCACTAGCATAGAATTCCAGTAGAGCCGAATATGGCTCTGATGGTGGGAGAGATGGGGAACACGTGCTGGGAAGCCGTGTAATAGCCACAACATTGGAGTAGTATGTGGAAGGCTCAGGAACAGAAAATTCCCCCACAGGCCCCAGAACATCCTGTAGAGCAGTGGTCCCCAGCCTTTTGGCACCGGGGGACCAGTTTCATGGAAGACAATTTTTCCACAGGCAGGGGGAGCTTGGTTTCGGGATGAAACTCTTCCACCTCAGATCATCAGGCATTAGATTCTCATAAGAGGCGCAAAACCTAGGTGCTGCACATGTGCAGTTCACAGTAGGGGTCATGCTCCTATGAGAAGCTTTTTTTCTTTTTTGAGATGAAGTCTCACTCTGTCGCCCAGGGCAGTGGCTCAGTGTTGGGATTACAGGCGGGAGCCACTGCACCCAACCTATATGAAAGTTTTAAGAATTACAATCAGGCCAGGCACGGTGGCTCACACCTATAATTCCAGCACTTTGGGAGGCCAAGGCAGGTGGATCGCTTGAGCCCAGGGGTTTGATACCAGCCTGGGCTACATGACAAAACCCAATCTCAACAAAAAATTTAAAAAATTAGCTAGGCATGGTGGCATGCAGTGTGTAGTCTCAGCTAGTCAGGAGGCTAAGGTGGGAGGATTGCCTGAGCCCAGCAGGTCGAGGCTGCAGTGAGCTGTGATCGTGCCACTGCACTCCAAGCCTGGGTGACAGTATAAGACCCTGACTCAAAAAAAAAAAAAAAAAGAGTCAGAATCACTTTGTTCTAAAAGAGATCTTTCAGATAATAAGAGTAGAGCTATTCATAGCTTTTTTTTTTTTTTTTTTTTTTTTGAGGCAGAGTTTCACCCTTGTTGCCCAGGCTGGAGTGCAATGGCACCATCTCGGCTCACCGCAACCTCCGCCTCCCGGGTTCAAGCGATTCTCCTGCCTCCACCCCTCGAGTAGCTGGGACTACAGGCGCCCGCCACCATGCCCTGCTAATTTTTTTTGTATTTTTAGTAGAGATGGGGATTCGCCATGTGTTGGTCAGGCTGATCTCAAACTCCCGACCTCAGGCGATCCGCCCGCGCCGGCCTCCCAAAGTGCAAGGATTACAGAGCCACCGTACCCGGCCTTTTTTTTTCCCCACCGAGACCGAGTATCGCTCTGTCGCCCAGGCTAGAGTGCAGTGGCATGATCTTGGCTCACTGCAACCTCCGCCCCCAGGTTCGAGCAATTCTACTGCCTCAGGCTCCTGAGTAGCTGGGATTACAGGTGCCCACCACCACGCCTGGCTAATATTTTGTATTTTTAGTAGAGACGGGGTTTCACCATGTTAGCCAGGCTGGTCTCAAACTCCTCACCTTGTGATCTACCCGCCTCGGCCTCCCAAAGTGCTGGGATTACAGGCATGAACCACTGCACCCAGCCTATCCACAGCTATTAAAGAAGAAAGAAAAATTATTTGTTGAGGATTTACTATGTACCAGGCATGGGACTAAGCCTGTTTACAGGTCCTGTCTCATTTACTCCTCATAACCTTATGAGGTGAATACTGTTATTGACCCTGTTTCACAGGTAATGAAACCGATGCACAGAACAACTGAGTTTGTTCATTGACTCTCATTCATTCACTCACCAAATGAATGCCTCACCTGTGCTAGGCCTTGGGGATTCCCCAATACACAAAGCAGACAAAGGCCCAAGTCTCCCACTGTCTAAGGACTAGAAAGTGGGTTCACTGGTCGGGCATGGAGGCTCACACCTGTAATCCCAGAACTTTGGGAGGCCAAGACGGGTGGATCATTTGATGTCAGGAGTTTGAGACCAGCCTGGCCAACATGGTGAAACCCCATCTCCACTAAAAATACAAAAATTAGTCTAGCATGGTGGCACGTGCCTGTAATCCCAGCTACTGAGGAGGCTGAGACAGGAGAATTGCTTGAACCTGGGAGGCAGAGGTGGCAGCGAGCTGAGATCACGCCATTACACTCTGCACTCCAGCCTGGGCAACAGAATGAAACTCTGTTTCAAAAAAAAAAAAGAAAGTGGATTCACTAGGACCCCTAGGTGGGGGAGCATCTTCAGAGCCCAAGTGCATGACCACGATGGAATGTGAGCCTCACAAAGTAGTGAGTTTCCCGCCACTGAAGGTATGCAAGTGAGAGCTGGCAGCTTGCTGAGAAGGAATTGCCGCTTGGGATGGGCAGGGGCCGGTGGACTGCAAGAGCCCAGTGGCTATTCTTTCAGTTCTGCAATCCAACAGAGAATCTCTGAGTGCTGAATCCGAGCCTCCCACTTCCAGGAAAAAGGATGGGTAGGAGGAAAAGGGAAAGGGGAAGAAATTGCTTGGAGGAGCCAGAGGGGCAGGACTGACTTCGGGGCATCAGCTCTGCAGCAGGCACCCAGGCCCAGGTGCCACCTAGTGGAAGGCTCAGAAAACAGAGAGTAGGACAGAGAGAGGGACAGAGAGGAAGGCACTGAGTGACGGATGAGTGTGTCCCTGGGCTAGCTCGGGAGCCCTACCTCAGTGTCCCAGACCCTTCTGAATAATAACACTGGATATGGTGAAATTTAAGGCTCCCCCCCCCCCCACACACACATTTTGTTTGACCTCTCTGAAGTCAGATGCGTCTTACAGTTAATGTGGTGGCAGTTTAATAGATGGTGGTGACCTCTACAATTGCAAGTATCTAAAATTTGATGAAACACTGAAAACTGTCATTGGACCAGGCATAGTGGCTCACACCTCTATTCTCAGCACTTTGGGAGGTTGCAGTGAGCAAACATCACACCATTGCACTCTAGCCTGGGCAACAAGAGTGAAACGCCATCTCAAAAAAATATATATATTAAATGCATTTATAAGTCCAAAAAAGATTTGGACATTATGAGACAAAGAAAGGACATTCCAGGCCAGGTGCAGTGGCTCACAGCTGTAATCCCAGCACTTTGGGAGGCCGAGGTGGGAGGATTGCTTGAGCTTAGGAGTCTCACTGTGTTGCCCAGGCTGGAGTGCAGTGGTGCTATCTTGGCTCACTACAATCTCCACCTCCTGGGTTCAAGCGATTATCGTGCCACAACCCCCAAGTAGCTGGGACTACAGGCATGTACTACCACGCCTGGCTACTTTGTGTGTGTGTGTGTGTGTGTGTGTGTGTGTATACACCAGATATATATATTTGGTGGAGAAGGCGTTTCACTGTTATGGCCAGGCTGGTTTCAAACTCCTGGCCTCAGGTGATCCACCCACCTCAGCCTCCCAAAGTGATGGAATTACAGGCATGAGCCACCATGCCCAGCCTAGAATACATTTTATATTGCAACCCTGTACACACAAGCACACATATACATAATGAATATATATATATATACACGATTCATGAAACAATACTTAACCTACTATATGCGATTAGGACTCAAATTTACTATTTTTTTTCTTTCTTTTTGTTTTTTTTTTGAAACGGAGTTTCGATCTTGTTGCCCAGGCTGGAGTGCAATGGTGCAATATCGGCTCACCGCAATTTCTACCTCTCAGGTTTAAGTGATTCTCCTGCCTCAGCCTCCCGAGTAGCTGGGATTGCAGGTGTCTATCACCATGCCTGGCTAATTTTTTTTGTATTTTTAGTAGATATAGGGTTTCTCCATGTTGGTCAGGCTCGTCTCAAACTCCTGACCTCAGGTGATCCACCTGCCTCAGCCTCCCAAAGTGCTGGGATTACAGACGTGTGCCACGGCGCCTGGCCTCTTTTTCTTTTAATGCTGGTTATGATCTATTACATTTTATAGTTCACTCACGGGTCTCAGCCTACAGTCTGTGAAACTTTTCCTTAAGATAGCTTCCAGCTAAGGAGTTTACAACTCTGCTGCCATGAAGTTGTTCCCTTCACTCCTCCTGCTCCATCAGGTGAGAGGTATCCATAGCCCTCTGCAAATAAGGTGCTACTCTTGGGACTCAGCACCCATCAGCTCCTCCCCCTCTGACACACCTGAAGTATAAGGGTCAACATCTTGGCAGAAACCTCTAGATTAAAAAAAAAATAGCTCAGGGCGGTCTGAGCTATGCGAGGCATGCAACATTTATCAGGCCCAGAGATACAGGAGCATGGGACTTCAGTCATCCCTCTTCCCCACAACCCCATGCTCCGGGGCAACTGTTTAAAGGCGTTTTGTTCCTGACTACCCGCCTCACCCACTATCTTCATGCTCCTGGAATTTGTGCTACAAAGAACAATGTATGGCCAATCAAAAGCTTATGTTATCTTTTTTTTTTTTTTTTTTTGAGATGGAGTCTCGCTCTGTCGCTCAGGCTGGAGTGTGGTGGTGTGGTCTCAGCTCACTGCAACCTCCGCTTCCTGGGTTCAAGTGATTCTCCGCCTCAGCCTCCTGAGTAGCTGGGACTACAGGTGTGCACCACTGCGCCCAGCTAATTTTTGTATTTTTTAGTAGAGACGGGGTTTCACCATGTTGGCCAGGCTGGTCTCAAACTCCTGATCTCGTGATCTGCCCATCTTGACCTCCCAAAGTGTTGGGATTACAGGTGTAAGCCACTGTGCCTGGTCCCCATTTTTATCATGTTTTTTGAGACAGAGTCTTGCTCTCTTGCCCAGGCTGGAGTTCAGTGGCACAATCTTGGCTCACTGCAACCTCTGCCTCCCAGGTTCAAGCAATTCTCCTGCCTCAGCCTCTTGAGTAGCTGGGACTACAAGTGCCCGCCACTGCATTCAGCTAATTTTTTTGTTTTTAGTAGTTACGGGGTTTTGCCATGTTGGTCAGTCTGGTCTCAAACTTCTGATCTCAGGTGATCTTGCCATGGCCTCCCAAAGTGCTGGGATTACAGGCATGAGCTACCATGCCCAACTGAGCTTATGTGATTAATGTGATAAATTCTTGGTAAACAATTTTGGAACTGCCTCTTTTTTTTCCTTAAAATGACCCATCTGTAACTGCTGCTAATCAGAGGGTATATTCAGGATGACCTGAATCTATGCTCTTGGGTAGCAAACCTCAAGCTCTGGGTTATGTAATCCTATTTTTTGAATTCAAATGTTGAATGTTTTTGTCAAGAGCTTTGGAAAGACCTGTATTTCTGATGCTACTGTGAACTCAAAGTATCTGAGACAGGTCTCAATCAATTTATTTATTTTTTTGAGACTGAGTTTCGCTCTTGTTGCCCAGGCTGGAGTGCAATGGTGCGATATTGGCTTGCTGCAACCTCCGCCTCCCGGGTTCAAGCCATTCTCTTGCCTCAGCCTCCCGAGTAGCTGGGATTACAGGCATGTGCCACCATGCCTGGCCAATTTTGTATTTTTAGTAGAGACGGAGTTTCTCCATGTTGGTCAGGCTGAACTCACCACCTCAGGTAGTCCACCTGCCTCAGCCTCCCAAAGTGCTGGGATTACAGGCGTGAGCCACCTTGCCCTGCCTAATCCATTTATAAAAGTTTATTTTGCCAAGGTTAAGGATGTGACCATGACAGCCCCAGGAGGTCCTGACGACATGTGCCCAAGGTGGCATGGGTACAGCTTGCTTCTGTGCATTTTAGAGAGCCATGAGGCATCAATCAATATGTGTAAAACGTACATTGGTTTGGTCTGGAAAGGCAGGACAACTTGAAGCGGGGGTGCAAATGGAGGTCCCAGGTGACAGGGGAGATAAGAGAGAAAACAGTTGCTTTCTTTTGAGTCTTTGATCAGCCTTTCACTAAATACACAATTTACATGTGACAGGTCACCTATGCTTTAGTTTGGCTCAGTGAATATAGAGCCAAGAATAAAAATAGGGCAGAGGGGCTGGGTGCCGTGGCTCATGCCTATAATCCCAGCACTTTGGGAGGCCGAGGCTGGAGGATCACTTGAGTCCAGGAGTTCAAGACCAGCCTAGGCAATATGATGAAACCCCATCTCTACTAAAAATACAAAAAAATAGCTGGGCATGGTGGTACATGCTGTAGTCCCAGCTGCCTGGGAGGCTGAGGTGGGAGGATCATTTGAACCTCAGAAGTGGAGGTTGCAGTGAGCTGAGATTGCACCACTGCACTCCAGCCTGAGTGACAGGGGGAGACCCTGTCTCAAAAAAAAAAGGGCACAGGAAGTGATCAAATATGCATTTGTCTCATGTGGGCAGTGGGATGACTGTCTCTCTTGCACCTGTGAAGATGAGCTATCAATTTACATTGCCAGGGTGAAATTCAACATAATTGTTTTAGGGTAAGATCTTGAGGGCCACAAGGAATTTCCTTGTGGGCGAATTGTGAGGGAGGTATATATATATATATATATATATATATTTTTTTTTTTTTTTAAAGATGGGGTTTCACCATGATGGCCAGGCTGGTCTTGAACTCCTGACCTCAGGTGATCCACCCACCTCAGCCTCCCAAAGTGCTAGGATTACAGGCGTGAGCCACCGCGCCTGGCTAGGTATGTAGCTTTTTTATCTTTGTAGCTATCTCATTTACAATAAAATGGGAGGCAAATTTACCTGATACAGTTCCCAGCTTGACTTTTCTCTTTGGCTTAGTGATTTTGGGGTCCTGAGATTTATTTTCCTTTCCCACTATCAGTTCATCAAATTAGGAGCATGCCAATAACTGAGTCCCTATGAGTCAAAAGGGTAATGTTTGGTATGAACTAAGATGGGTCTTTCTTTTTTTCTTTTCTTTTTTTTTGAGATGGAGTCTTGTTCTGTTGCCCAGGCTGGAGTGCAGTGGTGCAATTTCGGCTAAGTGTAGTCTCTGCCCCTCCGGGTTCCAGCGATTCTCCTGCCTCAGTCTCCCAAGTAGCTGGGATTACAGGCACCCGCCACCACTCCCGGCTATTTTTGTATTTTTAGTAGAGATGGGGTTTTGCCATTTTGGCCAGGCTGGTCTTGAACTTCTGACCTCAGGTGATCCTCCCGCCTCAGCCTCCCAAAGTGCTGGGATTACAGACATGAGCCACTGTGCCCAGCCAAAGATGAGTCTTTCAAATAAAAACAGTGGGACTCTTAGAGTTGATCTTTCAGGACTGAGCAGAGTTGGGGCCTCAAAATATGCCTGTATGTAGAAGGATTGCTCAATTCTGGGAGGTGGAAGTTGCAGTGAGCCAAGATTGAGCCACTGCACTCCAGCCTGGCCAAAAGGGTGAGACCTTGTTCAAAAAAAAAAAAATGCCTGCAAGGTGTGGTGACTCACATATGTAGTGAGTCACTTTTGGAAGCCAAGGCAGGAGAATTGCTTGAGGCCAGGAGTTCAAGATCAGCCTGAGCAACATAAAGAGACTCCTTCTCTATAAAAATTTTTATTTTTATTTATTTATTTATTTATTTTCTAGAGACTGGGTTTCACCATGTTGGCCAGGCTGGTCTCGAACTCCTGACCTCAAGCAATCCACCCACCTCGGCCTCCAAAGTGCTGGGATTACAGGCATGAGCCACCGTGCCTAGCTCTCTATACAAATTTTTAACAAAATTAGCTAGGCAGGCCAGGTATGGTGGTTCACGCCTGTAATTCCTGCACTTTGGGAGGCTGAGGTGGGAGGATTGCTTGAGCTTAGGAGTTTGAGACCAGCCTGGGCAACATGGCAAACCCCGTCTCTACTAAAACTACAAGACATTAGCTAGGCGTGGTGGTCTGCACCTGTGATCCCGGCTACTTGGGAGGCTGAGGTAGGATAATCCTTTGAACCCAGGAGTTCAAGGTTCAAAGTACAGTGAACTATGATTGTGCCACTGCACTCTAGCCTCGGCAACAGAGCAAGATCCCGTCTCTAAAATTAATGCCATGCAATTTCTAACTTCTAAACTTGGATTTCATGAAATAATAAGCTACACCCTAAACCCCATTGTTTTTCTAACAATCACGTTTGGGTGGTATTTCTATATTCCCCTTTTTTTTTTTTTTTTTTTGAGACAAGGCCTTGTTCTGTTGCCCAGGCTGGAGTGCAGCGGCGCAAACATGGCTCAAGTGATGCTCCTGCCTCAACCTCCCGACTGTCTGGGACTACAGTCACTCACCACCACGCCCGGATAATTTTTGTATTTTTTGTAGACATAGGGTTTTATCATGTTGCCCAGGCTGATCTCAAACTCCTGGGCTCAAGTGATCTACCTGCCTTGATCTCCCAAACTGCTGGGATTATAGGTGTGAGCTACCACGCCCCACCCTACATTCACTGTCTTATATTACTATTATAATACTAGAAGTTGGACAGGTATATTGAGGAAAACATTGGGTTATCAGATGGTAGGAGAGACAATATTAATTAGAACTGCACCTACCAAAAGGCTGGGTGCGGTGCCTCATGCCTATAATCCCAGCACTTTAGGAAACCTAGGCGGGTGGATCACGAGATCAGGAGATTGAGACCATCCTGGCTAACAAGGGGAAACCCCATCTCTCCTAAAAATACAAAAAATTAGCCAGCATGTTGGCATGTGCCTGTAGTCCCAGCTACTTGAGAGGCTGAGGCAGGAGAATCGCTTGAACCCGGGAGGCAGAAGTTTCGGTGAGCCAAGATTGCGCCATTGCACTCCAGCCTGGGCAACAAGAGCAAAACGCTGTCTAAAAAAAAAAAACTGCACCTACCAGTTACCTTAAGTTGCACTCTCCCTGAGTCTTCTGATCCTATTTATAAAATGGGAACACATTTTGGTTTGGCCATAGTTCCCTATTCCCAACCTCCACATGTGGGTGTGACAGTACCCATCAGCTCTACTCTACTGACCGAGGCCCACCCCTGCTGGATCTAATCCTATAGCCACAACTTCAGAACATGTTCATGCAGCTACAAATCAGCTTAAAATGGCATGGAGGAATATCAGCACGTGAAAAGATGCTCAGCATCACTAGCCATGTGGCAAACGCAAATCCAACACAGTGAGACAGCACTTCACACCCACCAGGGCGTTTATAATCAACATGGCAGATAATGACATGTGTTGAAGAGGACATGGGGAAACTGGAATCCTCATACGCTGCGGCAGGTGGATTGCTTGAGCAATGAGGATGACCAGAGGTCACTTGTCACCATCTTGATTTTGGTGGGTTTTGGCCGGCTTCTTTACCACAGCCTGTTTTATCAGCAAGGTCTTTACGACCTGTATCTTGTGCTGACCTCCTATCTCATCCTAGGACTAAGAATGCGAAACCTCCCGGGAATGCAGCCCGGTAGGTCTCAGCCTTATTTTACCCAGTCCCTATTCAAGATGGAGTTGCTCTGGTTGGAACACCTCTGATACCGGCATTTTGGGAAGCTGAAGCAGGTGGATCACTTGAGCCCAGGAGTTCAAGACCAGTCTCAGCAACATGGTGAAACCCCATCTGTACTTTAAAAAATGCAAAAATTAGCCAGGCATGGTGGTGCATCCTATAGTCTCAGTTAACTTACCTAGAATTCTCTCTTGGGGTCTGGATCAGGACCCCTTTCCAGTAACACTGAGATTACAGGTGTGAGCCACTCTGCCCAGCCACTTCATTTTTTTTTTATTTTTGAGACGGAGTCTCGCATTGTTGCCCAGGCTGGAGTGCAGGGGTGTGATCTTGGCTCACTGCAACTTGTGCCTCCCAGGTTCAAGCGATTCTCCTGCTTTAGGCTCCCAAGTTGCTGGGATTATAGGTGTGTGCCACCATGCCTGGGTAAGTTTTTGTATTTTCAGTAGAGACGAGGTTTCACTATTTTGGCCAGGCTGGTCTTGAACTCCTGACCTCATTATCCACCCTCCTCGGCCTCCCAAAATGCTGGGATTACAGGCGTGAGCATTTCTTTTACTGTTGGATAGTATTCCCTTGTTTGAATATACTATGTTTTGTTTATCCACTCAGTTGGATATTTGGGGATATTTCCACCTTCTGGCTAGTAGGATAAAGCCACTATGAATATTTGCATACAAGTTTCTGTATGGGCATATGCTGAGGCCGTTGGATATATGTGCCTAGGAGTGGAATTGCAGGGTCATGTGATAACCGTATGTTTCATGTTTTTAGGAACTGCACTTTTTTTTTTTTTTTTGAGACAGAGTTTCACTCTTGCTGTCCAGGCTGGAGTGCAATGGCATGATCTTGGCTCACCGCAACCTCCGCCTCCTGGGTTCAAGCGATTCTCCTGCCTCAGCCTCTCAAGTAGCTGGGATTACAGGCATGCACCACCACGCTCAGCTAATTTTGTATTTTTAGTAGAGACAGGATTTCTCCATGTTGGTCAGGCTGGTCTCGAACTCCCAACCTCAGGTGATCCACCTGCCTCGGCCTCCCACAGTGCTGGGATTACAGGCGTGAGCCACCACACCCAGCAAGTTGTACATTTTAAAATGGTGAATTTTATGGTAGACGAGTTAAATTTTTTAAAAATAGAGAGAAAAAAATGGTCTTAAATGGGGCTGATCTAAAATCTTTTTTAGTCAACTAGATTAAACTTTGCCATAATTACAAGAATGGTTATGTGTCATGTCAGAACGGGAAGCTGTCTTTGTGGTATCATTGCTTTACATGTATTAACCAACATATTTAAATCTTCAAAAACTCTGAGGTAGATTCCATCATTTCTACTGAAGAGGAAATGGCACCACTTCAAGTTCGAGCAACTTGCCCAAGACCACACAGTAGAAGCTATGGTAGAAATCCTGGTCTACCAGACTCAATGTGCACTCTGCAAATTCTTTGCATGTCTGCATACCCAGTAGGTGAATGCTCCTTAAGGCCAACAATCATCTTTTTTTTGGGAGTGAAATGGCAGTCACTGCTCACTGCAGCCCTGTCCTCACAGGTTCAAGCCATCCTCCCTCCTCAGCCTCTGGAGTAGCTGGAACTACAGGCACATGCCACCATTCCCGGCTAATTTTTAGGTTTTTTGTACAGATGGGGATCACCCTATATTGCCCAGGTTGGTCTCAAACTCCTGAGCTCAAGCAATTCCCCCACCTTGGCCTTTCTGAAGTGCTGGGATTACAGGCATGAGCCACTGCATCTTGCCTCTTCATTTTACCTCAAACCCTAGTAGTGTCTGGCCAGTATGGATGCAATGACAAATGTATTCATTCATCAGATATTTGTGCTTTTGCTGTATACCACTGGGGACACACCCATGAATAAGACCAACTTCCTAGCGAGCAAAACTCATCCTTTTTTTTTTTTTTTTTTCGAGATGGAGTCTTTCTCTGTTGCCCAGGCTGGAGTGTAGTGGCTCAATCTTGGCTCACTGTAACCTCAGCCTCCTGAGTAGCTGGGATTACAGGTGCCTGCCACCACGCCCAGCTAGTTTTTTTTTGGTATTTTTAGTAAAGACGGGGTTTCACCATCTTGGCCAGGCTGGTTTCGAACTCCTGACCTTGTGATCCACCTGCTTCCACCTCCCAGTGTTGGGATTACAGGCGTAAGCCACCATGCGCGGCCAAAACTACATCATTTTAGGTAACAATAGTTGCCATCCATGAAATCAAGCAATCAAAGGAGAGGGAATCAAGGAAGTGTCTGAGGCAAATCAAGTAAAGAAGCAATATGACCACGAATGCCTTCTAGGATAAAGGAACAGTGGGCATGGTACAAAATCTCTGAAAGAAGTCAGCTTTTTGGGTTTAAGGAAGACAGGGTGACCAGCATGGCTTGAGTAGACTGCTGAGCGGCAATAAAGTTGCCAAAGCAGATTTGGCCCAATCTTATTAGGCTTTGCAGGCCATAATAAGAAATCTGCATTTTATTCTGAGAGCTTTCTGAGGATGTTTAGCAGACCTGTGATCTGACTTGGGCTGTAGGCAACAGAATGGTATCTACATGTGAGAGTATTGGGGAGTGGACAGTATGGCCACTGATTACAATGACTCTTCAATTTTCAATAAATGTGACAGGTACTGAAATGAACTTGAGCCTCATGTCTATAAACCTAGCACTTTGGGAGCCCGAAGCAGGTGGATCACTTGAGGTCAGGAGTTCGAGACCAGCCTGGGCAACATGATGAAATCCCCATCTCTACTAAAAATAAAAGAGTTAGCAGCTGGGTGTGGTGGCTCACGCCTGTGATCCCAGCACTTTGGGAGGCCGAGGCGGGCGGATCACCTGAGGTCAGAGTTCAAGAGCAGCCTGGCCAACTTGGTGAAACCCCATCTCTACTAAAAATATTTTTTAAATTAATTAAAATGAATATTTAAAAATTAATCAGCTGTAATCCCAGCTACTTGGGAAGCTGAGGTGGGAGAATCACTTGAACCCAGGAGGCAGAAGTTGCAGTGAGCCAAGATTCTACCACTTACACTCCAGCCTGGGTGACAGAGTGAGACTGTCTCAAACAAACAAAAAACTGGGCATGGTGGCAGGTTCCGATAGTCCCAGCTACTCGGGAGGTTGAGGCAGGATAATCAATTAAACCCGGGAGGCAGAGGTAACAGTGAGCAGCCTGGGTGACAGAAAGAGGCTCTGTCTCATATAAATAAATAAAAATAAATAGTATCATCAAGCAGGTAGCTGAACAGGAGTCTAGCTCAGGGAGAAGTTTAAACTGGAGATTAAACACCTCAACCATAAAAATGACTTAAAATCAAGGGACTAAAATAAAGGGATTAAGTGTAGGGAAGGCTACCAAGGACAAAGAAAGGCAAACTAAATCACTTCATGTTTAAGAGGATCTACTCGAGACAAAAGAAGAAATGGGGTTTCACCATGTTGGCCAGGCTGGTTTGGAAACTCCTAACCTCAGGTGATCTGCCCGCCCTCGGCCTCCGAAAGTGCTGAGATTACAGGCATTAGCCATCGCACCCAGCCCAACCACCAGAACTTAAACTATACACGTCTACCTGCTCAGCTTAGGTTTCTAGTGAACTTCACATGAATGCTGCTATTTTAGCTCATACTATGTTAACAACTCCAAGTTTCCTCTAAAATTTTCAATGCAAAACGGACTTGACTGTAGATAGCCAAATACTAAGCACAGGCACACAGACAGGCACACACACACACATACACCTGACAGAGGGTGTTTCAGTCGTTCTTAGCCTTCGTTCACTTGCTAACATGCTAGGCTCCTTCTGCCTCTGGGAGTACACAGGCACTGTTTGAATGCAATGCTCTTCCCTTTGCCTGGTGGACTTGTCCCACTGGTATTTTAAATGTTCTATTCACATGCTGAGACTTTCCCTTCATAGCGCTAAACACAGTAGTTGTTCAAAGATAGTAAAACCTTAATTTCATCACCTTTTCTTTCCCTTGCCCAACTCCCAGCACACCAAAAGGTTTATACAGGAACTACTAATTAAGTAAAAGTGAGTGGCAAAATTTTTAAATTTAGAAATTTATTCTGTTTAATCCACAAGCTTTATATAGCTTTAGTTAAAAAAAAAAAAAAAAAAAAAAGAAGAAGAAAATAAAATCACAACAAAAACAGTGAAACCAAGACACTATTCCAAAGTCTGGGCCCTTCCAGCCTTCCAAATACAAGAGCTCTGAAAGTTGTCTATACCAACTGGAAGAACAAGACAAAAATATGAACAGAGCCATGACATTTCATTAAACAAAATTTTATGTAACTGAAGGATCCTTCCTGGGACTAGCTCATTGCCTTTACAAAAGAAAAAACAAAACAAACAAAACAAAACCAGAATAGAATGAGTCCAGTGTTCCAAATCAACTTGTTACACATCAATATAAACCCACAGTGTCCTGGCAAACAACGTGCTTTCATTTTGTCTCATCCTAGAGCTCGAATCCTGATTCATTTCAGCAGAGACTCCACAGGCAACAGGAAAGATTATGGCATTAAAATATTCATTTATACTTTTGTGGTAGTTCAAAAGAGTGGTCTCATTTCTGGGCAAGCTTACAGACCATACAAGGTCAGAAGCATAACTTAAATGGGTGCTAAGACTCAAATGAAAAAAATGTAAAAAAAAGAAAAACGAAAAAACCAAAAACAAAAAACAACAAAAAACCCCTCTGGGATAGCCAGGGCATTTAAAGGAACCATAAAAATGCCAACAGTATTTAAACCCCCTTTTTTAAAAAGGGAATTTTTTTTTTTTGGCTTGAAATATTTCACTCTAAATGAATTATGTCAGCTGTCAATGAAAGAATGTCACTAATACACCGTGGACACCTTTTGCAATGTAAATCCATGCCCTTTTTTTTTACATGGTGAACTTCAACCTAGCAATTATTACAACAAATGTTATAGTCTAAAGCTCAAACACATTTTTAGCAATTTTGAAATTGAACTGCGTACAAACCAAATAAAATTTACATCATAACAAACATTTCCACCTAAGACTGTGGGGGACACTTGGGCCTTCCTCATTGATCTCAGGGCCTTTTCACGCAGGTGCTTTTCTAAGTCATCAAGGTTATCTTCAGCTTCACTTTCAGTCTCCTAAAAAAAGAGAATTTACAGGGTTAATAAGCGTTGAGACCCTGGTAGGAAAAGCTGAGTCAAGGGCAGAATCAAAGTGTGGGGGATGGCTATATGACTGAATATACTAAAATCCAGGGATTTTAAACGGGTGAACTGTATGGTATGTGAATTTTATCTCGGAGTAGCCAATTAGTGGAAAAAACAATGTTGCTACTTCTCAAAACAGAATGACTTTGCTATCTGTTATGTATACTGCAAGACAGCCATACACAGAGTTCATAAATACCTTCTTCGGCTCTGGCACTGCCACTGGTTCTTCCTGTGCTAATGTGGTTGTGGCAGTTGCAATGGCTGCAGGGGTCAGAGCAGCCGCAGCAGCTGCAGCCACAGCCTTTTCCTTCTTGTGTTTTTTGTGCTTCTTGTGCTTCTTATCCTTTTTGTGTTTCTTGTCCTTCTTTTTCTTCTTTTTCTTTCCACCTCCTTCTTGATCCGAATTCTAGGGAAAAGACAAACAAACAAAACCACCCAGCATTTATCATCAATCGGATTAATATTTTATTTCCTCAAATCCCCAGTGGACAAATCTCAAGATTTCTGAAAGGCTTTGGAGGGTGTGAGTAGGGAAGGCCCAAGACCAATTATCGCCAAGAAAAGTATTCAAAGTCAGGGGCTATCTCCAGCTGAATTCCAGCTCCTGAACTATTTGACCTCAGAAAAATTGTTGAATTTTTCTGAGACCTTTTTACTTAAGTGTAATAATCCCTACCTGATAAATCTCCTGTGAGAATTAAATGGGAATATCTGTAACTCACCCATAATAATGTGTAGCAGTCTTTTAATAAATGGTACCAGCCATCAGGCTAAATAAGCCTGTATGAATGCCATGTCTCTAGGTAGCATCTGAGCTCTCCTATCTTTAGAGTAGGGACAACTGGTTCTTCTTCATGACACACATACCAAATTTATGCAAAAAAGGAAGCTCCACTATAATTTAATCCATATTTCAATTTCACATTTCTAAGCAATTACTGAAAATTCCTCACAATCCAGGTAGCTTGCACAACTACTTAGTCAATTCAATTAAAGATGGACATCTGAGGCCACAGGAGGAGGATCACTGGAAGCCAGGAGTTCAAGATCAGCCTGGTCAATAAGCAAGACCCTGTCTCTACAAAAAGTGAAAAAGTCAGCCAAGTATAGTGGCATGTGCCTGTAATCCTAGCTACTTGGGAGGCTAGGGCAAAGCAATCATCTGAGTCCAGGAGTTTCTTTTCTTTTGAGATGGAATCTTGCTCGCCACCCAGGCTGGAGTGCAGTGGCGCAATCTCGGCACACTGCAACCTCTGCCTACCACGTTCAAGCAATTCTCCTGCCTCAGCCTCCTGAGTAGCTGGGACTACAGGCATGCGTCACCCCACCCGGTTAATATTTTTATTTTTACCAAAACCTAAAATGCAATAAAATATATATATATTAAAAAAAAAAATTTATTTTTAGTAGAGACAGGGTTTCACCACGCTGGCCAGGCTAGTCTAGAACTCCTGACCTCATGATCTGACTGCCTCAGCCTCCCAAAGTGCTAGGATTACAGGTGTGAGCCACTGCAACCAGCCAAGTCTAAGAGTTTTAGAGTGCAGTGAGCTATGATTTGCACTCCAGCCTGGGTAATAGTGTGAGACCCTGTCTCAAAAAACAAACAAAAAACAGATCATCTAACCACTGATTTTATGCAATACAGAATCCTGGCCAAGATCAGATCTATAACTCACAAATGGGGGAAAAAAAGTTTACACACCAATATTTTAACACCCCAATGATACTTTCTCTGCTTCAAAGTGACCGTATGTTTATAAAAGGGTATCCAAAACAAGGCAGACACATACTCTTGGCGGTGATGGGGTTGGTGTCGGGCTTTTGGCCTTTTTGACCGGTACAGCTGGTGACCAGTTTGTAGACGGTGACTGAGACTGGACGGGGGACGGAGGTGCTGGGGGCTTTTTAGCTGCTGGCTCAGGAGACCCGGAGACAGATCGGGAGGATGAGACCCTCCTTACAGACTGTGGGCTTGGTGAAGCAGCCCTAGACAAAAAGGAAAACATTCAGCATTGAGAACAGACATCTCTTCATATGAGAAAAACAACCCAACTACACTGTACAGCCAGTTACGAATTTCAAGTATTTTCATACCACTTAAGATTGCTGGTTGATTCTACTAACATGTCCAATTTACATCACTTACGTTTACTAGAGGGTGGCTATAGTCCCATAATCCTCTATCCGTTCTGTTAATGCTTCTTATGTAAAATTAGTAATGCCAGCTCCTTACATCACACACAAGAAGTGTTCTATGTATCACTCGAGTTTAGTTTTGGAAGCACACCCCCTCAAAAACAAATTGGTCACTGCTAAGAACCAAGTAAAAGCCCATGGCATTCAACTTATGCCATAGAAACTGTCCCCAAAATGAAATAGGATCTATAAATAGAACCTGAAGTTTGACTTAAAAGCTCATGTTCATAACTTATTCCTTTTATATGGGGGGAGGGGAGCTTCCAAATATAAAGAGCTATGTAAGTATTCCTAACCAAAAAGCATAAAATATTTTTACTTTTTTATCTTTTTAGGTTCCGGAGTCCTGGAGACTCTCCTAATGGGCCTAGTACTTGGAGATGGGGACTGTCTTCTTTGGGGTGATGAGGACGCTCCTCTTCGAACAGGTGGAGGACTTGAGGAGGTCTGAGGAGCTCGAGGCCGTGGTGAGGGCGAATGCCGTTTGTTTGGTTGTGGTGATCGGGCCTCCCGGGTAGACCGGCTTGGGGAAGACACTTTCCTATGCTTGGATGATAATGAAGGTGAACGTCTCTTGGTGACTGGGGGAGCTTCTTTGTTTGGGAGGTGGAGAATGGGAGACCCGATGCTTTGGTGGTGGAGATGGTGATGCTCTTCGTTTAGGAGGGGGAGGAGGAGAAGCCGTTCTTCTCTTTGGAGGTGGAGAAGGAGAGTATCTCCTCTGTATCGGAGGAGAGTATCTTCTAGGAGAAGGTGAGCGCCGACGTGGAGGGGGAGAAGGAGTCCTAGGAAAAATATACATTATTAAGCTGAAAGGCTCAACAAAATATAGAAACAGGATGAAGAGAAAAGTAATCAGTAGTTTTGGCTACACCATAGTTACCACTAGGCAAAGGGGAATATATTTATAAGTGAACAGGCCGTCTTTATAGTCTCACTTAAGTATCAATAAAACTTGCTTATCTCAGCTGACTACAACAGAGGGCATTTTGTCTGCAGAACTAAGTACAAAAAGGAAAAAAAAGACATTTGGATTAATAAAAATTTGCAATTTTCAGAAAATGTGAATTTGTCAAGTCTTTTAACATCTATATGATGTTAAATCAACAATGGTTTTTGAAAAGAGAATCATGCACTGTAACGAATTAACTGTGAACATCAGTTATTATATAATAGCCAAGTAACTGTATTAGAAGGACCCTATTATAGTCACTTAGAAAGTCTGTGCTTTCAAGAGCATCTTATATGGTATCCTCTCTGAATTAGCATCTGGACTCTGTATGAATAATTAAGAGTTCACTACACAAGCCTTAAAGACACTTCTACCTCCCCTCAAAAAGACTGCTCCATTTTGTCTCAAAAGACCACTTTTCAACAGAAGTCTACCATTGCTAGGCAGAATGCATCTCCAGGAAAGACCAACTTGGCCTTCCTCTTAATGCTTAATTCCTATACAAAACTAACTTAGCTCTTAGGAATTAGATTTGACTGTAACATTCAGCCCCAGCTGCCTATTTTCCTCTTGGATCTTGTAGTCTTTTAGCTCGAAGTAAATTCCTGCCCAGAGTTAGCTTTACAATAGGCCATATATTTTGGCAATGTGGTAGGGAACAGTTTGATCACTGTATTTGGGCAATTATTAATTCTGAACTCCCCATTTTCTCCTTGAAAAATGCAAACAATACCAACTATTAAGCAAGGTCACTTTGAGGACAGTAAAGCATATAAAGCACCTAGGCTTTACAGGCATGTAAGAGGCATTCAAGAGGGGCAGCCAGGCCGAGTGCAGTGGCTCACACCTGTAATCCCAGCACTTTGGGAGGCCAAGGCAGGAGGATCGCCTGAGGTCAGGAGTTGAGAGCAGCCTGGCCAAAATGGTGAAACCTCATCTCTACTAAAAATACAAAAGCTGGCTGTGTGCGGTGGAAGGTGCCTGTAATCCCAACTACTTAGTATTACTACAACAGCAAAACCACCCCAGTTTTCCACTAAAGAATGTCCCTTTTCTATTCTAGGACCTTACATCTCTTTAGTTCCTGCCAATCTGTGACTGTTGTTGTTTTGCATGACTGACACTTTTAAATACTGGTCAGGTATTCTGTAGAATGACTTTCAATTTGGGTTTGTCTGATATTTCCTAATAATTAGACTGAGGTTTGGCATAATTGGTAAGCATACTACAGAGGTATCCAGGAAATGCTATAAAATCTACCTGTTTGCCCATTTAAAATGTACAATTAAATGGTTTTAGTATATTCATATAGTTCTGCAGCTATTACCACCCCATGTCCACCCCACCCTAATCTATCTTCTATCTCTATAGATTTGTGTGTACTAGACTTTTCATAAAAATGGAATCACATTTGATCTTTTATGACTGGCTGAACCATGCTAGTCTACTAACTCTAGTAAGATATAATAATCAGAAAAATTCAGAGATCCTTTTGTAGTTCATTAGCATGATGACTGGATTTTCACACACACACGAGATGTGCCTCTCTCCAACCCTGTTATGAAGTGGGCACCATTACTCATCTTATGTGTGTGGAGGGTTGGGGAGATGCTCCAGTTAGCATATTTGGCAAAGTACCTTCGTCGTGGTGGTGGTGTGGGAGACCTGCGCCGTCGAGGAGGAGGGGCGGGCGAAGGAGACCGTCGCCTTCTGGTGGGTGGTGGGGTTGGACTTCTCCTCCGTCTACCACTAAACCAAGAAGAATTATAGTTAATTTTTTTTTTTGAGATGAAGTCTCGCACTGTTACTCAGGCTAGAGTGCAATGGCACAATCTTGGCTCACTGCAACCTCCCCCTTCTGGGTTCAAGTGATTCTCTCTGACTTAGCCTCCTGAGTAGCTGGGATTACAGGCCTATAGTTAATTTTGAGTCAGCTGCATCTATAGTTAAGTGATCCAGAAGACATGGTTCCAATTATCATTAACCCCAAGGGCAGCAATGGTTACTAAGTTTCAGAACAGTGTTTTTCAAACTATAAGTCAAGATCATTTCAAGACCCTGGGTGGCAGCATTTAAAAACTTAATAATATCCCCTTCCTTTTCCCCTCCCTCTCTCCCTTTCTTCCTTAAAAATAAAAAAAAAACAACAACAAAAAACTTAATAATAAAACCAGAGTGTTTTACTTGTGACAAAGGTTAAATACCGTTTTGTGAAATTTTTGTTTTACTCTGGATCACAATACAAAACATTCTTGATATGACACAGAGTGAAAAAAGTTTGGCAACACCACATCAGAGCACTGCTTTTTATTTGGGATACACGTTAGAACCACCTGGGAAGCTTATGTGAGATTTATGTCTACCAGGTCTGGGCTAAGGTTCAGTCAGGTGTTTTTTGGAAAGGCTCTCCAGGTGATTCTGATTCTTTGTTAGGAATCAACTGCTTTAGAGACTCTAATACAGAAATTCAAAAATGCTAAGTCTCAAGTGGCTTAAGACCCAAATCTGGATGTCTCTGCTCCAAGCTCTTAATTTTTTTGCCCAGGACAGGACTCATGTTTCCTATGAATCTGGAATTATGTTTTGTCTTGGTTCCACTTTGAAACTAAGGAAAGCTATGTTAACTGAACAGACAAAATCCTAAAATTTATTACTAAATTTTTCAACTTAAATTTGCTTATGCTTTGTTAGGACTAAGGCTTCACACTGAACACTTTACATATAAAATATCTGAAACCAGGCTCTATCTCTCCTTCTAAAATATGATACTGAAGCATAATTCCAAATAATCCTTCCTCCATCTCTAAATCCTAGGAACCTGATGGCAATTTCTAATGGTATTAAACTCGAAGCTGCTAGTATATAATTTAAAATACTTTTTAAATGATAAGAAACAAAACAAAAACATCCTGGAGTAGAGCAATAAGCATCAGTGTTGATTTTACTGCAGTGAGAAATCTCTTTCCAGAACAGAAAATAGTTCCATAATTTGGTGGGGAGGGGAGATCAAAGAGAATACATTGCACCACTAATCTAACTCTGTAAAACAATTGTTTAGTTGCTGTGCTAGCAACTTCACAAAAGCCAGAGGTAATTACAGTTGGGAAAAGAATGCTTTAGCATCCAAACTCATCTTTTTTAGGTTTTCATCTTTCAGTATCAAGCAGAAGTTTTCTCCACAGTGTAAATACCCCGTGCTTTGCTCCACCAAAAACACTGCTCACTGGTTCCTTTCCAAGAAAATACTCTCACTGATGAGATTACCTAAAAGAACACAGCTTCAAAAATTAAGCTACAAAAAGGACAGTGGGATAGCTTCAGCAAGGATAAATACTTCACAATTCGGTAGCAGCTAAGGCCCCCAAAAGCAGAAAGCTGGTTAAGACAGACTAGTGTAATGTCAAAGGCATAGGTCTAATATTTGACTTTGTCACTTTGTGACCCTAAGAAACTGCCACATCAGGGCCTCTGTCTTCTCACTTATGAGATTAAGGCCTGAATTAGGGTTTGGCTCTAAAATTTTACATTTTTATGGTCGCACTAACACTAATAATTAAGTTTCAATATAGATATGCAACCCACCTTTCTACTACTGGAAAGACTGAACAGGGCCAAAGTCTTCCAATCATTTTTAATATTTCTAAAGTTTCTCCCAGTTTTACTTGCCCTCCCTAATGTCATAACAAATACACTCACAAATCTAAGGAGCAATTAATCCTATCTCTTGATAAGTATAGACACTGTTAAAATCTGTTTGCCACTGATGTAAGGTGGTGCAAATTATCACAAAACAGCATAACCAGATATTAAAAATCTAAGTTCAAATAAGGGTCTAAAACAAATAGCTCATGTATAATCCTATCACTAATGTGTTTTAAAAAAATACTCAAACCAAAACAACTTAGGAACTGGACAGCCATAGCCACAGCTACCATACATTTAAGAATGAGATGAGGTCACCTAAATAGAAAATAAAGTTACTAAAACTTTTGACATGTAACCCTAATTTACAAAGTAGTGTCTAACCAACCTTTTAGTCACTGGCGATTGCCATCGCTTTCCCATCTGCATCCTGAGAGCAGTGGAGAAAAACAAATGTCAAGAATTCTATTCACTCAATTATTTACTTGGGTGGATTAAAAACCATTAATGGAGATATTTTAAAATATTCAAAGATATTAACGAGTTATTGCTGTAACTGTTTGGTTTATTCTTCTAATCATGCACGTATATATGGCATCGTGGTTTAAAATTTACCAGTTCTAATTAAATAACCACCCAACAAAGCAAAACACAAAAAACAACCCTAAAAACCAAACAAAAATCCAATCATATCCAAGTACTTGAAATGCAGGAATCAACCAAATTCTCTAGTCCCAAGTTATATGACAATTACGGAACATCAGTGAAGACCACTGAAGAAAAGATGTTACCGAGGGGAAGTCTCTTTTTGGCGCTTTCGTGGTGATGGAGAGGCACTCCGGGAAGGGGAATGTCTCCGCCGCCTGCCAACCTCACCATTCTTCACATGGGATCTCTTGGGTCGTTCATCTTCTGAGGAGGAGGAGGAGCCAGAGTCTATAATTACACAACAAAGAAAATGTTATACTACGTTTGTGCTTGAATCTATCCGAACTTTCCAAACCTAGGTGGATGGAGTGTTTACTAGTATAAGCATGTATATGAGTCACCAGTTCTGAAAAGAATCGTTATCAATATATGCTCAATGATTTCAAAGCCAAGTATATTCATTATACAAATAAGCCATAGAAATCATTTCCACAGTGCAATCCAATCAAGATGGCACACTCTGGGCACAGTGGCTCCCGCCTGTAATCCCAGAACTTTGGGAGGCCAAGGCAGAGAGACTGCTTGAGCCTCCAGAGTAGCTGGGATTACAGGCCTCCACCATCACATCTGACTAATCTTTGTATTTTTAGTAGAGACAGCCAACCAGCCATGTTGACCAGGCTGGTCTCCAACTCCTGACCTCAAGAGATCTGCCCACCTCAGCCTCACAAAGTGCTGGGATTATAGGCTTGAACTAACGCGCCCAGCCTGGTATATTTTTGCAATAAAAAAAAAATGCAACAAGCAAAATGAATAGGGTAGTTTTTTTTTTTAAACAAAGTCTTGCTCTGTCACCCAGGCTCCCAGGCTGGAGTGGAGTGGTGCGATCTCAGCTCAATGCAACCTCTGCCTCTTGGGTTCAAGGGATTCTCCTGCCTCAGCCTCCCAAGTAGCTGGGATTACAGGCGTGCACATCACTATGCCCGGCTAATTTTTGTATTTTTCGTAGAGATGGGGTTTTGCCCTGCTGGCCAGATGGTCTTGGATTCCTGACCTTGGCCTCCCAAAGTGCTGGGATCACAGGCGTGGGCAACTGTGCCCAGTCTAGATTTTTAAGAATAGGAAAAGATGTTCTAAATATATTGTTAAGTTAAAAAGGGAGGCAACATATCTACAGAACCCATTTATTACAGGTCAGAAGCTGAGCTTCTGTGTGGTTTTTTCTTTTCCTTTTTCTATATGCACAGAAAATTCCTGAATAAAAGCGTTGGAGGGTTGGAAAAGAATGATACTTTTCCAATTTTATACTTTTGTTTTCTGTTTCACTATTGTATCCTAGGGACCTATTACTTTTATAACAATGTAACAGAAGATTAAATTTTGCAAAAGGACTTTAAACCAAAAAAAAAAGAAAATCCTGCCTTCTGAAACAGATTTCTGTGTAGGCAAGTAAGTACCCGTGCTGCACATAGATGTTTATTTATTTTAGAGATGGGGTCTCACTGTGTTGCCCAGGCTGGTCTTGAACTTCTGGGCTCAAGTGATCCTCCCGCCTCGGGGTCCTGAAGTGCTGGATTACAGACGTGAGCCACTGCACCTGGCCTATACAGATGTTTACATATCAAATATTTTTTATTAGGAAATGTAGTTGAAAAAAAAAGTAATCACTGCCCATACCAGATGAAGACTGCTGGTTTTGTCGTCTGTATTGGCGTCTCTGCTGCACAGAATCTGCTGCAGCCATTTTGCCACCTTTATCTTCTTCTGAAAGATGGATGCATTTAGAAAGTGTTTCTTTAGTTACGCATATAGAAAATTTGACATTTGAATAGGAAAACAGTCTCTCAAACCTTCATCTGGTTGGATGAAAAATACCACTTTTTTTTTTAAAGTTGTTTAAAATGCCAATTTACATGCTGATTTAGACTATTTTCACCAAATATAATCAGATTTATTTAGGCATTTATTACAGGTCAGGCTGGGGTGCCAAGCATTTTACAAGCAGATACAGTTAACGGTCAAAAACCTCTACTGTCCCTATTTCAGAGATGAAAGAAGTAAGGTTCAGATAAGTTAATCAAAACAGAAACAGTTACATGCTGGAATGGGGGGATTCCAACCAAGTCTGTTTGACTTCAGAGTCTTAGCTCTTATCTTATACTTAATCGTCAAGCAGAAGGGGATGACCAAATGTATAAAAAAATCAACATCAGCTTTAAGAGAAACACACACACACACACACAACAAACTTACCCGATTCAGATAACTCTACTTTTCTAGGCTTCGGTGCTGGTGAAGGGGATTCTCTTTTTCAGTACCTTTATGTTTTGTCACTAAAAAAGAATAAGGGTGGGGGAAAAGGCTTATGTACAAAAAAGGGACTATACAAGATACCTTTTAATTTTTAAAATTTACTATTTTTAAATAAAGATGGGATCCAACACTGTATTAGTCAGGCTAGTCTTGAAATCCTGACCTCAAGCAATCTTCCTGCCTCAGCCTCCCAAAGTGTTGGGACGACAGGCATGACCCACTGTACCCAGCCAAGATGACTCTGGTATCACAAAAATGGGTGTGACTATTCTCAAAGATAATTTACTAAGAATTAAAAAATTCCCTCAAGACCTTCTTGTCATATCCGAACACTATCCGAAGTGAAGCAAGAATTTTTAAATGTTTAATGAAAAGCCTCAAAAAGTTCTACAGTGATTTCTAAATCTTGAGATTCTCCTAAGAAAACTAACAGTTAAGAGAAATTGAGAGCTGCTACTGAGTGCTACTTGAGCTCCACAATCTAAAACATACACCCTCCATATCCACACTCACTCTCTCACACTCAACTTCAGAGACTTCATCAACATGAAAGCTTTTAAGCAACCTCTATAGGTGGGTTCAGAAAAGTAAAATATGATAAATGATTAAGAAATAAGATCTGATGAAACTTTCACAAAGATATTTGGTCTAGAAAAGAAGAATGGCTGCCCAACAGGCTAAAGGTTCTTTATGTAGAGCATAATCTTCACAATAGCACAAGGGATTTAAACCACCCAAGAAAAAAAGTAGACCGCCACAAATGGCAAAACTTATTAAATACGAAGACTCAAGGATTCCTTCCAAAGAGTTGTTTAAAAAAAAAGGCATTTCTATACCTAAGGTAGTAAGAGATCAGTGAGTATCCTATGAATTATCCAATTGCCTTTTAACAATGACAAAGAAATTGTTAACTACCTTTTGTAAGCCTGCTGTATTATACATACTATTAACACTGTTGCTATTATCACATCCCTTTCATCCTGTCCCGTTTCACAAGAGAGGAAACGTGAGGCTTAAAAAGAAGCAACTTTACCTCAGTCACAAGACAATTTAAGTGAGCTAAGATGTGAATCCAAGAGTCTATTTTCAGGGCATGGGTTCTGATCTGAACAACTACCTCTGCTTATAGTATCTATCAACTGCTAAAACGAAAATCCTTAAGTATATTCACATATAATAATATATATACCATAGATTAACCTGAAATACCACTTGAGAACATCCCTATAAGAAATAAACCTATAAGAAATATACAGACAATCCCTTCAGGATCCTTATACCTGTCTGGTGTGATTAAAGCAATTACCATGGAATGTTTGACTCAGAATGCAGATACATCTCATTTAACAGGCACTCACATTCAGAATTCTACAATAGTTTATTCCAAGGGGCAGTAATTAGAGAACCAGTGATCTAAGACAGTAATCACATCTTTTTTTTTTTTTTGAGATGGAGTTTTGCTCGTTACCCAGGCTGGAGTGCAATGGCAGGATCTCGGCTCACTGCAACCTCCGCCTCCTGGGTTCAAGCAATTCTCCGGCCTCAGCCTCCGGAGTAGCTGGGACTACAGGCGTGCGCCACCATGCCCAGCTAATTTTTGTATTTTTAGTAGAGACGGGGTTTCACCATGTTGACCAGGATGGTCTCAATCTCTTGACTTCATGATCCACCCGCCTCGGCCTCCCAAAGTGCTGGGATTATAGGTGTGAGCCACCGTGCCCGGCCCATCACATCTTTGCTAAAGTAGTCAAAATGAAGAATTTACCAGTATGCCTTTTCAATGAACAAATTTTTATTAAAATTTCTACCTAATAAGCCATTTGGACAAATCACTGAATTGGGTAAAGAATGGTCATCACTCAATTAGATATCAGGAATCATGAAAGTGCGAATAGCAAAGCATATTTAATACTTGCATCTGAACAAATTCAAAGAAATAACAAGTATCATCTATACACTCCTATCCTGGTTCAATACAATTGAATCACAGCATTACTGATATCATAAATACTAACACTTCAGATTTCTATTTTTCTAGATGAGACTTTACACCATTTACTTTGTTATGTTAATGTTTTATTTTAAGTATTCAAGGAGCAAAATCATTCCAGCGTGAAGTCAGAAATCTTAGAAGGCAACTTTAAAACCAGAATTTTAAATTTACTCCAACAGTCCTATTAATTATTAATCTTAGACCTGCCCAAAAGATCACTTATAAAGATAAGTTACTCTGTGACCAGCAACAATAAAGTAACCATTAAGTATCTAGATAGAGAGCACAATTTATTTGTCCAAGCTAATCTAAATAAATCAAAACTACCACACCATCACCACCGGCATAGATAGTAGTAACATACTTCACTGTGTCACTAATCAGTCCAAGCCCTATATTATGTACAAGATAACGCCAACTTAACTATGAGATGTCAATAATTACAAATGTTTCCCCTGAGATCCCTTCAGATGACTGTATACTGTACTCCAAATAATTAACCTGTAAGTTCCCCAAAACGCTTTTCCTGCCTCCCTCCCACTCCATTTGCCCACTATCAAGAGCAGAGCCCTAAAGCCCTGATTAGTAGCCACTACAGAAAAAACTGTAAAATCTATTACATTTCAATGATGTTACCGTTCTAAGCAGCAGAAACTGCAAAGTAATTTCTGAAATCATACTACCAGGTAGAGAAACTAAAGAATTTACCCCTGCCCTCTTAGCAATCAAAGAGGAATTCTAGGGTAGGAAAGTTGGGAAAAGTATTCACTATTTAACTGGGAATGACAACTCAAGTTTTATCCCTAGCTGACTGACTTTAACTAAGTCACCTAACCTGAAAATCTGTTTCTTGATGACAATTGGTAAGGTCTTTTCTAGCTCTGAAATTTTATCATAGAGGGCTGGGATTGGTTTAATATAAAAGGTTATGTCTGGGCCGCGTGTGGTGGCTCACACCTGTAAGCCCTGGGGTTGGAGGCTGCAGTGAGCTATGACTGGGCTGCTGTACTCCAACCTGCATGACAGTGAGATGCTGGCTCTATTTTGAGGGGGTTGAGGGAGGAAGTTTTTTCCAAGTAGCTCAAACCAATATTCAGCTGCAGTGGTGGGAGCCTGTGACTACACTGCTTATAGTGCCTCTTTCTGGTAGGTTTTTTGGACATGGAAACCCTGTTCTAAAACCCACAGAAATACTTGTCTTCACTATGGCTTACTTCTTTCCTAAGTACATATCAACTCTGTCTTGTTTGCAAAAAGCATACGCCAAAACACGAGAAATTAGCATCTGTAAAGATCCTTTTAAAAAGGTACCTAATATTTCTTAACAACAAACTTATTTTAACAAGGATTTAGTCCTGTTCCGGTACTTTTATAACTCTTTGGCCATGATATAAATAGAAAAAAAATCATCACTTCATGTGTTTTTGCAAAGTTAACAGGTGTAAACATTTATGTTTTTTTTCCCCCCCAGAGAGGTGTGTGCTCCAGACAAAGAATAAATATTCAGACAAACTTCACAGGAAAAGACAAAATAGGTCAGGGCCATGGGCATCAGATTTGGATATGGAAACTGAAAATGGACTGAAATTTTCCCAATGCTGAAAAGCAGTATGGTGCATGAAGTTATGAAAATAGTGATCCTGGGGCCCCTCTCTTAAACTGAGGACTGAACCTGGAAAAGTTAAAGGCTTCTCTTTCACTAGCTGCCTAAGGGGCTAACAAAAATGGACATATCTTATTTAATCAATGTTATCACTACAATAAAAATGTCACAATTCAGAAAACATTACTTTTCACAGACTACCATCATCTGCTGGTCACCCTTTCACTCTGTCAGCTTATCTATGCCTGTCACAGACACAAAAAAGGAAAGCATAATTTGCCTTTGTAGGTATCACCACACTGCAGCCTCCGGAGTGCAGAGATAATGCAGCAGGGTGAGTAATTAGCAATGCTGGTCTCATCAAGCTCATTAAAATGTATAATGAAAGTTTTGCCCATCCTCATTTCTTTGTTTCTAACCTGAAATTTTCTTTCTTTTTTAAAAGTCAGGATCTCACTATGTTGCTGAGGCCAGCCTTAAACTTCCGGGCCCAAGTGATCTTCCTGCCTCAGCCTTCTGAGTAGCTGGGACTCTACAGGCTCCATGCCACCACACCTGACTCTAACCTGCAATTTTCAATATGGTCATAATAACCCCAGTGTATGTTAATCTATAGATTGCTCCTTAAAATTCAATTGCTATAGCAGCTTTTAAGATCCTCCCCGTCCCTCACTACTCACCTTTTAGGCGGTATATATCATTCCAGCCCTAAGCTCCAGAGAGCCTGGTTCAAATGGACACTACAGTTTTTTCCATGCGTATTTAATGCTCATAGAACAAACCCCAATAGACCACAACCTTCACTCAAGACTAACACAGCATTCGACTTGCCTGGCAGGATCACAGATCATAAATTCCTCAGAAATCAATCTGCAGAATAAAGCAAGGACAACACTCAGAAGAACCCTGCCTAGAGCCTAAATTAAAAAAATAAATCAGCTTTTAAGAGGACACTATGTCTTTTGCTTGGGAGCACAACGCGGCCAAGAAAGAACTTTTGAGAATATGAAGTCCTCTTACTTAAGATATCAAACGAAAAATCTTCAGGAGAAAAAAAAGTTAACTGGCCTAATAGTAACAAAATGATCCCTTATCATGCCAACACAAACTTCGATATGTTATGTTACCCCAACTCAAACAGCCCACGGCTGTTAACAGATTTCTCCAACTGCGCAATGCCAGAGGGCATTGCTAAAAACAAAACTCTTTTACACATAAAAAAGCCCCAAGATTTTAAAGCAGGAAAAGAAGCCTATAAGCAAACCTACTGAGAATATCAGATACAAGTATTACCAAGCTATTTCATACTTTGAGAGTGAACAGGGAGCAATAAGTATGCTTTGTAGCCAAAGAAAGAGAGAACATGTTTCATATGTGTTTGATTTTTACCTTTACCTGAAGTTCTCCCTGGAGACACGGAAACACGACTTTTTCTTGTACGGTTTGACTGCTGGGGTGTTGGGGAATGACGAGTTTTGGGTGGTGGAGTTGCAGGAGGTGATGGCCTGTGCCTTCGCCTTGGAGGACTTGCTGAAGGAGATAACCTACGAGTTTTTCGAGGGGGGCTGGATGTCCTCTTGGGAGGTTTCTTTGGTGGTGACCGGGAACGAGATGAAGAGGATGATGAGCTACTCCCAGACAAGGATGCTGATGAACGTCTTCTTCTGTGGAATAAAGTATTCATATTCACTAACTACACTTACAAAGAACGGCCTTATAGGTATGAACAGTTTACACAAAAATACAGCTATTTTAATCCAACTTTTGAGTTTATGTAGCTAAGCACATAAATGAGTCCAAAAGAATGGGAAAAAAACCATAACCTAGGCCAGGAAACAGCTAGTTCTGAGACTAAATAAACAACTTAATCTGACATATGCTTCTGTCTGTGTTCTCTCTCCAGTTATAAAACTTGTCAGGTTGAATGCTACAATAAAATAACTAAGTAGTCCTTCTGCCTTAGGAATGGTATTGGTGTTTTGGAGTTTGCATACAAAATTTGGGTGGCAAGGTATTTTTCATTTAATAACAAAATGCTGAGAAACCTTTAGGTTGCATTTTTTAAAAAGATGTGCAAGACTAAGAATCATTTAGCTACATAAACTTAGAAGCAGGGGCCTCTCGAATTCTGCGGCAAAATTTGTGTTAAGTTCTGTTGCAATTATGTGTACCTGCAGAATTCACCTTTGGCGGAAGAATTCCTGAGAACCTGAAAAAAGAAACCCTACCTTAAGTGTGAGATAAAAACTGGCTGAAAGGGAATCTTAAAACAATCTGCAAAATATTCTGAATGCTAAATGGCTGAGTAAGCACAATTAAAACATGCTGTTTGCAAAACTCCAATATAAGAAATAGCTGTTTCCACTAATCTCGTACTAGGAAGCACCAGCATTACTTTTCTCCTAAATGGGAATTAGAAAAGTGTTGATGCATGAAAACGGACTGACCATTTACTTCACTAATCTCCTCTATGAACAGTTAACACATCAGTTCTTTGTAACAATAGCAATAGTTCAACATACCTTGACAACTCCCTCCCCAAAGAAAATTTTCAAAAGTATGGGACTCTGAAAAACCTAACTGCAGAAACAAAGTAACTTTACAGAGCTTATTTGATGTTTCCCCTCTTTATTTCCAAATTGATTTGGTTACCGTAAAAAACTTCAAAAGACTCAAACAAAAAATTCTGTCCGAAATATAACTGGAAGCTTAATCACTGGTGTTCCTTCGAAAGCCAGGTGAAATGTATTGTGTCAAGAAGGAGTAAAAACTCTACTACAGTGCACTAGGACTTTACTTTGGGTAGATTCAGCCACGAACGTTTTGTTTAAAGTGATATATCCAAGATCCAAATATTTGATCTTATGCTCATTTGAGAATGATTTAAGAAAAAAAAAAAAAAACACTGATACAGTCGGGGTTTTCAAAAATAACTAGACAAGAAACTAGTAATAACAATTATATCTATGGAATATAGATATATTCTCCTGGGATTATGGAAAACTTCCAAGTTACGCTAGTTCTGTCTGAATTATTTATAAGCCTCATTACTTCTATAATGAAAAAAACTACATAAAAATGTTTTTCTCAAAGTATAATAGCAAATGAATTACTTTAATACTGGTAAAAGGAGCTTACTGGCCCTATAATAAGTACTTTTCAGAAGCCAGTTAAAAGCCCAAGAGCAGGTGGCCAAGTCCCTTATTTTACATAGGCTTTCTTGGTGAAGTCTAGAAGCGTGAAAGTTAACAGAAAGTACCAATAAGATGATGAATTTCTCGTTTATTTTCCAACACCAGACTAGACATTTTTCATAACATAAACAACTGCATTACACTTCAAATGAAATACGCTCTTTAGAAGACATTATCTAATGAGTTCTTTCCTCCAGGGGACATTAATTTACAGATTATTCTAAAAGAAAAATTATCCAAAACTGCCAAACACTTGACACTTCCAAATTTAAAAATCTCACCGTCTTACTGGTGATCTACTCCTTCTATGCCTTGGTGGAGGAGGCATTCTCCTTGGTGGAGTTCTTCTTCGAGGAGATGGCCGCCTTCTTGGGCTTGGCCGCCTTCTAGGTGAGTATGATCTGCCATAATAAACAGAATTAGGTCCTGAATAAACCAGGAGTGAGGAATTTCTTGGCTTAGTTTTCTCAATGGCCACATTTAAAAAATACATTTCAAGGATCACAATTTTCCATTATGTAGAGATTTTTATGGCACACAGAAAATTTTCAGTGTACATTCAAAAAATATTTGTACTAAATATCTTCCACTGTTTTGAAATTATTTATCTAATTGTACCCAGTAGAGTAGCATATAAAACCAAAGATCTTTGTTGATCTTAGAGCCACAACTCACCTCGATCGAGATCTATGGCGCCGTCTAGGTCGAGTGTGAGAAGGAGAGCGGGACCGCGTCCGGGATCTTGATTTGGAGCGTGACCGAGATCGTGGTCGGGTCTTTTCCTTCTCCTTTTCTTTTTTGGAATTTTTTTCTGGAGAAGGTTCTTTAGGCTCTGGTATAGGTTCAGGTTTGGGAACTTTCAGAATGTCACTGTAGAAACAAAAGTTTATTTTTTTTTCCTTCTTCTACTCAGACTTCTAAATTATTATACAATGATGTAATGAAGTCTTTCTTCCTTTGTAAAACTTTCCAAAATTCACGGACTTGTTTCTTGTTCCAAAAGATACATATATACCTATCAGTGAAACCCAGTGAGCAACGAATGTACATTTCCTTTTCTTCTTTTGAGACAGGGTCTCACTCGGTCACTCAGGCTGGAGTGCACTGGTGTGATCTTGGCTCACTGCAACCTCAACCTCCCAGGCTCAAGTGGTTCTCCCACCTCAGCCTCCTGAGTAGCTGCGACTACAGGCATGTGCCACCATGCCTAGCTAATTTTTTTTTTTTTTTTTTTTCAGTACTGATGGAGTTTCACCATGTTGTCCCAGGCTGGTCTTGAACTCCTGAGCTCACGAGATTCACCTACGTCAGCCTCCCCAAGTGCTGAGCTTACAGGCATGGGCCACCCCATGAGGCAACCACATACATTAAGTGCAAAGTTGTCCACAATACATTGAGAAAAAAAGCAAGTTACACTATATAAAATACCCAAGGCAATACAACCAAAAGATAGTAGTGGTCACCACCTTTGGGGCGTTTTCTTTAAATATATTCTCCTAAACAATTTCTTTTTAATAAACTAATTTAATAATTTTAAAAACCTCAAAGGAAAATAAGTAGTCTGATTTTAACTCAAAGATGACATATTCACAGTCACTATCAACAATCTAAAATTGTGACTATAAATGAATTTTTATGTACTTGCCTAGTAGAAGTGGCCTCTTGTACTGAAGGTTCTTTTACTTTCACTGAAGGTTCTGGGAGCTCTGGAGTTTTTTCCTTCTTTTCTGGAGCAGGGGAAGGACTCCGGCTCTTGGTTCTGTGACGGGGAGATCGAGAATGACTGCGCTTTCTCTCTCTCCTGACAGGGGAAGATCGTCTTCTAGGGGAAGGAGATCTGGATTTGCGTCTAGGATGAAAGTAATTTTTTTCAGGTTTTTGAACAACATGGAATGGGAGAGAAGAGTCAAAGGGAGAAGTGAGAATTAATCTTTAGTTACACTACTGTTGTTTATATCTGAGATGTTTCCCTATGGAAATAAGACATCTTAATCTCATCTACTCGATAGGGAAGAGAAAGATAAGCAAATGAAAGATACCATTCTTGAGTATATATATCAGTTCTAAAGGAGGAAAGCACTGACTTGGGACTCTAGACTTAGGTCCTTAATCATTCCCAGAGATCAAAAGACCTATGTTTCAGAGGCAAAGAGGATGCTTTAAAGCAAACTGATAATCTTTGACAATAAATCAATAAATCAAACTCCCAAACATATAACATTTAGATGCAGACAGATTACAATAGAGTTCATCAGGAGCCTTGGTATGCCAGAAAAATGACTAGTGCCATTAAAGCAACATGTTCTTCAGAAAAGAGAAATATATCAAACATGCAGAAGATAGCTTTTTGGAAGAGGAGAAGCCCTCTTCTTTTTAGTAGTAGCTTGCTAACTTTAAGATTTTTTTCTTATTCACACAGAAGGAAAATGGCAAACATACTTCATCAATAGTCAAGTAGTTACCAACATGACAATTTGTGCTTAGTTCTGTATTACTTCCATAAGGAGGTTTTAGTATCAAATATATAAATGAAAGGGACAAAGAAATTACCTCTTCTCTTTACTAATTCCAGCAGACATTTATGAAAGAAAAAATAAGCAGAACCCTAAAAATAAAAAGCCTAATGGAGTTCTCACCTCTTACCACAAATATAGAAGCTGAGTCGTGGATTTAAAAATGTGAACCTAACAATAGTCTCATTGAAAGGAAGAAGAAAATTAAATGATTTGAAGTTTGGGTTCAGTACAACCATCTAAGAAAAGCAGAACAGGGAATTAGGTTAAGTATTACATGAATGGCTAATGAGTACAGATTTCTTTAGAAGAAAGGAAATTGAAAGAAAAAAATGAGTCAGTACATTTTAAAAAACAGTTTAAAAATTAACTGTTATGAACTAAAGCAATATGGAAGAAAAGTTTAAAGTTTTGATTTAGGAATTTAAAGTTGGATAACTCATCAAGATTTTCGAGACACTCACTGTTAAATAATCTGTCTCAAACAAAAGATGACAAATTTCTTTAGCAGAGGCAAGCCACAGTTCACCATGAAAACTGCATGACGGAACAAATTCCCTGAATAGTGCTGTTAGATTCCTTTTTAACTAAGAAAGTTTCTACACACAGAATTTCTCAAGACCTAAAGTACCTATAACATAGTTATGCATCTGTTGTATGATGTACCTTCTTGGGCTACGAGACCTCTCCCTTTTTTCTCTGCTGCTTTCTTTCTCTTCCTTATCCCTTTTATCTTTGTCTTCATCTTGCTTTTTCATAGATGCCAATTTTTCTTGTTCAATCTGCAAAGACCAGGTTTTCAAAGTACACATAGTTAAACATTTGAGAACAACAAACTGAAGACTACTTTCTACATCTGTTAAACACTAATGCTATTAAGTGTCAGCCTCTTCTTTTGAACCAGACTGTTCTGTCTTCACCCACACTACAGATACACATTAAGATTGGTATCATCGCCACTCATTTACAAATAAATATTCAGTGAAAGTTTATCTCTAAGACCTGAACTAAAGAGATGTTTTCAAGCTTATTAAAAAAAAAAATCACTTTGACCTTATTCTTCTGGGATCTCATCTGTATGCCCATATTAAGAGCTTATGCAGGCTGGGTGTGGTGGCTCACGTCTATTAATTCCAGCACTTTGGGAGGCTGAGGACGAGCAGATCACTTGAGGTCAGGAGTTCGAGACAAGTCTGGCCAACATGGCAAAATCCCATCTCTACTAAAAATACAAAAATGGGGGCTGGGTGTGGTGGCTCACACTGTAATCCCAGCACTTTGGGAGGCTGAGGTGGGCAGATCACCTGAGGTTGAGAGTTCGAGACCAGACCAACCAACATGGAGAAACCCTGTCAATACTAAAATTACAAAATTAGCCAGGCACGGTGGCACAAGCCTATAATCCTAGCTACTCAGGAGGCTGAGGCAGGAGAATCGCTTGAACCCAGGAGGCAGAGGTTGTGGTGAGCTGAGATGGTGCCATTGCACTCCACAGCCTGGGCAACAAGAGCAAAATTTCATTTCAAAAAAAAAAAAAAAAAAAAGTTGGGTGTACACCAATAATCCCAGCTACTCAGGAGGCTGAGGCAGGAGAATCACTTGAACCCAGGAGGTGGAAGGTGCAGTGAGCCAAGATTGCACCACTGCACTCTAGTCTGGATGACAGAGTGAAATTGTGTCTTAAAAAAAATAATAATAAATAAAAATAAAAAAGCTTATGCTTGCTGGGCCTCGTGGCTCAGTAATCCTAGCACTTTGGGACGCCAAGGTAGGTGAGTCACAAGGTCAGGAGTTCTAGACCAGCCTGGCCAACATGGTGAAACCCCATCTCTACTAAAAATACAAAAGAATTAGCCCGAGCGTGGTGGCGCTTGCCTGTAATGCCAGCTACTCAGGAGGCTGAGGTTGCAGTGAGCTGAGATCGTGCCATAGCACTCCAGCCAGGGCAACAAGAGCAAGACTCTGTCTCAAAAAGGAAAAGGAAAAAAAAAAAACCTTATGCTTATCTTTTACAGTGTTAAATTCAAACTTATTTTTACTTTTTTTTTTTTTTGTTTTGGAGACAGAATTTCACTCTTGTTGCTCAGGCTGGAGTGCAATGGCATGATCTCGGCTCACCACAACCTCCACCTTCGTGGGTTTCAAGTGATTCTCCTGCCTCAGCCTCCCAAGTAGCTGGGATTACAGGCAAGCGCCACCACGCCCAGGTAATTTTGTATATTTAGTAGAGGCGGAGTTTC